>WEIU01003655.1:279350-306387 GCA_013389925.1 Aegithalos caudatus
AAAAAAAAAAAAAAAAAAAAAAAAAAAAAAAAAAAGGTGATGTGGGATGGTTTTTTAGTTTTGGTTTGTTTTGTTGGTTTTTTTTTTTGTATTCTATTTGAATAATGCTAAACTTTCAGAATCTCAGAGGAGACAAAAACTATTAGCACATTAACATTAATGTTTAAGGAAAAAAACATTTCTCTATTTGTGGAAACATCAAAACGCAACTGGACATGGGCAGCCTGCTCCAGCTGACACAGCTTGAGATGGAGGATGGAATATATCACCTCCAGAGGTCCCTTCCAACCTAAATGAGTTTGTGATTCTGTCACACTAAAAGTATCAGAACAGGGTTTTTTTTCTTCATGTTTTCTAGGGGGGTTGGTGTCTCTGTCTTAAAGAGGAGGGGAGATTTCCAAACCAAACAGTTCTAGTTTTAGAAGTGCTAAAATACTTTTAGAAGTTTTCAACTGTTTTGAGCTGGCATTTCAGGATGACAGAGATGAAGTATAATTTTTCTTAAGCTGGAGTGACAGAAAGAGGAATAAAGCCTAAGTGACTTCCAAAAGAAAAGAGATCATTAAATTGGAAATGACCTCTGAAATCATTAAGTACAGCTCTTTACCCAGAACCACCATGTCCTCAAGTGCCACATCCACATATTTTTTGAAGACTTGCAGGGATGGTGATTCCATCACTTCCCTAGATAGCCTGTTCCAACAATCTTTCCATTTGAGTCAAAAAGAGAACGTTTTGTTTGTTTTGCCAAGATAAGTTGATTTTTACTATTATTTTTAGGTTCAGCCCTAGAAACAAGATAAGAAAAATTTCCACCTCAGTTTTTAAATACAGTTTCATGAAACTTCTTGATCTCTAGTATAAGTTGTACGCCAAAAAAAACTAAGCAAGTGAAACCACACCACAGAAATATTGCTCTGGGGTTTGGGTGATTTCAAAGCTCAGAGATGCCCCAAAAGTAATTTATTCCAAGCAACACGAGATATAAGCAGCCTTAAATTAACATTTCAAGTTGTGAAAGATGAAGTATCAAATTTCCATCTCAGTTTTTCTGCTTAGATTTGTCCAAACAAATCAGCATATTTCAGGAATATTTCCACTTACTTTCATCTACCTGGTTCTTCCAGAAGGCTTAACATGTACTATTTCCTTTTCTTATCCAACCACTTGAATAACATCTGCCCTCTTCGTCAGCTTCCTAAAATAACCACCCTTGGCATGTTAGAAAAGATTTTTCATTCTCTGGTGCAAAACAGCAGTCAAGTAATGAACTGGGCTCAGCCCAGCAAATATTTAATTTGGCAAGTGCTAAGTTTTAACTTGTGATATCTCATCTTTGCATTCAAATGTCCAAAACAGGTGATACATGTGTAGCACTAAAAGCTAGAAGCAAACACCACAGCATTTAGAAAATAGCTGCAGGGGTTTTTTTTGCTATGGAAATTATTTCTGCTTAAAACATCAACCCAGAGTAATTGTATATTTTGTTTAGAGTGACAGCTGAATTTTTCATGTATTTGCTGCCTTTTGATGGCAGATGAGTGGGAAGGAAAATGCACTCTCTGAAGGCTTTTATCAGAGAAAATCACAGTCAGAAAATTGCACCATGTAGCACAGCAATATTTCCATACTTTACTGCTCTTACAGAGAGAAAACTGTTATTAAGGCTAACAGGGTGTCATATAAAAAGAGATGTTTCTTTTCACAGATCCCTTATTTGGCCAGAATTTTTCCCCCTACCGTTGCAGGGGTTGAGAGGCCATTGCAGCAGAATTTAAAGCATTAGACTTTTCAGTGAAGTGCAGCTAATATTTCAACAAGGGGATCCAACAAAATTCCTGCTGGCTCTGTAGATATTGTGAGAAAACCCAGGATGGGACAGACCCACCCTGGGGAATCTATTCACCTGTATTCCCAAGGGCCAGCATCCTGAACCAAGGAGGGAGCAGGAATCCATCCCTAAATCCTTGCCTTGGTGTGGAGATCTCCATTGTTCCCGGAGGACAGGGATCATTTCTCTGGTGCCCTTCATGCCTGGTTTGGTGGACATTTCAGAGAGCATCTGTAAAGACAGCTGGGCAGTCACCCACTGAAAGGAGCTTCAGGAGAGCTGTTTGCTTTGGAGTTCTCTGGAGTTCTTCAGTCTGCTTGAAAGGGAAAGAGTTTGTAAGGGACCAGACTGGAGACAAACGGGATGAGCTGCAGCTCCGGAGCGCTGTGGTCCACTCCTGCTGCTGCATTGACTCACATGTACTGGATTTACCAATGCCCTAATTGCCTGCTGCTAAGCATGAGCCCTGACTCATAGGAAGAGCTGCTGTTTCTACTGTTAGGGATTAAATTCCCAATGGACAGACCCCTGCAGACTCAGGAGAATCATCACAGCAGCTGTAAAACCGTTTCATCTCCCTATGACTCAATGGCGCTGATAATATTTCAATTATTTGCAAGTTTTGTAAACAGAGCTATTCTGGGATGCTTTGAAAGTGCCAATCTCCTTCTCCAAAGGCCAGCAGTTAGTCATGGCTTCATCCATCAGCAGCCCCTTTCCTCTGGGAAGCCCTCACCTCACCATTGTTCTCAGCTGGGCTGCAGCTATTTCCTTTACAGGCAGGAGCACAACATCTCCCAGATCCAGTCCCCAGTGCCATTCTCTTTGCCCTCTCCATGGATTATTGCAATAATAAAAGCAGCAGCTGCCTGAAACAGATTGCTTCTCAGCAGAGGGGTGAAAAATATCCAAGCCTTCTCTGCCATCTTAGCTTGGCAAGTGACAAGAAGATCTGCACCCGTTTTGTTCATTTAAAGAAATTTTAAATTTAAAAAAAAATTAAAAAAAAAACAAAAACAAAAACAAAAAACAAAAAAAAACCCACAAACTCTCAAACACTGTTTCTAATCCAAGAGCAGTATTGACACAAACACAGGTGCACCTTCATCCCACTGTCAGGGAAAAATTAAGAGAAAAAAATGAAGAAAAAATTCTCTCTTTTCCCTGACAATCCCAACCAGCTTGAAGCTCCAAGTTGTATCTGGCATTACAGCAGGCCCCCAAGGGAACACTGCAAAAATTCCCAATCCAAACCTCTCAGTTTGCAGGCACAGAGCAAGAGCCCAGGCTCCCCACAGTACAAACCAGGCTTCCTGGTTTGTAGTAGGGACAGTTTGTTTTCATTAGGAAGAACTTCCTTGTGGGATGTTGTACAGATTGACCCCAAGCCCTGAAGAAGGCAATTTGAACCTGCCATTAATCAAGTCACAAAACTCCTTTTTGCAAGTAAAACATCCTGAGCTGTTGTTTGGGGGTCCCCATCACAAGATCCTTTCCATGTCCATCCTGCTGATGAAACCTCCTCATGGGGGAATAACTATTGCTGTTCTCCACACAGATAACTATTTGCTTTTGTGTTTCATATTATGGATTTCCTCTTTTAATTACCTGAACTCCACTCAGCATTCAGAAATATTAAGCACAGCACTGTGAAACAACATTTTTTTTCTTGTCCTGCCAATACTCGACTCTTTGTCCACTGCTTCAGCAAAGAGTTGTTTTTACTTTATTTGAGATACTTCAGCATTCCACTAGGAATGCACAGAAATGCTGCAGATTTTATTTTCTTCTTAGCAGTTGATCAGACAGAATGGAGATAGCTCTATAAAAAATAAAAACAGAAAACAATATTCTCATAAAAGCTGTTGGTTCTTCCACAAGTTGAGCTTAATTTTAGTTTAATTTTAATTTAATAGAGAAAGAGAGAATGGATATAAATGGACAAAAGTGTCAGAGGTTTCACCATGAAAATAGTAGCAAAAATCACATACTCTTGACACACAAAATAGAGGACAGTCAATGCCTCTTATGAAATCATGACCATTCTACTTTATGCCTCTCTTCTTCCTTTTAGGAAGTCCATTGTTTTGAGTTCTTTCACAAATGAGGTAAATACAAGCACAGAGTAGGACCTTAACAAGGAGGAAAATGATAGAGGAATGGATCCTGGACATGGCCAAAGCCCATCTCTGTGGAGTCCATCCACACGGAGATAACTGGGGAAGCCCACAAGCTGACACGGATGAATGCAGTTTTCCCACATTTTACAGGGGTTTTAGTTGCTGTTGTTTTACAAGAATAGATCCAGCAGGATTATATGTCCAGTGTGTTTCATTTTGGACTTAAGCAGATTACAGGTCTATTTATCTCAAAAAAAAAAAAAATCCATCTACTTCCTGCACTTTTTCTTGGAAGATACCACTTTTTCAGGTGATAACTACAGAAAAAATAGAGTGTAGGAATGTGAACAAGTGATACTACAAAGGTTTTCAAAAGAGAAATATTGAAGAAACCTTGCAGATCACCTAGTTTATTTCCCTGAGGATTAAAGACCAAGAGGCTTTTACAACATTTTAACATAATTTTAAGCCAGCATTATGTGAAATAAAACTCATCTGAACATTCCCATCTTCTAAAGAGAATTTAAAAAATTAGGCAAAATACTTTCCACCATATCATTTGATACCTGATCACAGAACTTCAACTACTGCTACCAGAAGTACCATTTCTCCATATTTATGTGGTTTTTTTACATAATTCCACAGGAAAATTTAAAAGCTTACCCACAGAGCAGGATATCAACATTGCTATATCCAAGCCCAACTCTGTGTACCTGTGTGTGAAGGCAGGGAAACAAATTAGAGGCACTTATCACCTTGGCTTTCTGACTCTAAGAAGATGAAGTGGAGAATATTCCAGATGAGCAAAACATTCTTGCACAAAACTCACTCTCACAGCGTAAATAACTTCAATATTAACAATTCATTTCATTCAAACTGAGAAGTGGTTTGAAATACAGGCACTACCATTTCCCATGACTATCATTCTCCACAAACACCAGGAGACTCTGAGATCACTGAGATGGAACTCCTTTCGTTTCACAGGAGAAAATGCTACTCTGGAAGCAATCAGTGGTCAGCAGAACATAATAGCAGCTGACATCTCAGGTCAATATGAAAGCAGTTTGGAGCCAGCCAATTTGGAAGTGCTCCAGTTTGTCACTTCATTGCTAACGAAGACAGTGTTGCAACATGTTTTGTTTAATATAAAAAAAACAGGATAGAATCATGGGAGAATTATTTCCCTCTCAGCTTCAACCCCCTCCAATCCTCTTTCCAAATGCAATTGTTCTATTTTTAAAAAGCTCATTTGTTCTTATTGTTCTTGCATCAAGCTGGCTGCTCACCCATCTGTCTCCCACTGTGCTTAAAAAGATGTCATAATCCTACAGTCCCAAACACAGTCCTGGTGTTTCCACTGAACTAAAACACTTCTGCAATGACAGCTTTCACTTAAGAGTGAGGCTATTTTAAAAAAAAAATTACAACCTCACTAGCCAGCTTTCAGACGGATTTATCAAAAATAAAAACCAAAATAAAACCCTAATAAGTGCCACCTCACCCAAGGTGCCAGGATGCTCCTTGGTTAAGACAATAAACAAAGTTTGTTTGAAGAATTCCCAGCTTCATCATGCATGTTGTTTGAGAGCAATACCACACAAAGGTTTTTGGGAAACTGAGTCTGTCTTCAGGGCTGCCCTTCACACAAAATCCCTCAACAACATCTTGAAAAAAACTCCCAGCCCAAGGAGATCCCACAGGATCCCTCAGATCTGTGATGGTAATATCAGGTGAAACACCCCTGGAAAATTACCACTTGCTGCACATCAGTAAGGAAAGAGACAGAAAGTCAACAGGTAACCAAACAATGTGTTAAAGTAACCATTTTCAGGGTTCCAGACAGAAATCCAGCAAGTGACTACAGACTGATCCACTATTTTGCAGCTTCCATTGCAGGGACAGTCTCGTGGGCAAAATCAAACCACATGTGCCTTTATTTGCCTAACAGAAGTGAAATCGAGAGAGTCAGAAATGTAACACATCCTCAGTCCAGATACCCTCATATTCCCTGCTGCCTGGGGTTTTGGCTGTCTTGTGGAAGGCACAAGGCCTTCAGAGCTGGGGCTGGCTCTGCTGGGGCACAGCCTCCTCCAGAGAACAGCTCCGTTCTCACATGAGAGCTCCAGTGCAAGGCACTACAAACACTGAGAAACTTCCAGACCTGGCACATCCCAGGTTCTGACCCTGAATATCTGCACCCTGGTTCTATCAGTGGATTCCATCACCACAGTGTGGGATCCAGCTAAGAGGCCCCAAGACTCTTTGGCCTTGTGGAAAATAGAGGTTGAGGCACTTTTCTCTCTCTTAAACTTCTTCCCTGTGAATCGAGTCCGAGGCAGAGTAGACACATGCTTGCCCTCAGTGTGTTTCATGGAATAAACTGGTTTGACAGATGAGAATTTTTGGCAAGAGCTGCAAACAAACTTGCATTTTTTTAAAGAGGCTTAAAGCAGACAAACAGGCAGGCTACCCTCCTCAGAGGAGCAAATCCTGAGGAGACCTTTTTTTTTTTTTCTTTTTGCATTAATGAATATTCTGTCACTTTAGCAGGCCAAACATAATTGTTCAAACTGCTATGCTGAGACTAATTTCCCTGTCACTCACAATTAGAGGTGTTAATCTGGCCATTAAGATGTTACAAATGGCTCCTGAACACCCTCCCAGGTCACCACGATGTATAGAGCACCCTGGCAGGGTGGCAGAGGGAGTCAGAGGTTGGGGACCTCAGCAGGTCTCTGTGCCATGAGAAACCTGACAAGGCAAGGACATGCCACAGCTGTCCTTCCTGCAAAAGCCTTGCTGGCTGGTCAGCAGGGAAAACCAGCCCAGGTCAGAGAGGACTGGCACCTCTGCCATATCTGCCAGCCCATTGACTCCCTCTCCTCCAGATGTTGCAGCTCCACCAGCCCTTCCCTGCACAAAACCAAGCAAGGCAAGTGATGTCCCAGCCTTCTGACAGCATTTTGTCATCAGAATTAGGATGAGACTTCACTTATTGTCTTTTCAAATGGAAAGACCATCTTGTAATTCATTTCTTCTGTCTGCAGAGCAGCTGACACACAGGAGAGAGGACTGTGAAGCTTTTAGTCCCTATCCCACAGCTCAGGAGTGCAAGTGCACCCATTCACACAGAAAACTCCTCTCTGTTTGCTGAGATGCTAAACTTGGTGGGTGTCAGGCTGGTGAGGGCAGTTTGTGTGCCACATTAGCTGGAAGAGGCTGCATGTGCATGGAAGACTCCAGACTCCAGCTACATTCTACTTTGAGATGGTCTGGAGCCACTCTTGTTTCAAGAGGTCAATTTTTAAAGAGGTAGGAACAAAAACATCCCTCTCTAAAAATAAACCAACTCCTGTGAAAAGGCTTGGCAGTCCCCTGTCAGGTTTCAGCGACTGGGAGAGAGAACAGTCTGTCTGGTGTTGGCTTCCAGCCACGAGGAAGTTCATATCTAATATAATCAAGCCACATTAGAAAAAAAACTGAGCAGATAAGAAGCAAAACCCAACTCAAACCACAAAGCCTCCATTGAAAATGTGTTTTGACTTCAAAAGGGGGACAGAAAAAAAGATGAGAGGATTAGAGATTCAGGGCCCAGCACTCCTCTCAATTGCCCCAGATTTACACCCATTATATTCCAGAAGAGTTGATCCAAATTCCACTTTGCTGTGAGAAAGGCAAGTGCTTAACTTACATCAGCTGCAAAAACATTTCCGATTTCTTATCTCTTTCCTAATTGCCATTCAGGGGACAGTGTGATGTGTGTCACGTCCAGCCTTTACCCATTTATTCTGAAGGTTAAAAATGTCACAACGGGTGTGGAGTAACCAGCATTTCCAAAAAAAAAAAAAAAAAAAAATGTTTGTAGATACAGAAGTCTGTTACTGCAAGTCCAATGAGAAAATAATGCTCTCTTTGTACTTGTTTTCCCTTGACAGACAGCTTAAATTAGGTTGCTGAATAACTTGGTACATGGTACAACAGTAAACCTGTCACAAAAGCATGTTAATCAAAGCACAACTGATACTTGACATCCCCTGGTGAAAGGCATTTTTACAGTGTTTCATTAAAATTGAAAGGAGGATTAAGAGGCCTATTTCTTGATTAATGTCTCTCTCTGGCTGGGAGATGTAATCCTATCCATAACCTCAAATTACTGGAAACAAAATTAAATTTCTGCCAGCAGATCATTCCGAGCACATATGACACAGGGCAGAAAAGTGTTCATTTCTTTACACTTTTTATCCAACCTGGAGACCCTTTGAGTTGCAAAAACCACAGTGGGAGCTCTAGTTACACTCCAGGCTACAGGAGATGCTGTGGAATAGCCCTTGAGACCTATAGGGGCTGGCCAAACATTTTGAAAACATTGCTTTTAGTGTCAAAAATTATTATAAAATGATACGAGGAAACCCTTGGTGACAAAGTAAATCAGAGACACAAAAAATTTCAGAGTCAGAAGTTTAGGGAGAAGCTATACTACCACATTTACATGTCACAACAACAGTAACAGGGAAAAATACTGCAGTCCACAGGGCACAGCAGGGTGTTACTCAAACATCCTCAGGCTTTGGAAAGAGAAGCAGCCAGTCTGGATGGAGCACAATGTCGGGATTTCTGTCAGGACACATCCTGGCTGTCCCCCCTGCCAGGTGGCAGGGATGCTCCTGGGATCTCACCTCTCCCTGCTGACCCAGAGGATGAGGAGCAGATTCTTCCTCCCCAGCACCACTGACCCGATGCCAGGGATTCAGTGCCAGGCTGAATTCCAGCTGGTTCCCAGCTGGTGCAGGGACAGAGCTGAGCCATGCTGTCCCCTCTCCCCAGCTCCTGCCAGCCACCTCAGCCTCTGGGACATTTGCTTTCCAACCCCTGATACCAGCAGTGCTCCAAGCCTGTGTGCCCAGGAGGAGGAACAAAAGATGATACAGCCCACACTCATTTCAGACAGGGCAAAGGCAGCACCAGGTCACAAACTCAGCTGCAAACACAGCCCCAGCCATCTGCCAAAATCCCCATTTCACAGCACACTCTGCTCACACTCCATGGCAAAATCCTGCATGGCTAAATCACAGGGAGCCTGAAACAGCTGCATATCCCATTCCAACAAAACAAACCCACACCACAGCAGCCCACCCCAGCAGCACATGGCTGCACCTCCCTTAAACAGACTCTGTTTCTTCCAAGAGCAAACTCCAAGTGGGCTTTTGTAGCAGACCTGGCAGCCATAATCTGGCTTCTCAAAGGCAGATTAGATAAAATCACTTGCAGCTCTGCTGTTTCAGCCACTTCTCCCTTGAAATATTTTCTGGCTGCCTCAACCTCATGGTTTATCTTCAGAAGACAATAGTTGAGCTGGAAGCCTAAATTCCAAAATGCACAAGAGTTGGACTCTCAACAGAGGCTCCTCATATCTCTGGGCTTCAGTAGTCCTCTCACTTCCAAGGCCATTAGCACTGAGTGCCAGGAATAATTTATTCCATTAGATAAGGGCTAGAATTCTTCCAAGCACAACCTACATGCACTGAGATGTTAACAAGTCACCTAAGGCTACATCATGTTTCAACTCTGTTCTCCTCTTGGGCTGGTCTGAATATCACTTCCCACATTTTCCCTCTCTGCAAGGCAGTGCTGTGTTGCAGGGGGAAGCCCTGGGTTTGCAGGTACCCAAAGGGATTGCAGGTAACCAGGAGGGATTTCTCCTCTCCTTGGAGGTACTGCCACAGTCCCACCTGCTCCCCATCTCTGCCCACCCAGTGGTACTGAGATCAGCTTGGAGTCCTGCTTAGCCATGAACAGCTGAAAAATTGGCTTAAACAAAACAGAAAAAGACTCATGTAACACTGACCTCTGGAAGGTGGCATAGCATTAAACCCTTGTCTTTAAAACAACATTAAAATATGTTCACATATCTGACTTGCATCCTGAACAAGCAGCCTTACTCCAGATTTCTGCAAAGAGGATGGGTTTCAAACCCATCCACCCCCTCCTTAGATTTCTCATTCCCCACTGATTCCTTAGCATCTCTGTTCTAAACACCTCTGTTCTCACCCCTGTTTACAAGATCAGGTTAAAGCAGTCTGTGAAAGAAGGCAGAGTTCAAGAAATGGATGGGGCTGTGTTAATCCTCAAAGTGTTTTTAGGGCAGTAAATATCAGGACTCTCCTCTGCCTCCCAAAAGCAGCTCAATGTACACAACAGGAGAGCACATCTGAGAGATGAGCTTCGAGATACAGCCTTTTATAGTACCTGCAATAATTTAATAAGCTGCAAGCTGCTCCCACAGCACATTCATGGGAGAGAGGGGTTGCTGTTGTTTTAGCCTTTGCAGATTTGCTAAGCTTTGAACTGAGGGCATTGAGTTGAACAGCAGTAAATGCACTGTGAGTCGCCTAATATTTTCCATTACACCATTTATATCATGTAATCTTACACCTGACATTTCTTGTTCTTATACTATATCCACTGCTTGGAAAAAAAAAAAAAAAAAAAAAAAAAAAAAAAAAAAAAACAACTTGGGTGTTTTGTTGCTATTTATAACATGCCAATAGATCTTAGTGAGTTTAGTGAGTTTTACCAAAGGGCAGTTTAAAAAGTAATTAAAAATCTAGTCAGATTATTTTAAAACAAAAATAAAAGGAAGGATGTATCAGGCATTCAAAACCTTCAGGGTGAAATCCTCTGGAGCAGTATTGAAATAGACTTTTTTGTTTTTGTTGTTTATCTCACTCTGAAAACTCAATTTATTCTCATGAAATAACTTCCTTATTTGCAATCTAACTTGTAAGAAAATATTTACACCACATACACTGGCTTATTTGTCTATTAAGTGAGCCATATGGCATCAAGACTGGCAATTTAAGTGGGAACAGACAACAAATGAATGGTGCAGAAAACTAAACCTTAGAGAGCCACAAAGGCTGGTTCAGAGATGAGCTCAAATAGACAAAAAGAACATTTTCCCAGGGCATGAGAGGAGTCTTACACAGGGGTCATTGGGGAAGCCACCAGAGGGTCTGTCACCCTCCTGCAGGTGTGTCAGTGTGCAGGGCAGACCCCAAAACTGTGATCCCTGCTGTATCCATCAGCTCACCCACCTCAGCCCCCTCCAGCCCTACCCTGCAGTGATTCCAGCAGCTCTGGGAATGGCAGCAGTCCCAAGGGAGGCCCAGCAGGTTGTTATCAAACACAAGGACATTATCAAACACAAGGACCCAGCATTCCTGGGTTCTGGCCATGCAGATGGACAAAGCAGGCTGGGGCTGCTGCAGGAACCTGGCCAAGCTGAGCACAAATCAGTGTCCTGAGGATGCAAAACCTGCCTGGCTGCTCCTTCCCCTGGGCTTCTCACATTTCTGATGCTGGTGAAGGGGGGAGGGAAGAATGTAAAACAAGATTTCTCTAGCTGCCCTGATCTATGTTATGCCCCTTTTAAGCTTTCTCCTCACATTTCTAAGTACAGACATGGCTCTCACTGCACAATGTGGGCATAGACACCAACCAAGGGCAGGGTTATCCTGCTTTCTTCTAAATAGGGAACAACAGCAGGGTCAGTGGGGAAATGGGAGCTGCCAGGAGAAGGAAAGAGCAGATTTAAATTTTCTGCATTTCAGCAAGGCTAGAAACAGTTAAATGGGTCACCCCACTTTGGTAGGTTATCCCATTATTGAAGATGTAAGCACTGTTGGAGCATAAAGGTTTTGGGCACAAAAATGTCCATGGTTATTTTCGGAAAACAAATGTGTATTAAAAGGCTTGAGTCTAACACATAGTCTGAGTGGAGGGAAATGCTGGAGTGATGGGAATTTTAAAAGGCCCAAGGTATAAGCATTTACACAGCAACCTGATTTGGAAACTAAGAAATAGGAAGATTAGTTTATTACGAGGTCCATTTCTTTCCTGATTTCTACAGCAGAGTGTTTTTATCATGTGAAACTATAGTCAGTGCCACAGCTAGTCAAATATAACAAGTGGGAGAGAGAGGGGAAATAATTCTGAAACCTTTCAAAAATGAAAGCTTTCTCCTAAATCAGGAGCCATAAATAAAATCAAGTATTTGCCCTCAGGCAAGAACTTAACACAACTCCAATTCAGCTAAAGGAATCTTTCACCAAGGCACATCTTTGCCCTCGCTGTTACTGTGCCTTCTCCTCACTCTCTGCTCCTTGGGAGTCACAGCCACTCTGCATTTAATAGCTGTGCCCTACCAAAAGTCACTCTGAAGGAGCCAACAGAGCCAATAAAATCTGGGCAAGGCTGATTTCTGACGACTTCACTGCCTGAAGCAGAACCTCAGCCTGCAGGGCTTTCAGGCAGCTGCACACCCCATCGAGCCTCACAGCTCTGTCCATCAGTGCCCAAGGTCCCCACAGCACCTGTTCCTCACAGGACAGGGCAAAATTGGCAGAGCTTTGTGCTGATGCAGGATTGTTCCCCCTCTCACCCACCAGAAACTATTCCAGGTTGAAGGGCTTTTCTGAAATTAGGGGTTCAGGAGGAGTTTATCACACCAAGAACCATTTGCAATCCAGGTTCATTTTCCCCATCCATCTGAAAATCACACAGAAGCCAAAAAAAAAAAAAAAAAATCATATGTGAAGGTCACAGTTTCCCCCTTCTTCTTTCACCACAGTGAAAGTCTTCCTTCCCTCAAAAGCAAAACAAACCCTGGAACCAAAAGCAAATCAGAACCTTTTATGAAGTGGGGAAGGAGAGTGCAATGAGCTGAATGATGTCAGGATGGGCAAAGACTTTCTATAGTAAGTCTCAGATTAGCCACAAATCCAAGAGCAACAGGCCAAAACTCTTTTTAATTCTACCTGTATAAAACCAAAGTCACTTTCCAGTGAACTCAGTAGAGCTTCTCCAAATTTATCATGGCATAATTCAAAGTAGTGTGGAAAATGAATGTATAAACAAGGTCTTATTCAGTCTGGCTTGTGACAAATGGTGACATTTTCTTCTTGGAATAAAACCTGTCAAAATCACGTAATTAAGCAGAGAATGCCTTTGCTGAACAGAATTTATTTTCAAACACCAAAAAACATCCTATATGAAGTAAATCTGTGTTCTTGTTTTCCAAAAGTCTCGATTCCAGCATGACTTACATTCCCCTTTGGAAGACTCCCTGAGCTAGGCTGCCTTAACCTGAAAACTGAAATAATCCAAAGGTGTGTGCAGCAGCAAGGGGCTGCTGGGGCAATACTGCAATCTTGCTCCCAGCCTGGCTCTTTCTGCATTCCTGTTCTGTCTGTGTGTTCACAAAAGGTAAGTACTCTTCCAGAAGTATTACACCTTGGAGCAAGATAAACCAACCCTTGAATAGATGCACCTGTAGCTGTTCACAGGCTGCTCCAAAGTGTGTTTTACAACTTCTTTGCAAAGAAAGCAAATCACTCAGAAGCATGCTCACACTGTGAAGTGGTCCAGGGAAGGTTTGGGAGTTGTTTTTAAATAAAAGCTGCTTAAATAAAAGCTGCTAGCACAGCAGCTGCTGTTGAGGGGTGGGATTGTTCATTTTGGGTACAGCTGCCTGCTGCTGCCTCCACAGCTCTCGAGCTGTTGTTAGCAGCTCTCACTGTCCAGAGGACCCTGAAACTCCATAGCTCAGTCCCCCAGGTCAGCAGGATGCCCCAGAGCCTGCAGAGAACAGCAGCTTCCATTAATTCCAAACCCTCAATCAGCAAAATGACCCAAATTCCTCACAAGCAGCAGAAATGAGAATGCACAAAAACAAAACAAACAAAAAAAAACCAACCCAGGCAAAAAAAAAAGTGCAAAACCTCTTCTTCAGTGGGAAGAGGAGGTTGCATCCCATGTTCAGGTGTAGGGACTGAGCTTTTCCAGAAAAAAAAAGTACATCCCCACAAGGCCCAGCTAGGAATGTGCCTACAATAGCATGGAAATAATAATACACCAGTATTCTAATTCCAATAACAACATTGGGAAACGCTGAGGTTGCCAAAGCTGATTCATATGTCTGAGGGAGGGGGGGAACAAAAGGTGGTTTTGACACATCTTATTCCTGTCTCCTGTTTTTCTCTGCTTCTTTGAATTTCAAAATTCAAATGCTATAATTGGAGTTGAGTGAAAAACAGAACTTGTGTCATATGAGAAACTGACATTCTGGCATGTTTTTCGATTGAATGGGAACCAAAAAAAAATTAAAATTTCACATGGAGTGACAATCCAAAAAAACCCAGTTTTGAACCTGTCGTTATTGATATATTTTAAAATTTTGTTTTGAGAACATCAAAGCAATGTAACAAATTAAATCCTGCCAAAGTATATCAACATTTTGTGCAAAGAATCCAAACAAATGCAGGAACAAGGATTTTACCTTTCCAAAACAAAACAAAAATGTTTCTCTGTTGCAAATATCTGTGCGATTGACACCTCTCAGTAAGACACTCTGATTTTGATGAAATTTCATCTTCTGACAGAAAATTGCTCCATCAGAAATTTTAATGAGATTTCCTTCAACACAAACAGGTCTGTGTTACTTAAGCCTACGAGAAGATGTCACTTTACAATATTTTGCTTGGTTAGGTGCCTCCCCATTAGGATGAGGATATTACACCCAGGTTGGCTTGGTCTCTCCACATTCCCCCCTCCCCATGCACAGCATGCACATCTATCATCTGATTAAAAACATTATTTATCTTTATATAAAAACACATATTTCCTAACAAGCCAAGACATTTGTAAATAACTTACAATACTACAGCCGAGTGCTAAACATGATGATTTAGGATGAAAGAAGAAACCTTTCTGATCATTGTCCTTTAGTATTTCAAAGCCCATTTTTCATGTTTATTTGCTGTCACTGGTGATAAGTGATTGCCTTGCTGTATTGCATTTCCTCTGCAATGGTGAGTTGTTTGCAAAAGGAATGGAGGACGAGCTGTCACATCAAAGAGAAAAGACTGAAACCCACCAGGAGGTGAAGCAGGGGTTTATTGTCTTTTGCCCTGGGTTTTGACAGTTAATTAGCTCTCATCCAATTTATGCTTGTGTGGCAGCTATACCAGGGTCAGCAGCAGCAGCTCCAAGGTGAGGGCAATGCAAAGGATAGGAGACAGGAAAACTTGTGACAGAGCCCCAGCAAAGCAAAGGGCTCCATCTCTCACCCCAGCCACCACTGAGGGACTCATCCCCTAATGAAGCCTTTGACTTGTTTATCTTTTCCCCTCATCACTCTGAGGACTCTTCCAGCAGCTTTGGACATTGAGGAGCTGCCAGTGGCTGCTGAATTAAGCAGTCAGGGTTGCAGCACCTGTGGAAAAACGCTGCCCCTTCAGCTTTTTGTCAGCTGCCTTGGGCAGAGGAAGAGGAGGAAGATAATGAGCAGGTGGCAATGAAGGGCTTCACTGGGATGCTCCTCAAGGCTGGACTTCACTGCCTGCTCTTCAGGGCCTTTCAGGACCTCACCCACATCTTCTGCCACCCAAAGAGTTTTCAAGGCTTGGCAAAGCAAATGTTCTTCCCCCTCTTAGGACCTGTTGCTCTCTCTGCTGCTTTGGTGGCTTTTGCCACCTGCACACGTTTTAGCTCCTCTGCCAGCTTGAAACCCTGAGTGCAGGGAAAAAGCAGAGCCCAAGGTATTGTCCTGGGGCAGGAGCACAAAAGCAGAATTTTCACATGGGATAAATCTTCGATTAAATCACGTGTCTCAGCTGCAATAAATGCTGGGAGAGTGTTGCCCTGCTTGATGCCTAGTGAAAAGCAGCAAGGTTTCACCTCTGAAAAATGACTCTGGATCAATTTAGAGGTGAGTTGGATGTCTCAGGGAAATATGACAGACAGTACACCAGAAAAAAGAATTGGAAATGAGATGCAAATTCACTTTATATTAAACAGCCACTGAATGGGAATTTTTAGACATAACTGAACCAGTCAAGGCTCAGACTGGAGAGCCAGCCTTGAATACTACAGAGGTCCTTGGCAATGTCCAAGATGTGCCCCATTTCCAAATGAAATCTTCATATATTGTAGGAAGAACCTGCTGCCTCAAAAAATAGTTTATTTTTTAGAATTACCTGTTCAAACCTTACCCAAGCAGAGAGAGGCAGTTTCTAGGCACACAGGAAACATCTTTCCTGCAGAGACACTCCTAAAGAGTCAGCCTCATTTAGCCACATTAAATATGGAAAGCACTGCACTAAAACAGCACTGGCACAATATCCAGCTCCCTATCTCAATATCCCAGCTTCCCTGCAGCTGGATCCTGATGAGATCCAGGGGCTGAATCAGGGCTTCCCATTCCATGCTGCCATGATGGGATGCTGGATGTGCATCCCACCAGCAATGCCACAGTCCTTTGTGTTCTCTTTGTGAAAGACATTGAAAACTCACCAGTAAATTGAAAGTCTGAAGCACACAATTATCCAGCTTTCTACATTAAAGTCCCTTCTGGAGAAGTCTTTCCTAAGTGAGTCAATTACAGGAACCACCCCAAAGAACCCCCTACTCACAAAAGCTGGAGCAGAGTGGGATTTAAGCACCAGTGAGATGCAGCAAGAAGCTCACATGAACCACCTGCAGGAACTGAGCTTGGGTCTCACTCTGAGAGATTCCAGCTGAGCATGAAGAGCCAATCCCCAAACACTGGGCCAGCAACAGCAGGGGAGCCAACACCTTGCCCAAACCCACTCTGTTGATACCAAAAGAATTAGCCTCTCAAATCACTGGATCACAGAATTCAGAATTATTTGGGTTGGAAAGGACCTCAAAGGTCATCTACTCCAAACTGCCTGCCGTGGATAGGGACTGCTACCACCTCACTGTGCTGCTCAGAGGCTCATCCAATCTGGCCTTGAACAATTCCAGGAATTCAAAGCACAAATGCCTCATTCCCCTGATGACAAGAAGCTGAGAGCCACCTCTTCTGAACACCTACAGCTAGGTGTGATGATTCTAGCTCCTGCAGCCCACTCCTAATACCATCTGAATACCCTAATATCATCTGAAATACCCTTGCACCCTGCAACCCCCCACTGCTATCTTAATGAGGGATGCATGTGAATGCAGCTTGTATGAAAATGTTCTCAGGAGACACAGGCAGCTAAACAACAGACTAAACTTAGTGCGTGGGCTCGTGCCTTTGTGTTTCTCTCAGCTGTGAGTCATTGTGTGGGGTAGAAAACTGCCTTCCTCCCCCAAAATATCATGGAAAGTAAGCAATTCCTCACGTTACAGTAGGAGAGGCTCTGCACAGCAGGGGCCAGGGCTGTGTTACTCACAGGGAGCCTGAAAGCTTGGCAGCATCACAGCCAAATCTGCCAGTGACGTTTCACACAGGCCATTGAGCAACCAGCAAAAGAAAATCATTTCCAGCCAGTCTTGATCCAGTTAGGCTCTGATAAGAAATAGGATAAAGATCCTTTCAATTCAAGGTCACTTACCTCCTTTCTCTTCCTTGAAAGCCTCTCTCCAATCTCCTCCCTTGCTGTCCTGAGTGCTGTGCACAGCACAGGTCCTTCCCCTGGGGTGATGTGATGTGAGACTGCTGCCTGGGAAGGCTGCCAGCTGGACAAGGCAAGCAGGCACCTCTTGCAGATGAGCAATGAGTCCAAGCAAGCCTTTCTTCAGCACAAATTTGGAAGTTTGAGAGTTGGAGCATACACACTAAATACTTCCCAGATTTGACAAATCTGTATTGGCAAAAGTTCAGTGATTCAGCTCAGGAGTCCTCACCCTCACAAACAGGCACATCAGGTACCCTGGTGTGTGATCCCTGAGCACCCAGTGAGGCACCAGGAGCTGCTGCACTGCTCCAACTCAGGCACTGCAACTGTTTTGCAGAAGGAGCAATAAAAAAAAACTAAGGTACTGAATAGTCAACCCAAAGGGAAAGCATAAACCCTGAATATGATAGCTAGGCTTTGATCAGGAGATGGTTTTCACCTGTAGGTGCTTGTCTCCATCGAGGAAAACAAGTTCCTTCATACCTGCTCCAGAATGTAATGCATAAACAGGAAGAGGCAGCCAGCAGGGAGAGGTAAGAAATACACACACGTGCAGATTGACAGCAGTTTTCTGCATGTTACTACATAAAAACTATTGTTGACTTTGGGACAGTGAGCAGGGCTGCAAAACATGGGGCCTTGTGTGCCCTCCCTCAACCAGCAGTTAATAACACAGTGCAAGGGGTCAGGAAAGTCCCAGATGCCATGACCAAGGCAAGTGTCAGGCTCTGCTGAAGGGAGTCCAAACACACAGTACAGGATTGAGTCTT
The DNA here is from genome assembly GCA_013389925.1 of Aegithalos caudatus. Taxonomy (NCBI): domain Eukaryota; kingdom Metazoa; phylum Chordata; class Aves; order Passeriformes; family Aegithalidae; genus Aegithalos; species Aegithalos caudatus. Next base: position 297,535 of record WEIU01003655.1, read on the forward strand.
GTCCAAAGTCTTGCAAGACCAGCCAGGATGGGCTTTGTACCCACACCAGGCTTTTTCTGAGATGTTTTTGGTACTAAATTCCCCCAGCCCATACCTGTGAGAAGCACCAAACACTCCTCCACTGTCTCTCACTGAGGATCATCAGCATTTTTTTAGGTTTACAGAGGCTGCTTGGGCAGAGCAGAAGCTTGAGACACAGCACTTAACCACCCTCTTCCCTAAAAGGCTTTTTGAAATATCTGGTGCTGTTTGAGGAACCTGAATACACAGGATAGGCAAGGCCCCAGCACAAAATGACCTGCTTTAAATGTCTCTTGCCTTTGGGAAAGACACAGTGAGGCTTTTGAGAATGCATTATAGAAGGTAAAACTTCTAAAGGAAGATCAATAGTTGGACATCCTTTCCTTTACAAAACCATACTGACATTTTTGACATGTGCCTGTTAATCTTTTGTCAATGGAGCTGTAAGTGAGACTCATGAGAGAGGGCTGAGGGGGATTTTGTGCTATCTTCAACCTAATATTTTTATGAACATCGCTTTTCATTTCTGACTGCGCTGCAAATCCATTATGGATAAGGAAAGCAGTCCTAAAGCACAATTAAGAGATGGAGTCATGAGGTTGTAGCCTTGCAGCTATGAAGCAATGACCTCAGCAGAAGGAATAAATAGAAGATTCACTAATCCCTATTAAAGGGGGAAGCTGGCAAATAATGCTTTTTAAATCATTTCCATCTGCAGCACACTGAGCCAAGGGTGCACGGGGCTGGAGGAGAGCTGGTGCAGCCTTGCCAATGGATTTCTCTGCTCCCTGGGGCTCAAGAGGCACCCTGCTAGCAGAGACACTGGAGGGCTGGACGAGCACTGTGTGTCTAAACAAGCACACAAACACACACAGAGCTTGGTCTCATTGCCCAGGGACTGGGGGGCTTTTCTGCTGGGGGCCTCCCTGCTGATACAGAGCAGCCTGGTTCTCACAGGCCAGGCACAGCTTTATGCTCAGGATGGCACAGCTCCAAAGAGATGCTTTATTAAGAAGTTTTTCCCAAGCCTTTGCTCCTACCCACATCTTTAGTGCCTTCTACAGGGGAGCTCAGAGCCCCCAGCAGCCCTCAAGAACCCTCTGCACACAAGTTACAACACAAGATCATCGAGGGCACTTCTCTGGCAGCTCCTTCTCCCTCCCCTCACTCAATTCCAAAGCTTTTCACCAAGTGCAAAGCTTTTGGCCTTGAGTGGTCAGTGGGAAGAAAAAAAAAAAAACAACAAAACAAACAGAAACAAACGATGCAACCTGAGGGAGGAAGAAATGTCAGAGGAGAAGCATCAGAGCAGGGCAAAGTCTCTGCTCACCACAGGTCTGCTGGCAGCCCGGGATTGTGAGGCACAGCTGGGAGCAGAAGTGCCACTGCATAATCACTCAAAGCAGCAGTGTTTCTTTTAGAGGCATTCAGATGCCTGGGCATCCTACTGAGTCTCCAAATAAATAATGTTTGATTGTGACAAGCACCTAGCATGCTTCTGAATGCAGAAAGAAAATAATGCACTGACATTACGAAAATATTAGAGAGGCACAAGCCAATCCTACTCATCCCATGAAGAGCAACAACAACAAAAAAAAAAGACCCAAAAGCCCACACAATTGATTAAATAAAATGTCCTCATCAGCATTTGCAATCATAAAAAAACACTTTTTCTGGCAAGGCTCAAGCTACCTGCAGAGAATTCGCTTTCCTTTTCATCTGACAAGAAGCTCAAGGAATAAAAATGGCATCCATCCCTCTTTCCTCTTTATGCTCCGTTCTGCTCCATATGGTGCTGCCTGATAGTAAATGAGAAATTAAAAACATTAGCACCAGCCTCTGCCCTCTCCTCCCCCACTGCTTTCTCCCTGCAGTGGCTGCACAAAATCTGCTGGCCCAAGCTGGAGACAAAACCATTTAACTGCTGAGCTCTGGAGTCACATACGAGCTCTCTCTTGTCTCCCTAGTTCATAGATTCCAGTTTTGCCAAGCACTGACTGTCCTTCTGAATTGTTTCATCTTGGAATATAACACTTTTGACAGACTGAAACTCTCCCCATGGATTATTTCTTTCTTTATTTAAAACTGAAAATAAAGATACAGAGACAATCATAAATTAAAACTAAAACCTTTGAGTGTGAGGCAGGCAGCAGTAAGCTGTAACATTATAGCCCAGTCCTTTAAAAACAGAATTTGTAGAGACATCTTCTTATTTAAAAAAAAAAAAAAAAAAAACAAAAAAAAACTCAGAGCTAAATTTTCCCAAACCATTCTAGTCATAATCTGTAGCTGCCACTTTACTTTCTGTTTTAGATCCCTTCAAAATCATCTTCAGCATGTGCAATGTGCAGTAGTTTCCTTCACAAAAATATTGTAATAAAACATGCAAACATATTTTTTTTTGATAATACTTGGGAGCAATTGAATGAAAAGCCCAAGAAGTGGAGGAAGTAGTCAGCAGGCACTGGATGGGATTTTTTATTATTTTATTTTTATTATAACAATATGCTTATTATCCTATTTTTATTATAATGTTGTTTGTTAATATTTATAATGTGTTGTTATTTATTTATTATTATTTATAGGACCCAGAGTAGAGGCAGGGGCAGGTACCAGGTGGCTTGGAGGAAGCTGTCCCTCCCCATCTCACACTGTAGGGGTCAAGGCCAAATAGAGGGAGAGGAGGTCAGGGTGGAATGGGCAGGGTGAATGTGACAAATCACTCATCACCACGTGCAAATCTCTACAGATTAACCTCGAAGAAGAGCCATTATAATCATCTCATCTTCACAGGCATCACAACCTTTTGGAAAGGTTTGAGTGCTGAGGGTCATTAAGCTTTGTTATCAGGCCACCACAGCGACCTCCTTGACCTTCCTGGCCCAGGAGCCTGGGGAGATAGAGACCCTGTCCATCACAAAAGTTGCACTTTGTTTTCAACAGGAGCTTTCAAGAAACATAGATTCAATTGCTGCATCAATCTTTTCCTGTTTCTCCACGATCTGAAGCAGGAGAATCAGCAGGAAAAATCCTGACAGCTGGCACTGCTCACACAGTGCTGAGGTTCAGGCTTCCCTTTTGGGTCCCTGTGCGAAGTTTGGGACTTTGGTATCATCACCCTCCACACCAAAATGTTCACACCAAGTGGATAAGGCCATAAAGTCCCTTGAGCAAAGCTTGCTTAAAAGGCCCAGAGAAATGTGCAAAGGAAAGAGGTACAACAGAATGCAATTTTTCATCCATTCTGTGACAGGAAGCTTGCTTCAAATTTAAGAAAAAAAAAAACCACCAATAATTGCCAAAACTGTCTCAGACTTCTTAACTGCCACATCAACAAAAATCTATGTCTACAATTCACCTTGCACACTTCAGCCCAGCACAAGCCAAGTGCAGGGAAAACTGCTTCCTAAAGAGACACTGGGTTCATCACTGAGCAAAACCAGCACAGCCTGAGCAATCACTGCCCTTCCCACTCTGCTCCCTCCCACAGCAGCCATGGCAGATATTTCCCATGAAGGGATCATGGGGAACAAGATGCATGGAGCATGCAAACTGGGGAGTAAAAGAGGTGACAGTAGCAAGGAATTAGAGAGAAGAAATTTATGGGTAAAAGTGAGAAGCAGCCTGAAACTGGAAATGGAAAAATCCATGCTGAGAGTGAAGGAACTCTAATCAATGCAGAGAATTACAAGGCAAATCATTTACCTGGAGAACCTGACTAGATATGCACAAAAAAACCCCAGGTGGAAGGACAATTGAAAAGAAATATTTCCCCCTCTGAATAGAAGATTCGTGTTACACTCCAATATTCACTCAATCTCATAAAAGGCAGAGATTCCTGCCTAGTCAGAAAACTTAGCACAGCATAGATCAAAAAGTAAGCTCTACATAGTAAGACTTTGGACAGAACATCTTTTAACTACCTGCCAAACCAAGCATTTTAAAATTAAACGTATTTGTGTCATATAGACTAAAAGAGAAATTTAGGAACAGGAGAATGCTCCTTCTCACTTGTCAGTTGTCTCTAGCTGGAAGGATAACTCACATCATCCAACAGATTCAGGAAACACCCTGGGAGAAGGGAGCTTTCAGTGCTCTGGTGGAAAGCCCCAGAAATGAATCTGGGGGTGCTTCCAGGGCCTTTGATGGTTTATGCCCCCTGCCAAAACAGGACAGCACAGCTGGGCCAGCTCTGCCCCATGAGAAGGGATGAACACCCTCAGGGGTGGTGTGGATGGGACCTTCCCCAGGGAGGGGTGGCAGAGGATAACTGGAATGACAAAAACCTTCTGATCTGGCTCAAATCCTGGTTTGTATCCCCAGGGATGGGTGTTCACCCCCTCTGTCCTACAGGCATCACCACCCAAACCTCACCTCCTTTCTCTGGGGGCTGCAAAGCACCCACAATGGGTGATGGAGTCATTAACCATCAACATTCCAGTCTCTCATGGGGTACATCCCAGCAGTATTTCCCTCCCCACCTTCCAGCAGGGTTACACTCAGGGAAATCAGCTGCACAGGGAAATGCAGCCAATAAAACCAGGGCCACAACCAGAGATGAGATATTCTTCCTGGGGGGAGGAGGGGAGAAAATCTGCTGTGGGGTGAAGCCAGGCTGAAAAAAAAAGGGCAATTCCTTTGGATCTGCAGTGCAATTCCTTCCAGACCACTGTTTGCCAGCTCAGATATGGGATGTACCCACCAACCTGAGCTTTTGTGATGTGCTGAAATCAAAGTGTTACAAGCAGAGCTTGTGCAAACCTGACACAGAGCAAGGCAGGCAGAGCCCATCCCTCCCAAATCCAGGCACTGATCCCTGCCATGGCCTGAGCCCCAGGCCTGCAGAACCACTGGCAGATGTCCCCAGGGCTTTCCCAGGCCTTTGAGGCTGCTCAGTCAAGTGCAGATGCTGTCTGTGAGCCCCAGCATTGCTTTGGTTTCTCTGTTTGAGGGTGTCTGTAGGCTTGGGGCCCAGTGCTAATGCAGCACAGGGGCAGGAACAGCTCTGAGGGAAGCTTAGGACCAGGGTAAACAGCTTATTATGGGTAATGATTTTCTCAGTACTTCAACCACTGCAGTGCCAGTCACCCAAAGTCAGGGCTGTGAGTCTCAGCATTAGCACAGGCACAACACAAAGTGCTTTTCAAGGTCTGTCCTCCTGCTAATATTGTATTGCTTTATATTGTATAATAAAAATTGTCTGAATGGCAGTTCAACAAGCCAGGACTTTATTCACAGACCTGCCATGTTACTGATGCACGTGAGGTCAAGAAATACAAATAGAGCAGATAATTAGAAGGGAAATGTGTGGTGCTGAGCAAACACATCAGGCATGAGAAGATTTTCTGCTCTGGAAAGGTAGAGAAATTGCATTTACAGAACTGCCTGGTGTTGGTTTGAGCATTCATGAGAAACCAAGGACTTGCAGATTTACAAATGCAAGATTATCAGCCTGTAGTATTGCAGTTCCTCTTTTAGGGTTTGAAAATAGGGCTCTGTATAGACCTGAAAGAACAAATTCACCAGTGGTATAACACAATGCAGGCAGCCCTTGGCAGAGCTGTCCCCTTCTTTCCTAGGAAAATGAGATATCAGGGAGAATCCTTGGAGATTAACAGATCCCATTCATTGCTAGAAGAGATGAAGAGAAATGCTTTGCAGCAGAGCTGTGCACAGCTCCCACCAGCAGAAAACATCAGGCTTTGCTGTCTTGTTTTACACCCTGGAAAGCAGAGCATGGATACCTCCCACTTGGAATAACTCAGTTACCCTGTGTGCTGGGAGAAAAATCCTTATTTTGATACAGAAGCAAAATATGAAAAGCTTTTCATTCAGCTTGCCATAGCCATGAGTTCTGCTAGCTCCTGTGTCATTTCAAGATCCAGTTAAATTTTGTATTTCACTTTCCCCTCAAAAGCTGGCAGCAGCCCACCTGGTTTTGGGTGCACCTTTCTGAGTGAGGGTGTGGCAGACAAACAGTGCATTCTTGCTTGTAAGAGACCCTGTCCTGTGACATCAGGCAGCGTTCAGATGCTGCAGATGACACAAAAACCAGCATAATTCACCTCTTCAGCAGAGTAATGCTATGCCATTGACAAAACCCCTACATAAACACCCAGCTGGTAATGTGATTATGCCCTGAGGAAAAAAAGATTGATAGTCCTGGTGATTTTACTGTGCAATAACCACAGAGGTCGTCTTTGTCCACGTAGTTCTCTAATCCTTTCCTGAGACATATAAATACCCCTGCCTGACAAAGGTGAGCTCTCCAAGTTGATAACACATCACAGAAAGAGCCAGTTAAAACCTTTATGTTCAGCTGGAAGCTGTAACCTTTTTGCTCACTAATGAAGCTGCAGACACCAGAGATATTTTTAGGATGCCTGCAGACCTCCTTATGATCCACAACAAAAAAGTTCAGCTGCAATAGGAAGACACGGAATGTTACAGAAAAATAAAGAGCAAAATGTTTCCCTGTGCTATTAAAATATCCAAACAGCCAACACAAAAAAGTCTTACCTGACATAAGGCAGAAATTTAAACAAATAGTCTTCAGTGTTGTAATTCCTGGAACAAAAATTATTAGCAAATTTAAATTAATTCTGCTCCAGGCATTAGGATACACTATCAGTTACTCCCTTACCCTCCACCCCCCGGGAAATATTTCCCCATTGCTGTCAGTCAACTGCTTGAATGCTTGGAGTTTACCAGCTGCATAACATATATTGATTTTTGATGAATGACATCTCTCTCTGGGCCATTACGGTTTTGTTTTCAAACCTTATTTAATTGTTCGCCTATTTTTCAGTGGAATAAATGCAAAGTGTTTATTCTCCAAAGGCTGTAAACAGAGATCTCAGGTCTAGTTTCTATGACAACCTCACTTGATACAGCAAACCTAGATTATCTCTAATGACAGACATGAAGTTTAAATTGCACATTCTGCACAAACAGTGCACTGTTGACCTTTTATTGAAAAATGGAATATAGTGTGATTAGCATAATGTGCTGTGTGAAAGGAAAAATTGTGGAATAATGCAGATTGTACTTTAATCATAACTACAGTGCTAATCTCTAGCAAACTGTTTGCCAGAACATGAAGCTTAAAGAATTAGGAAATTTTCCCAGGCACCATTTTCAAATTCTGTTAGATAGCAATGCTATCACATTAAATAGTTATCAGATAACACTTGCTGCTCCTGCTATTTCTCTCCCATCTCGCTTTTTTTAACAGGGGAGCAGAAGTGGATAAGCTCATGTAGAAGTATGATACAAAAATTCCAGCTATGAGAACTATTTTTAAACCTCCTGAAGGCATTCTTTTCTCATGCTTACAAATTTGTGTGGAAGTGAGAGCCAAAAGACACAGTCCTCTCTGTCTCCCAAAACCTGCATGTTTTCCTAGGAGGGAAATTTGCATGTATGTTAGTGAATAAACCCCAGCTCATCCACAGAGACAGAAGCTGCAGGAGACATTCTGCTTTGCAGGAGCAGAGAGGGAAAACATCTTGCCTTCATATTCAGCAAGTTTTGGCAGGCTTTGATTTTGCCAGCTTCGATTTGTTGCTGTTCACAGAAATGTCTGCAGTTTACAAAATGTGGATTCTTTGGGGAGTTTGCTGCATGAATTGAGGTTCCCCCTGGAGCTGAGTCACATGCTGCTGTAAGGGGACAGCAGGCTGTTAAATCTGTTAAATTCCCTTTTATTTCTGATAAACTTTCATGAAACAATAGGACACATTTCTATTTACTGAATGTTATTTCAGCTCACTAGTATTCAGCAAAATCAGTGAACAGTCTGGAGACAACTAAGCAAACAAAACCCTAATTAATATCAAAATACGGTTTTGGATGGTAGAACTGAGAGGTTAATGAATTGGGAATGAGGCAGAGAAACTTCCATCTCTGCAGTACATAAAAGTAATGCCAAGTTATTATTGTTTTCTTTCCTGAATTTATAGAAAAAAAAAAAAAAGATTCAAGTGCCAAATGCAGAAGAAAATTATAAAAGTAGCTCTCCCTTGTGTAGTAGGAAGTGTTGGATTATTCAAGCCTGGTCACAAACACTGACGAGTCACAGTGTTGTATCACCCTTTTTTCCTTCCAGAGGATGATATTCAGCAGCTAGATCTTACTAGCATCACATCAAGGTGGTCTCTTCATCCTCCCCATTCAGAAAACAAGCTAAAAATAATATTCAAGTGCTTGTCTACAGAGCAATGCCATTAGAGGAAATCTATTCCCTCATTTCTCTCTCACTCTAATGGATTTATGCCACTAATCCTGTCAGCTGAGTTGTTTTTAACCAGCAGTTAAGTCAGCAGCAATAATAAAGGATTTTTTTTTTCCTCCAGGCAACCCCCAGCATTCTTGTGATCTCTGCAGCTATTCACCACCACTGCTATTCTCTGAATATCAAGATAGCTCTAGTTTCAGTGTTTTCCATTTGGCAGTTTTACATTTTTCTTAATAAGCATTGCCTTCCACTACAGCAGCTGACAGGAAGGAATCAATTAATTTAAAAGGCATCTACTTGCTTCCACATGGAATTATTATACTTGTGAATTGTAATCCTGTCATTTGATATATCAGATAGCAAGCTGTGTGTTTGGGAAGGTGATGTGTCCCACACTTAGGTATTTTTAAACCCTTCAACGCTGCCCAAACTTGTCCAGTGAAATTTAAACTTCACTGTCTCATATGATGGCAAAGAGCATTTTTGGTGCTGCTTACCTTGTGGGTTATGGGACAGAGGACAGATTGACCATATCTGCACAGGCATTCAAAGGTTACCTCACATTTTATAAATATTAAAAAAAAAAAAACAGCTTT
>WEIU01003655.1:306801-346716 GCA_013389925.1 Aegithalos caudatus
CTCTTGACCTGGCTAAAATCTCCTCCATGGATGGGACAGCAGTTTCCCAACATCCCTTGATCCAACACACTCATCTCACAGGATGCAGTAATAGATGCTGAAGGTCTTGAACAGCCCTTACCCACTACAACAGTATTTGAGAAAAGTGCCAGCAAATGGGGGAGGCAGAATCTGTTGTGAAGGGCAGAAGCCTTTTTCTATGAATACCTTTTATTTAAAATTAGAAGTCGCTTTTAAAAAATCTAACTCTATATACATCAATTTAATTTTTACTTGTAAAAATCAAGTTTGCACCTGGCTCAAAGGGCAGGCTGGATGCAGGTGCAGGATTAGAGCTGGAGAAGGTGAATTTGTCAGTCTCATACTCATCATACAGAAGAGTCTAGACAGCAGACACAGACACTGCCAACCTCACCATGGGGCTGACACCATCAGGAATCACCATCCCCCTCTGTTGTCCCATGTTTCCAATAAAGCTGGGATATGGCTGCCCTGGCAAAGTGGATGAAATACTTCAACTGGGCAAGAAAAAAAAAAAAACAAAAAACCAAAAAACCTAACTATGTTTTGTCATCAAAAGCAAAACACGCTGTTAAGAACACAGAAAATTCATGCTGGCTGCTACAACCACCTTCCTGCATAAGTAAACATCTCCTACAACAAGTCAGACAGCTGAAATACTGTTTGTTTTGCAATGAACTTTTAGCCCCACAGCTCAGCCAAGCATCCACTTTTTTGTTTTTTTCCCTCTGAAACACGACCAGCTCTGCGAGATGCCAGACTGGAGAGCACTCCAGGCTGGAAACAAAAAGATACTATTGTCTTGGGACTGCCAGAGTCATTGTTCCTACCTGTGCTCATCCCACCACTTCTGTAAGGCTGACAAAACAGTTACAGAGAGCTCTTCCACCCACTGCTGCAAATCAGAGCTGCTGCTGGAATAAGGCAAGTGGCAGAAAGGAAGAATAAGATGCTCAGTTGCTGCTGTAAAAACCAGAATCAGGAGTCCCAAAGAGAGTGAGAATCCAAACTATGTTTATCCATATTTTTATATAGACAGGTAGCTCATTCTGCAGCTGAAACTGGTTTGCCATTCACTTAGAAATATTTCCAGCCCTCCCCAGCATGGGAAGCTGGGATATCCAGCCATGGGTATCTGAGAGACCCCCTTTGCAGTCCCTGTGAGCACAGGGAATAGTGATGGATCTCAAATGGCACCCAAATATTTTCTGGGGCTCCAAAATAAAATATCCTGCAATTCAAGTTCTGTATTAATGTATACTATTTCTCTACAGACCAGTCAGGGTGCTGTACTGTATACCTCTGTGTTCTTTGATCCAAGTGCAAACTAGATTTTTACAAGTAAAAACTGGGTTGATGTATACAGTTAGATTTTTTTAAAAGGGACTTCTACTTTTAAAGGAAAAGTTATTAATAAAAAAAAGGCTTCTGTACTTCATAACAGATTCTGCCTCCCCCATTTGCTGGCACCTTTTTCAAATACTGTTGTAGTGGGTAAGGGCTGTTCATGACCTTCAGCATCTATTACTGCATCCTGTGAGATGAGTGTGTTGGATCAAGNTAAAATTCTTCAAATCTTTATCTGATGTACCCCCTTTCTTGTTCTCCAGCAGGGTGATGAGTTGACACACCACCATAAATGAGTGAATGTGAGCAGACAGACCAGTCCCAGATGTTGTGCAGTTAGGGTGGCCCCCAGTTGTGCTGGATTCCTGCTGTATTGATGGATTGTAGAAGGATTTGAGAATTATATCATTACACAGAGCCTGCAAAAAACAAGATGAGAGTCAATCTGCCAGGCATGATAGGAATGTTAGGCAAAGGTGTCTGTAAACTTCTGCTGACCCCTTACACCAACTAGGTCGAGAGCTCTTCTATTAATGCTAATGCTTTTCATATTAGTGCACACATAAAGAAATCCTGCTGACTGCTGGGGTCAGGGAGTTCACAAGATGTGTTGGCCACATCAGCAATACACTGATGATTGTTTCTGACATGACCCCACAGCTAATGAAGGGCCATTTGTGGGGGAATTGCTTTTCACACAGAACGAGCTCTGTGATGAAGGTACAAACCACATCTGGGGCAGGACAGGCTGCTGTTTGTGTGATGCAGTAATGAAAGAGATCTCCACCCCACTGAGACACGGTGTGGCTGTGCCAGTGACACGTGTCCTGGGTTTCTTCTGCCCATTCCTGTCACTTGATTTTCCCTTGCACAAAGCACCGCTCCTGCTCCTTGATGCTAAATGACCAACACCCCTCCATTTATGATCCTTCCCATCAAGTACTTCACCTGTAAAATTGGACTTTTTGAAGCTCAGGTCAATACTACAGCTCAGCATTTCCCAGCCATCCTGCATGCCTTTCCTTTGGGGCCCTACCAACAGGCTTTTCAAGGGATGAAGGGCTCAGGTGCACCCCAGGATGGGGGTGGCAGCAGCAGGGAGCACAGAGGGCTCACCACGTAATCCCAGCCTGTTGTATCACTGTGTTATCCTGTGTTAGGCATCATTTCCACTGCCTTTGGTAGAAATCTGTTCCTGTGCTTGCCTGGGCATGAATCTATCACAGAAGAGCAGTCTGGAGAGGGCTTGAGGAGGTCATCCAGACAGGAACTCTGGTACTCGTGACAGATGTGTCTCTAACCTATTCTAAAAACACTCTCTGAAGATTCCCCAAGAAATTGGGCCTGAGAAGCCACCCTTTGTGTCACTGTAAATCAAGATATCTTCTATTACTGTGTCTCTGCTGGATCTCAGGAACATCCCTCACATCATGTAAATTGTTTTGTGATAGCCTGGAGGCTTTCTTCCCTAACAGATAACACCTTATCTGTTTACAAAAGACATTCACCGACTTGCATATTTAATTTGTTAGTGAATAATGGCTTCATTACCTAATAGGAGGGGCTACATGTATTATGGGGGATTGTAGAATTATGGGGAATTTAATAATTTTCACACTGAGAAGAACAAGTTACCATAATAATGATTCTGAGGGAGGGATTTCATGCAAACCTACAGAATCAACCAAGAAGAAAATCTAGAGATCATAAGCAAGGAACAGTCATGCTGAGAAATTTCCCTTCATCACCTTGAAAAGGACCTGCTGGGAGAAAAGAATTCCATGTTATGAAAAATGTCAAGAAGTCAGATACTTCTTTTCATCCCTCAGAGCAGGGTGAGACTGTGTCTTTCTCAGCAAGCCTTTTCTGTTGGATCTGTTGTTATTTGGACAAATCTGGTATCATATCAAGCAAAGAACAACAGTAAAACCCAGCCTGAGGATTTCCATCCCACCAGAGACCTGCAAAACCTTGGGTTCTTCTGTTGGAGCTGCTTTTCTCTGTGGTCCAGGAGGAATATGAAATAAAAAGCTCTTCTTAAAATTAAAAAAAAAAAAAAAAAAAAAAAACCTTTTCCACAGAAGGTTTTAACTTTCATGAGCCATTGCTCTCCAGCACAAATACATTTAGTCAACATTCCCAGCTGCCTCATTAGCTTCCCACTCAGGTGGGAAGGAGGGGGAATGAGGCAAGGGTTCACAGCTGTGTTACTGCTGCTGGTAGGGTTGCCATGGAAAACAGAACTCCAAAAAAGCAGCAGAGGACAAAGAATTTCAGGTCAACCTTCAGCCTCTGCACGTTTCCCTGGTCTCTCTCATGAGGTCACTTTTTCTACACAGTACAAGTGGCAAAGTTTCCTCCTGCAAACATCTACAGCTCAGCCCCCAGCCAGCAGCAGGGCTGGGAGCAGTCAGGAGGACCAGGACCATTCCTCTTCAGGCAAACCACTTGCAGCTGACAAAGTGCAAAACTTTTTAAACAAGAGCTGAGCTGCTGCCTCAGCCTAGGGCTGGCACATTAAAAACAGGAGGCTGTGTGTCCAAAAGCTTATCTGTTTCATTCAGCTGTATCAAGTGGCCTAAAAAGACATATCTCTCCTTACAGCTCCCCCCATGGAAATGGGAGTCATTTATCAAGAAGGATTTTTCCCTGAGCTACCTTGACCTTTTCTGTTTGATGCTGCATTTTCACTGTGATTTTTACACATTCAGGGGAGAGTCACACAGACTAATTTTAAATGCATCATAAGCTTACATGACCTATATTATAATGGGACCACAAATGCAGAAAAAAGATTTTGGAGCCCTCCAGTTAAATGCTCCTATGTCTTACCTACAGTATGAATTTCTTCTGTACATAGGTTATATGGAGTTAAGCGGATTTATAATTATTTCAGTGTTGTTACAACACACACCATTATGTATACTTGAAGCAAGTTCATAAAACTTTAAATTATACATATTTTTAAGGAGTCCTAATAGCACCATTTGATGTGATAATTATTGATATTGGCTTCCTGTAGGAAGAGCACTCAAACAACCAGCTAATTTCACACGTAAAACAGCTGTCACCTGGTAATAGCATTAAAAGTCACTAAGCTAATCTACATTCAAAGCCATGGCATAGAGGTGAAAGGCCCTGTAGCCAATTATTACTCCTCTGAGCCAGACAGTCCCCAAACACAAACAACATATGCAGATCCATCCCTCCTTGTCTTTAATTAGCCCCTGCCTACCCTCTGTAGCAGCAGCAGCAGAAGTGAGAAGGGCACATGTTAGCAGTGGGGAGGTAATCACAAAGAGATCCCAACGTGCTCTGTCTGGCATGTCCTGCATGTTGTACACAGGAACTGAACCCAGCATCAACAGACAGTGGCTGTAGTGGCCACACTGCAAAACTTCTGATTTCCATGGAGCTAAAAAAATAAATAAATAGCATTTTGTGCAGAACATCCCAAGTATCTTTTTTCTTTTTTTTTTTCACTGCAATGACTGTGTCACTGACAGATTATTGGTAACTGTTTTTTCTGGTAGTTGTGGGTACACAGGGAATACGCCTGTGTATTTGTATGTGTTTGCACCCATTGCTTACAAGGAAATAACTTTAAAAACATCACTGGCACAATGTGGTACAGCTTGAGTGAATCTGGTGAATCCACCAAGTTTGCAGTGATTATGAAATTGGACAAAAGCCAATAAAAGAGGTCCAGAGAAAGGTGCCAGAGCAGCCAAACTATCTTAGAGACTTTTCAGCCAAAAAAATTTCACCTGGCTGTTGTTGCAGATTCTGACATGGAGAATTCCCATGCCCAGATCTCTCCTTACTCCCTGCAAGGTTTCCCTGGCTCTGATTCCAGCCTTTCTGGTACACTTGGTACAAGTCTGCCTCTGGTTCCAGGAAGAAACCAGATTTTCTGAATTGTCCCCAAGAACCCACTCTGCCACTGAAGGGAGGGAGCCTTATCCTTCTGCCAGGTGAATCCCCACCATCCCAGCTTCTCCCTTCTCTCCAACTCCCTACCTGGTAAAACCAGGATTCTGGCATGGAATTGATACAACCTAACAAAGAGTGTGGCCAAGGGATGGTCAGCCTGGACAGCCCCTAACCCAGAGCAGCTGTGGCAGCAGCATGCACAGGGATTGATCCACTGAGTATCCACTTCCCAATGCCAGAAAGTAGCTCCAGAAAGGACACAACCCCCGCAATCAGCAGACAAGGAGCTCAAGATCAAACCAACACACTTGAGTCACACACAGTCATTCTCAGAGAGACCTCTATCCTCCTTTGCAGTACACTGACTTCACCACTTACTCAGAAACAGATGAAATATTTCATTTCTGAATTTCAAGGGCAGCAAATTAAAACAACATCAGAAAGGGATTATAGTATAAATAACTATAGCTGTACCCAAAAATTGCAAATAATCACTTATTTTTATCCACTGCAAGTCAAAATGTACACATGTAGATTTTTTGTGTTTTCACTGATCTGCATGAACCATAGTATAGATTTTAAAAATAAATGGTAGCTTGAGAGTTTCCAAAAAGAAGCTGTGAATTTTTCTTCCCAGTCAATGAGTCAAGAATGACCAATACTTAAGGAATAAGCAGCAGGAGCAGGGTTCTGCCTTTTCCCTCAGAAACAAATGGAGAAGATCCCAGAGCAGAGAGAAACTAACAGAGTGCAAGGAAAGGCAAGGGAGGGTCTGACACGGTGCCCTCAGAGCTGTGGCTCAGACTGATGAATTATCTCTGCTTGGTTAAACCTCTGGCATTGCTAATCAGACAAGAAGCATAAAATGGAAAGTTCATTAGCAAGATCATAAAAGAGTCAGACTGACAAAGATCATTCCACTTGGCAATAGGAAGGTCAGTTACAGGAACTGGAAAATCACTTTATTTAAAGAAAACAGGTTTGACCAGAAGCAACTCAAGAGTCCAGAAAAGACCTGCACTGGGATTCTGTGCAATGGTCTGCTTTATTTCTGGAACATAAACAGGGAAACATTTCCTCTGACAGTGGATAAGCTAGACTTTCTTTAATCAACATCATGCTGGCCCAGGGTAAGCTGGACAGTATCAGCTTTTCCCCAGGACTGATTCATTTACCTCCACCCAGACCCAAACAGCCCAAAGCCCCTCTGTAGGAAACACCTCCAGCACAAGTCACAAGAAGGTCTCAGGAGTAGAATTTGCTAATTGTGTTGAATTACATGTGAAGGGTTTACAATATGGATCACTGCCCACTTGGGATTTAAAGGAGATTGCTAAAGTAATTTTGAGATTTTGGGATAACTCAGAAACTCTGTTCCCAGAGGTTACTAAATGCTCTTCTTATTACTACTACAGCCACACTGCACTGGGGGTTGGATTTTGTTTCTTCGGGGGTAGAAGGAAGAGGAGGTGATGTGGTGGTGGTTTATCTTAAAGCTAAAAGCAAAAAAACCCAGAATGTGTATATTCCCCATATTTAGCCTGATTTTCTAAAGAAATATGGAATAATCAGGCTTTCTATGGATCCTTTTCACTTTTGAGGTCACTACATTATTTCAATCACATTTGGGAGACAAAAAAAAAAAAAAATTGCAGAAGGATTTGTACACATCTCATGGACATGAATCAGCTAAAAAGGAGGCAAGAAATTTTTACTGCCCCTGGGGATGATACTACCACCTCATCTCAGTTAGAAAGACTGCAAAACCAGGAAAAATTCCATTGGCACCCTTATTAGCCTTGAATAAACCCCACAAGAGACACAGAACTGCAGAAAATTCAGTCACAGCCTTGACAAATGAAAAACCTTCTACTCCAACACCTCTACTTGCAGGTGCTCCATCAGCTGGAGCAGCCAACTTCCAGCAAGCATTTTCCTTTCCAAAGCAATAGGCCAGCCAGAGTGGACAGAGGCAATTGAGACAGAGAAAATTAAGATGTTTGTCATTGTTTCTATACAAGTCAGCAGTCAAGACAAAGCCACAAGTCAAGGTTTTCCTGCCTCAGACCTGAACCTTGCCAGTGCCACTCTCCCTGTAGGACTGAACTGTGCCAAGTCCCCTTTTTTCTCCCCCCCCTTGAAAAACCAGCACTTTCCCTACCCTACAAGCAATTGTTACAGTGCACATCAGGAAGGAAGCATTAAATAAATGTGGATGGTTTCTAAGCACCCTGCTTCATGCAGGATTAACTTGTTCAGGATACATTTTAGAGAATGGTCCTTTATGTTTATCGATGTCAAATCTAAATTGCAGTGGGGAGAAGTATCCTGACCACAAAAGAGCTCGACAGTTTTACAGCTAGGACACATAACACAATAACCATTTAGCCAGATTAAAGCATACTGAGAGCTGCATCAAATATTGTTTAGAGCACATAAAAACTGCTTTAATATTTAAATGTATCCCATGGCTGGGCTCTTTAGATTTGCTAGATTCACTGGGGCTGCACAGCTATTAGCTTCTACATTTCATCTTCAATTCCTCTTCACAGTAGGAGAAACATAAAAATGAGGGTCACTGCTTGGTCATTTCATTACCCCTGGCAGAGAAATGTGCTTTGCACAAATGAGGAAATATTTCAGATGTAGATTGTTGTAACGTTGGTGTGACAAAATGAAACCAGAGTTAAAAAATAATAACGATATTATAATGGTTATTTTGTAGAATAACATTAAAATAATATGCAGTGTAGCAGTGGTTCCCCTATCAAAGAGCCTGGTGTATGTCATTGTCATCATTTAAAAGGTCCATTAGCAAGAGCCCTGGAAATGTATGGCTCAAGGTCACAACCAAACTTAATGAGACTGAGCAGTAATTCAAAAACATTAAACTGTTTATGGTTAGAAATCTAATAAATAAATCCTCAGTGCATACAGGCACACACACAAATCTTAGCAATGAACTCATCTACAACTCTTCCTTTATTTCTGTGAAAACAGAAGCTCAGTGAAAGAAATTTATAATCTGCTTAAAGCCAGAAATGGATTAGATAAAATATCACTTGGGGAGATGTGTGACTTCATGCCACGACCATGGATTAAGCTGCACAAATGTTTAGTCATGGGCGCCCCTGTGACCCAAACACAAAGAGTGCCTTTGCCCAAAACCAGCAGAGCAAAAAATGGGCAAAACCCAGGCAGGGAACATGGGCTGAGCAGGCACAGAGCCCTCCACTGCCTCTCTGCCTGGGCACAGCCACAGGGAGAGGATCACTGCAGCCTCAAGGAGGAGATTTAGTGCAGAGGAAACAGGAACATGATGTTATTTACTAATCACAAACTGGGAGAAAAGAAGAAAAAACAGTTATCTTCCTAACCTAAGCTCTATTTCTATTATTTAAAACATGGCATTTAGTCTATATTCTAAATATCTGAATAAAAGAAACTTGATTTTCAGTAGTATTCTTCTCCCCAAAAGAATTAATGTGCAGTGTGTTCCTCTGCTTTACCAAATAAATATATATTTAGATGAGAATGCAACATCCAAGAGAATCACTTCTGGCACTGAATGAGAAATTTGGTTGAAATTAAAAACCCAGCATTGCTTTCTGCAAGGTTATTCCTCTACAGCTCTCTGGACTGGCTCTGATCTCACCCTGAGATCCTCAAACTGCCCCTGTCACAGGTCCTGGAGGGTCAGGGCATCTATCTTATGATGATCCTACCAAGAATTCCTGTGTATAAAAATCACTGAACTTGGGCATGTTCAGAACAATCAAAGTCACAAAAATGTGGGAAAGGTAATTCAGGTGGTTTTGATGAGAAATATATTAGTATATTTAGACACAGATGCCAAAAGATTCCTTTATGAGCAAATAATCTTAGAATAGCCTCCAATGCAGAGTGTTAGGATCTAAAGACCAAAGCCTAGCTGAATATTAACAAACACAGGAAATCTTTTCCAGTCTTATTGTTTCTGCTTGAAAGCCATTCTTCTAAACCTCCTGGTTTAGTATCACTTACTTTCATAAGCCTTATAAAAAACACCACAAATGGAAACAAGATTCCCTAACACAGAACCACAGAACTGTGATGGAAATACATGATGAAACACAAATGCAATCAATCAGAGAAACTGATTCTTGGGGGGGAAAAAATGCAGACAGTGTACCCTGCTGCCATTCCTGTAAATGGAATTCAGCTTCCAGGTAACTCACATGTCTTGCTGACAGAATGTTTTATTGATGTCACGGAGATCTTTGTATTTCATTTCCTAGCTGAGTGTGGGTGCAAGGAAAAAGGCCTTTGCAGGCTACTGTGCTAACACTTTGCATCTGGCTGTGCTCCACAGCCATTTGAGGGCTGCCAGTGCCTGGAGAACAGTGGCACACCTCTCTGCAACCTTAATCCAATGGCAGGAGCTGGAAGCACATCCAAAAAATTATAAGTTACATATGAGGAGAAAATATTAGTCTGTTAGCAGTTAAGTCACAGCCCTGCAATGAGTAAACTGCAAAGCAAGGCAGCTTTGTCTAATGACCAAAAAGAGCTCAGGGATACGTAGCACGTGCAAAAATAAAAGCCCATACATCTTGATTTAGATAGGTTGAAAGCATTTCCTCTGATATGTCTCTGTAGTTTTCCACCAGAACCTTTCATCCAGGCAGCCCCCAGCAACTCTGCACACAGTAGCACAGCTCCCACAACAAACCCCCTCTGCCTGGTGGCTCACTCCATCAGGGCTCACATCTTCCCTGCAAACAGGATATGATTCAAAAGTGACATAATGCACATTCATCCCAATCTCCCAATAATCCCCTTTCACCACTTGTGGAAATGCTTGGTCAATAAAACATAATGACATTATTGCAGTAAAGTCATTTTCAAGTTAAGTGCCTGACTCTCCGTCTCTGGGACCCCACCAACAGTCAGGCTCCAATCCAGCAAGTAAACAAAGGCTTCAATTTTGCAAATGATCTCATTTGCTAAGGGTCAATCCAGATTCCATTTAAACCAATGTGAGCCTTCTGTCTGTAAATGTAGTTGGACCAGACACCACAAATGCAGGACCCCTCCTTTCACTCACACTCCCTAAATCCTTCCTTTGCAGGATTTGTCAGGTACCTCACAGTGCCATCCCCTCTGTGTGTCACAGACTCACCAGGCAATCAGGACGTGCTGTGGCAGCCTCCAGGGCTGGTGTCTGAGCAAGTTGCACCCTGGGGAGGTGGGATGTCCACCAGCTGGTTTTGCTGCTGCTAAACTGGTCCAGCTGGGCAGCCCACCAGCCCAGCTGGTCCTAGCCCCAAATTTAGATACCATGGAAACACAACCTGACAGCTACAGTGGTCCCTGCAAGGCTGGAGGTGCTGTGCTGCAGAGAGATCCAGCTCCATGATCTGTCCAGTCTCTCCCATGTCTAAATTCCTTCTTCTTCCCCATGCACCAAGGCAAAGCTCCACATCGTGGGGCAGGGAAGGGATGGGTGACAGAGCCCAGTCCCACAAGGCAGCCCAGCCCACCAGCCCAACAGCAAACACCAGGCACCATCTTGCAGGCAGAGCCAGCAGTGCCTCTGTGGGCACACAAACCTGGGAGCCAGCTCCAGGGCAGAGCACTGAGAGCACATCTCAGTGGGATGTGCACATCTCAGCAGGGTGACTGCTCCACAGCTGCCACCATCTTCTCCAGAGCCTGCTGCATCTCCAGTTAGGAAAAGTATGCCAGCAGCTAAATAGCAAGCTTTTAAAGGAAAAGGTTTCCAGGCTTGGATCTGACAGGGTTTCCTGGAGCAGTAGGAATTCTCTCTACTGAGAAAAGTGCTACTATTTATAAGATGGTCAGAATGCTACCTTCAAAAACACCAAGTGTCTTTTTCATTCCTTACAAAAACTTCTGTTGCTCAGGATTGGAATTGCTGTTGAATTCTCCCCCTTGTAAAGAAGAAAATACTACTGAAAATGAATAACCAACAGCAGAGCTGGGGAAGGGAAGGACTCCCCCAAGAAGGAAGAGGAGCAGCAGGAGGTGGTTGCAGGAGAATGAAATCAGGTTGTCCCAAAGTAGGTGGCACTGGGAATAGGAAAGGAGTCTGTAGCCTCTCCCACAAACCCTCCAAAGCTTTTACAAGCAACCACACAGAAACTTCTAACAGCAGTGTGACATGGCCCCAGCCTTTATATTCATCCCCCCAAATCCACAACCCCTCCAGCCTTCCAAAAAGCCACCTGACAGGAACTGAAAGTAACTGGAGGCTCCCATCCATGCTCTCTGTACCCCTGCAGGTTCCAGGGGTAAGAACTTCAGCAGTCACCAACACTCACTGCTCCACTTGCACTGTGCCACCACAGGCTGCTCGTGGTTATTGAGACACAGCACAAGCCCCACAGCACCAGAGCAAGCCCAGGGCTCCACTTTGTCAGGCACAAACATTTCATGGGTATTTCAGGTGTTTCTAATCTCTCCTGTTCTGTAGGAAGTGTTAGATCATTTCTGTCAAAGCACACCCCCGCTTCCAGGCAGGGGCCTAGGGGGGAAATTAATTTATTCTTTGTTTATTCTTCTCTCTTCAATCTTAACTGCTATCATGTCACTCTGACTTGGAAACCTGAGGGGCTCCCATGGACACCAGACAGTTTTTTTCCCATTTTATCAGTCCCACACACCCAGCTGTGCCCTCAAGCCCCAGCCCAGGGACCCACCAGGCAGGGAGCACCACGGAGCTTTCCACTCAACGTGCTGCCATTCATGAGGAGCCCCCAGAGCTGTTCCAGAGCAGAGCTTTGGGCTGGAACAGAGACAATTCCTAAAACCCCAGAGCAGAGAGGCAGTGACTTAATGACAGTTCAGCCCATGAATCCAGAATAGCAACTTGTTTGTTGTCTGAAGCTGGAATCCACTTTGTGTGATGACAGATAGCTTAGGAGAAGCAGATCCTGCCTGCCAAGAGAACTTCAAAAAGGACAAGGGGAATGCAAAAATCTGGCTAGAAACCAAATGCTTTGCTAAACCTAGATAACACACTGTTTACCAACAGCAAACTAGATTAGGCGAGGGAAAAAAAAGGATTTATGCAAATGTTCTTAATTTAATAATTATGATCAGATATGGCTTTGTTTTTTCCATGTAATTTGTGTAATACAAATAAAGTACAAGGGCTCTCTTCCCCTATAGGAAATGAGAATTATTAAACATTGCACCGAAAAGCAGAGGAATGTGTTTATTGACATGAAAAATGATCCTGCGGATACAAAAGCTTTTGTATGTTAATTGCTAAATGTCAGTGCCATTTAGAAAGTGGTTGCAGAAGGAAAGAATTCCTTTCCAAAACAGAAGTGGCTTTTCCTCGTCCACCATCCTGATTCAAGGCTGCATCTTGAAAGCATTTATGGTTGTGTTTTGATCGGTGACATTGGGTTAATACCCAAAAACATCCTCACTTCATATTGATGTGGTTACTTGCTAGGAGGCATAAAGGAAGTGAAGGATTTCCTCCCAGTTTTATTACTGAATGCTCAAAATGTTTCCTGGGGTAAACAGCACTAAAGACATCTGGGGTTTTGGGTTTTTTTTCTTTTTGGAAACAAAAGGAGAACAACGGTAGCAACCAGCAAATGGAAAAATACAGGACTGGAGCAGTGCTGTGAAAAAGGCCTTGCTCTGAAAGAGGGAAGGTGAACAGCCACAGGTGTCTTTGGCTGATAGATACACTCAGCAGCACTGAGAGCCTCTGCACGTGGTGTCTCTGGTCTTCTGTCCCGCTCCAAAAAGGAGAAATACAAAAAGGAGAAAAGAAATATATAAAGGAGAAGAGAAATACAAAATGTGTGATTTGGCTGCCAGATAGTTAGAGATGCTCCAGTGAGTTAAACTTTGGACTGGAAAATGAGAGAGCTTCTTAGCATCTTTAATTACAGCCTGCTGATTTACTGCTCCAGGTGGGGAAACAAACCAACAAATCCAAACCTTTGCAGTCCTGATGGAGAAAGACCGACAAAGAAAACCTACCATGCATTCATGAGCATATTTGCAGAGGGAAATGAATACACTCTGTCCAAAACCTGTTTGTGAGCCATGAAAACCCTTAGAGGTGCAGAGCAGCCACCAGCAGAACCAGTAGTTGCACTGAGTCAAAAAACAGGACATGTTTCACCATGATAAAACAACAGAACTTGCAGAGCACCCTGTGGGGTTCTCCCTCATCCAGCATCTCCTGGAGAACCTCTGGCTGTAAAACCTCAGAGCAGCTTAACCAACACAGAGGAAAGGTTGATGGGTTGTGGGATGCCTGCCAAGCCATCCCTTTCATGGGCAAAACCTTTCTCTGCCAAACCAGGGCCAGACATGGTCATGGAGGGCTCTTCTTTCCTGGGTCCCTCCTCAAAAGATGCTATTTCCACAGCTCTGCAAATGTGGCCCTCACAGCTATGGGCAATCCATGGCTTTCCCAGGAGGAAATGAGACAGTTTAATGACTTATCTGGCAAACTGGGCTTATTCATAAAAATTTATTTATTTTGGTTATAGAGCAAGGGATGAGGAATGCATGTGATGCCAACAGCCCTGCAAGTCTGTGTGGGAACAAAGTGCCTCTGGAAGCACCTCTGCAGCTGCAGCCATGCAGCTCAGCATGTGTGTTCCCCTGGCACTGCTGGGGCTGCAGTTGTGTTCCTCTATTAATTGTGGTGGATTCAGGCAGAGAGACCACAGACAAGCCTTGGATCTCTACTGTCTTATAAGAAACTGCAAAACTTAGAGGATGAAGAAAACTGCCACCAAAACAATTTAAAGGCTGGGGAGGAGGAAGTGCTTCCAGTGAGAAATTTGATGGGCAGGATTTATTGAGTTTATCAAAGAGAAGACCAAGGGTGACTTGATTACAGGGTATTAAGTACCTCCATGGAGAGAAAATACCAGCCATAAAGGGCTCTTTAATCTAGCAGGGAAAGGCTTAACAAGAACCCATGTCTGGAAGCTAAAACCAGACAACTTCAAATAGAAAATACAGCGCAGATTTTTAACAACAAGGGCAAGCTGGCAAAGGATGCAGTGGATTCCTCAGTCCATCCTGAGAAATGCTGCACAGCTGCCTTCATTCCCAGCAAGGGCCAGGCCTGCAAGGAGCACTGCTGAGATCCTGCACACAGCAGAGCTGGAGCCATGGGAGATGCTGGAAGGGGAGAGGGACCTGACCTCCCACACCCACCTGGTGCAGGAGCACCTGGCCCTGCAGCATGGCCAGGGGAGATGTGTGCTGCAAGGAGAAGTTGCTCCTACAGAAAAGATTCATTGCAGTTGTTTAACAGATAGATCTGAAACCAGCCTTCATCAAAAAAGGATTCAAATTTACTGCAACTGATTTTGGGTTTCCACCTGCCGAGCAAGATTGAAGGAATATTCAAAGATTAAAAGACAGGGTTTGGCCACTGCTTTGTAAAGCATTTGGTATCCTAGTCATGTTTGGGATTCTTCCTCCTGCCTGACTAATCACTTCTATTTCCTGTTTTCTTTGAATTTGCTATTATGTTCTGCATTGCTGGAATCTGAAATATTGTTTCATGGAACATGATTGTATTTGTGCATACCACAAACTCCAGAGATGCCAAATTCCTTTTTGTGTTCTGCTCCAGCTCTTGAAAAAATATTTCCCATCTCCAACAAATATCAACACCTCTCCCCCAAGAAAAGCGTGAAAATTTCAAACCCATATAAAAATGTTTAACCACTAAAACAAAAAAACACTGATGAAAAATTATATTTCTCTATTTGCACTCACTGCCTGCTTTATTCTGCACTCAGACAATTTGGTGAAAAAAATCTTTGGTGGCCATTCATTTCATGAAATCATTTCATTTCAAAACATGTTCATTTCCTTCAGCTGAAAGAAAAGTGTTGGAATTAAAGCAAAAAAGAGGGAAATTGTGGATTTTTCCTAACACTACCACTAATTAAGAGATGGGCTCACTATCACATAGATGATTTCTCTTTTACTGAAAAAAAAAAAAAAAAATCAAAAAGGTTATATAATATTCAGTTCCAGGAAATTCAGCTTTTTGTGCTTTCACATCTGCAAAGGGTGCAGGGTCAGCTGATGGGAAGCCAGCTGTATTTCAACTCTTAGTTATATTCTCTTGAACAGTAACTTCAGGGGGTTTTTGTATAAAAATCTGTTGATTCTGCAAGTAAATTCCCACTGAAATTCCACTTTTTAGGTACTTCCCTGTCCCCAGCCAGTGCTGGCTGCAGCCTGCACATGTGTTGTACACTCTTTGTCTCATCCTCATATTCAGGAAGGTTCTCTGCTGCCTTGCTTTTGTGTCCTCCTCCCCACACACCACTCCTATTCTCATCATTAATGGTTGATAAATAGCTAATGAGTGGCTTGGACATTAGGGCCTCCCTTTCCATCTGGGCTACATGCTATTTTACAGGCCCTGCTAAATCTTTATTAGATTTGGGTGCACATTATTGATTTAGGTAGATGAGGTCGTTGTAACCTCATCTCAAAGAGAAAGGAAGCAGGAGAAGCCAAATGTAATTCAGCTGTTATTTTCTGTAGCATTGCAAATCAATAGGAAAGGAAAAAGTCAAAACAAAACCAAAAAGTGTCCATTAAAAAAAAAAAAAAAAAAAAGTCGTAACTGGACTTTAAACCAAAAGCAATGGTCTTGCAGGCACTTGGAAGCAAAGAACTGAGACAGGCTATAAAAGTTAAGAGCTTTTTCCATTTTAGCACTAGAGAATAGCTGGTAGGTTCTAGTGAAGAGACAATGTTAATAAAATACCAAGCTGTTCCTAGGGCAAAGTGACATCTATTTATAGAATAAGAACACTTTACCTAAGACACAGTGATGGCTTAATAAAAGGGCATCTTTTGGTTAAGTTATTTTTACTCCTGTTAAATGGCCAAATCAGCACCTGCAGCTCTAAGGAGCTCAGGCTTTATACTAAGCACTTTTGAGCATCCTGTCAGAGGTAACTTAAGCACAGAAATCCTACAGAAATTCTGGCATTCAGGGCTGGTGCCTCTGAAGGATTTCAACCACACTTATAATCCTATGGATGTGAACATCAAGAGTGTATATGGGTCCAAAAAGCTTAAATAAATACACAAAAAAGGAGCCTGGAGGTACTTTAGGAAAGAAATCCTTGCAGAGATGTGTACAAGGGTTGTGTATTCATCCTTCCCTGAGGCCCATTCCATAGAGGGACAAGGTGAACACAGGTGGAGGAGAGCACTGACAGAGCTGTTGTGTTCCTGGACACTCCCTGGTGGCTGTGAGCCTCTCCCTCCCCTTCCCAGCAGTGTGCCAGGCCAGCCCTGTCCTCCCCAGCTCCAGCAGGCAGCCCTCAGCTGTCAATTCCAAGCAGAGGGGATCCCAAACTGAGCATCTGCCCCTGGGACAGAGGTGCCAGCTCCAGCTCAGCACCCCCTTAGCCCTCCCCATCTGGTCCCCACCAGGGCCCTTCTCTCCATTCTCTGTTTTGGAGGATGCAGCCCAGGGTGGCAAATTCCACCAGGCAGCAGAGCACTTAGCCAGACTCACAAAGGCCTTCTGTATTGTATGCCTAATCCACGGGAATTTTGGGATTCCCATCCTAAAGCCACAGACCAAGTCACACAAAAGCCATTTTCACCTGGGCTGGGGGTTGTTGTTCCCTCCTAATGCACCGTGACAGGCTGCCCTGCTGCTTCCAAATCACAGTGCTTTGATCTCCTCATTCTAAAGGAATATGAAATTCAAGGCTGCTGGTTGTATCCAGGGGCTGTCAAGTTCCTCTAATCTCCCTCCCTTTCACATGACACCCAGCTGGTGTTTACCTCTGCAGCCACATTCTGGTGTGGAATTCCAAAGTCAGGGAGCATGGAGCTGCCATGAGGGGCCTTGGGTCACCTGCACACAATCAACTCCTGCAGGACTTTGTCCAGTTTTTGCCCAAGTCTGTGCAAACCCCTCTATTTAGCTGGTGGATTTGGCTGCCTGAAAGAATTCCAGGCTGGCAGCACAGCTCTCTCCCTGCATGGAGACCTGGCAAACTCAGCAGTGCAAGATCCAAGCTCTTTATTCACCCCTGTGTTTCACCTGATATGATCAATGGTGATGGGAGTGCTCATTTTCCTCCTTCCCACTAATGACTAGCATTAAATGCTCAGCCCATCAGTGTGTGATAACAGTCACACAGGAGTCTCTCTCTCTCTGTTTTCTGATAACAGAAACCACAACAGAGCAGAATATATTCCATTTTACTGCACCTGTGACCAGCTCCCAACCAGGCACTGCAACCTCACTGCCCACCAAGCACAGGGGCATCTCCAGCCCTGTGCTTTAAACCAGCCAGAGAGCCAACACCCTGGGAGCCCCTGTGATTTCTAAGACATTGGAGAAGAACTTGGTGGATTTTCAAGTTGTCCACATCTCCAGGCACTTCTGCAAGTGATGCTGAGTGCACCAGCCTGGGCTGTTCTGAAGGTCACACCACAGGATCCCTGCTCTGCTGCAGTCTGCAGAAGAACACTAAATGCAATCCTCTCCAACTGTGAGGTCTGGGACACTCATAAGAAAATGTGGCCATACCTGCCCAAAATGCAATTGAGAAACTACTGCCACAAGGACAGCACATTGTAGCCTTCATTTACCATTTTGTGGTTTCACAGTTACGCTAAAAATGTCCAAATGTCCTTCACCAAACTGGTTTGAGTGAAAAGCTGTGTATTTATATCTGGTGTCAAGGATCACTGTCTCCAACTCTTTCCAGATGTGCAGTAATAGCACAGTCCCTGGTCTTCCTCATCCTCCAAAGACCAGAAAGGTCCTTGGATCAAAACCACAACAAATGACAGCAGCCACCATCACCACAGCTGACTGTGCAAGTCACCCTGCAATGAGTGAGTGTCTGTTTTATGACCATGTGAACATTCATTTTCTAGATAAGAAGACAAGGAGAAGCTGTAAAGTGAAAGGGTTTTTGTTTGACCCAGTAAGGGTCTTCATGCTCTCTCCACTCCCTCACTCCAACTTAAACCCAATTCTCTCTTGTTGGACTTTGCTGCTGCTACAGCCAGAATTTCCTTTTTGCCTCATTAGCCAGAGCAGTGGCTGGTTTTAAAGCTTTGCTAACATTTCCTTCCTGCTCCTCATCCAGAATGATCCATCAGACATCATCATGGTTCAGTGAGAAAACAATGAAGGAAAATACACATTCCACAGTTTGCTGAGGCTGCTTGCTCTGCTAGTCTCAATTCTGCTTTTTGTTAATTCCTGAAACACTTCTGCCAGGCAGTACCTACTCTTCAGCTGGGAGCAGCAGTCCTGGAATCACAGAATCCCAGGTCTGTTTCCACACAGCAGCAGAGGCAGATCCGGCCCTTGGAGTTCACACTGGCCATGTCCCTGTTCTGTATGGATACACCTGAACATGTGCATGAATATGGAGCTCAGGGCTCCTCAGACACTCAGCAGCATGTGTGGCAGGGACACACAAGCTGTGAAAAGAGCCAGAACATCCCACATGCTTGGGAAGAAATGCACCATGCAGCTAACCATCAATGCACACAGCTTATTCCCTCCACACCATCATAGATCCAAAGAAATCCTTGAGCCACCATTGCCAAAACAGCAGCAACATTTCAAAGTAGCCACATGCAGATTAACCAGCACTTTTGTTGGCTCCAAAAGAGTCAACACAAGCTGATCTTACAGCCCCAGACACTCCAGGCCTCCTGCTGCCACTTATGTGGCCACAAACAGAGATCAGAATTTTATGTTCTCATCCTTCACCACTCAGCCCTGGGCTGGCTCCTTGCTTGGCTGGGACTCAAAATCAACATTGTCTGCAGCAAACACAGAACTTGGGGCCACCTGGGCCCTGGTGCATCACTGGCTCTCACTCAGAACAGTGTTCCCTACAGTTACAAGCTGGGGTAAGTAAGAGGGATCAGGACAAAACAAACACCAGGAGGTCATCCTTAATTCAGAAATCGTGCTCTGTATTCCCAACCACCACCATCAGACACCTCGTCCTTCAATGTATAGACACTTTTCAACCTGCAGACCAGGAACCCCGGGGAATCCTGAGATAATTCTACAAAGGGTAATTAAGAAAAGTGAGTCTGTTGTTAATGGACTTAAATTAGCTCTATGGGGATCCACATACTCACTGAAAAGTGGTTTTTTATAAGAAAAAAAAGAGGGTTTACATGGACATTCACTGCAGAAAGAGTTTATTCTCCAGAGTGGCAGAAATCAGAGGCACCCTCTTGTCCCCTCTCCTGCCCACATCACATCCCTGCACTGTGTCTGTCCCCGTGTCTGTCTGTGTCTGACCAGCTCTGTATGTGGTCACCTCCTGCTATGCTGTTGTTTTACAAAAGCTCAACCCATGGGAACCCAAATCAAACAGCAAAAGATCACTGCACTGAGATGTAAGCAGAAGAAAACTTCTTTGCTAAAACTGATGTTCACAAAACTGAAAACAAACTAACCTGGAGACATCTACTGTAACACAGCGTCACTGATCAAATATCACAACAGGCTCCCCCTGAAGAGGAGCCCCTTGCCTTGCCACATGTGCCCAGTCCTCTCTAAACTTCATTAAAGTCTAGTAAAAAATAAATAAGATAAATATCATTTGCATTTATAATACGAATTAGAAGAGCTTGCCAGATGGGGAGCTCTCCTCCAGCAGGGCCGTTGTTTTCCAGGAGAGAGAAGCACTGGCACTACCCAGCTGTTTGGGGCCTGTGATGTTCCCACTCCTAGAAAACCATGGCCCCTGGCTTCTCCCTGTAATTAGTTCTTGCTAATACCCTTGGCTGGGCTGTGGAAAAGTCACATTCTGAAAGATCACCCTGGTGAACAGCTGTACTCAGGAGACAAAACGTCACCACTCCAAGCTGTCAGCCAATTCATCTCCAGCGAAAGTCAAGCGGGCCATAAATTGGGAGTTCTTTATCTCAGGACAGCAGACTGAGAGGGGCTTTAATTGCTGAGCTATGCTAATGAGCCTGGTTTGTGACACGAGGTGCTTCGTGGTGGCTCTGTCTGAGAACACGGAGCTGCCACCCCCCACAAGGGCACACGCAATCGGCTTAGAGCTGGCTGGGTACAGAAAAGAAATTGTGTAAGGGTCCCCTCAGCATGGCACCTTATCAAAGGCATCACTAACAGCTGCTTCTGGAGTGCCAGGAGCCTCTCCTGGCTCAGCTCAGCTCAGTTTGCTCCTATTCTTTGCTCCCTTCACAGATTTTTTTTCTTAAATCTTGAGTTCTGTAAACATCGCTGTCAAATCATCTGCAGGGGAACAAAATGATACCAAGAATTCGGTGTTTTCTCACAGATAAGGGCTGTGTCTGGTTCTAAAAGGAATTAAAACAAATCATGCCCAGGGAAATGCAAACAGACAAAAGAATATCAGCTGAAGCCTTTCTTGTTGACTTCTTGAGTCAAGCTCTGTTTCAGCCTGGTTTTCACTTTTTTTGTTTTGGGTTAGGGGCTACGGTAATGAAAATAGCTATTTTAACATTCACATTTTGGAAAATAATCAGAGAATCACAGAATGGTATAGGCTGGGATGGATCTTAAGGATCATGTAGTTTTAACCTCACTGCCATGGATAGGGAATATCCTGCTAGATCAGGCTACTGAGAGCCTGACCTTCAATACCTCCAGGGATGGGGAGTCCACAGCCTCCCTGGGCAAAATAATAGCCCAGGTGGACACAAGAATACAGATTTCCTTGTATTAATAGCCCAGGTGGACACAAGAATACAGATTTCCTTGTCCAGATATCAAATGCTATTTCATTTGCCCCATTAATGATGAGGCTTGCTTGCCACAGAAAGCCCAAGCCACGTTTCCATGGGTAAAGCCAGTGCTCAGCATCTTTAAAAATCATTAGTACTTAAATGTTGCATTATTATTCTTATGGCACTACCCAGGGAGGAGTGCAGACATCCCAGACCCTTGTGCCAGACACTCCATAAACATCCATTTCCCAGTCCCTGAGATCTTCTAACCTGGGGGCCCAACCTTGCACACACTCCAGTAACCACCAGCATCTCATGGCCTGACTGAAATCAACACAACTGATGAATGGAATGAAATCAGTAATTACCCATGTGCTTAATTATTTGCAGAACTGGGGGCTAAGTGCTTCATTTTTAGCTTTACGCTTGAAAATATTGGTTCTAATCCAGTGTGCCTCACTTTGCACTCAATCCCACAAGGAACAGCACAGTCTGGCCTAATTAAGCAAAAGCACTTAACGAAGTGTTTAACTTTAAGCATGTGAACAAACCCATTGACTGAACACAGCTTTGCTTGGGTTGGCTCAGCCCCTTGCAGGATGGGGCCCTTCAGCCCAGCTGTTAGGGGGACATAACTGAGGGAAACATGACCCAAACCCCAAACCTGTCCAAGGTTTGCTCAGGATGTGGGACATCCCAGGGCTCCCCTGGCTACTGCCCAGCAGTGTGGTGGGTGAAGCAGGAGCCCTGGCAGGGCTCAGGATCCACCAGTTCCCATCCTGGATGGCATCCAAGCCTGCCCGTGCAAGGGGGTGAACAGAGGCAGTGCTAGGATTTAAAGAGAAGCTGCAAATGTTCTCTGTAATTAACTGACTGGAAGCTCAGAAGCACATCCCTCATTTCACACTGGCCACAGCTCCCACCCTGCAGCAGGGAAGCAGCCAAGCCCTGCTGCATGCAGCATGTGTGTCCTGGGAGCTGGAGCACACGGGGCATCCCCTGCTGCCAGACTGGGACAGGCACAGCCAGGGGTGGGGGCTGCAGAAAGGGGATTTGCCTCCAGACTCCTCTGCATCTCTGCTTCCAACCTCTTTTTTTTTTGCCAGGCTGAGGAGAACCTGGAATTGGGCACATGCATGAGGAGACCCAGCTCACCTCAGGCCTGGGCTACCTGGGATGAAGCATCCAACCGTGGTTTGCTTCTTACAAGCCCTAATTTTAGGCCCTTTAGGACACAAACTAATGATAACATGCTCCCTGGAAAAAAAAATCCCCTTGGGCCTGTGTAAAATTAGCAGTGTGCTGGCTGTCCCACTTTCACTCTTGCTATGTGGGGCAGCCTGGCTTATTAATACACTGGACTCATTTTGAGATCCTTTGCTTTCCCCCTTTTAAAGGGAGCCTGGAGGCAGCCAGGCTACTTCTCCCCTCTTACCCTGACAGACAAAGCCTCCTGCACACCCCCTGGGAAAGGAGAAGGACAGGGCAAGGTGGAGGAGCTGCAGGCTGCCCTGCTGCTGCAGGGGAGGAAGAGGAGGGATGTGCCCTTTGCTGGCACAAGAGAACCCCCAGCAATGAGGGTGAAGCACAGCTTGGACTCCCCAAGGGGGAGAAGATAAACCACAGGCACTCTCCACACTCCAGAGCCTCTGGCAGCAGCCTGGCAAGGCAGCAGGGACCTCAGTGCCACTCCTGGAGGGAGCTGTCCTTCTGTCCTACACATACAGAAATACACACCCTCCTCTGGAAACAAAGCACAGCTTAACAGGAAAACTTCTTCAAAGTGCCATCATTACCATAATTCAGTATTAGTGTACAATACATCCTCTGCCCAGGAGCTCAGAGGAGGTTCCTCCCTTGAGGCCTGTTGTCTGCCCAGGTGAAAACCTCCTGACAGGACTGCCCAGAGTAAGGGAATTTCACAGCTGCTATGAGATTTCTTCCAGTGTGTAAGAAAAATCTCAGCTAAACAGCAATGTGCAAAGAGAAACCTGCAGAGAAGAGAAAAGTGGAGCTGACCCCCAGGCAAATCTACATTAGAGCCATTTAAGGAGAGGGAAGCTCAGCTAAAAGAACAAAGTTTTCAAAAATAAGGTTTTTCATAATGTCACACAGCCTGTTCTTTCACTCCAAACTACGATCTGTTCCAACAGTGTTTTATCTCACACTGTTCACAGTGAGTGTTGTGACACTCCAATCCTGAGCCAGCTTCCCTGTTAAATACTGATTTTAACTCAGCTCAAACAAAACCTCACAAATTTAGTACTAAATTTGACTCAGATATGGAACACAATAAGAAGAGAGAGAGGAAAGGAAAGATCTGGGGGGAAATGATGTTGTGTACCATAAACAAGAGAGTGTATAAAATGTCCTTGCCCCACACAGCCTCAAGAGCTAAGCCTGCGAACCAAATACATTTTAGTAAACAAAAATCCACTGGAATGGCATTGTTTTTCCATGCGTAGGTTTTTTTGTCTCCCATGAGGACAGCAAGTTGTGTTGCTTGGCTTTTTTTTCCCCTTTCTACGAGGTACATTATTCCATTTAAGTGCTCGTGTGTGTTTATTAATAGAGCAAAAAAATGAGTGAACGAGGAGCTGCTCTGGGGAGGCTGAAAGCCTGCACTGGAGCAGTGAATCAGAGGAACAAATCCATTTAGGAAAATGCTCATTTTAAGACAAGATCCTTTCACATTTGAGTTATTTTCCTCTGTACCTCAAACGTAATCAGACCCTGTGACATATCAGTCCTACAACACCATGTGCACACCCCAGGTAGGACCCTCCAGCTGCATCTCCTGATGTTGTGTTAAAAAATAATCAGAAAGTGACCAACAGCAGCTCACACATGCTGGGAAACAATGAATGACCACTAGAAACATTTAGAAAACAACCCTCACTCAGCAAGGCCTGAGCTGGGCTGTAGAGGATGGAGACCTGCAAGACTGGCACCATCACAGCTATTGCTGCCATGTAGTGGATGGATGAGATGAGATCTGAGATGATTCTGGCCCTCCACAATGTATCCTGTACCTACAGGTGAGCCCCAGGGCTGCAAAGACCTTCTGGGCTGATGGGGACAGCTCTCAGCTCCTTGCAGATGCTCTCCAGAGGCACAGGGAAACGATCCCAAACAACACCACCATCTCCAGAGCAGGGAAACAATCCTGCTGTGCTCACTGCTACTGGCAAACCCAGAGGATAGACCTGAAGAAATGCACACACAAAACCAGACACAAATGTGGGCACAATTCCCAAAGCAATGGGAAAGCAGGTCCCCAGAGCTGGCCTTGAAAACAACGGAGTCAGAAGAAAGTGAGGAGCACAGGGAAGACGTGCCAGCAAAGGCCACCAGAGAGGGAAAGCACACACTGTTCACTTCCTAATGAAAGGTGTTTAGTAATGTGAGAAGAAATATTTCAAGAGCAGCTCATCATTTATCATAGCCCCCCACCCCAGTTTTGGCAGTGACACCTGAGCTCCTCCTGCCTGGGGGCCACAAAGTTCCCTGAGGGCACCAAAGGTCGCAGGTATTTTATTCATTTACTGTTTCCAAAGGGCACTCATTGTTATTTACTTGCTGTCTGTATCTGTGCTAGGCAGTTTCAGCTCTCTCTTGGCTTTGCTGAAATATTTTCCTAGGCAGTGGGAGGCTGCTGCTGGATCCAGCAGAGCCAGGACAGTCTCTGGTGTGGCCGTACCCCCTGGCAAATCCCAGCACCAAACCCCCATGTCCACAGCATCGCTCAGATGTGTGCTCAGACGAGATTAGCTGATTTCAGACAGTGCCTAATGAAAGCTGAGCTTTTCCATGCCAGCATTTGCCTGAAATCCCACTGCTGGAGGATTGGCCTGGCATTCAGGCTGCAGCATGTGACTCTTTAATGAGGGAGGTCTGTGAACTGCAGGACTAATGCACACGGGTGCAAAAGCAGCTCCCCGACGTGGCCTGCTTCACTGAAGTGGAAGGATTTTTTTCCTTTTTTTTTTTTTTTTTTTTTTTTTTTTTTTTTTTTTTTTTTTTTTTTTTGGTGATTAAGGCCCACTATGGGGAAACAAACCTATTCTTGGCTCTTTCACAGCCCTAGCAGGTGATTATGAACAAATTCTATAGTGGTGTTCTACCTCAGGAGGACCCCACCACAATAACGAGATAAAAATGCCCTTTCTCACAGGAGGATGCTGCAGGTTCAGGCATTAGTGGGATGAACGCCAACAGCAACGCTTGTAAATGGTAAAGACTAAAATTGGAGCAAGCCCTGCAGTGTTGGCTTTGAAAGCCCACATGGAATAGTTGGATCACAGTGGTCTTTTGGATCTCTGAGCAACACCTGCAGCTAATGTGGCTTCACTGCTTCCCTCCTCCCTGCCATCCTACCCAACAGCAGCCTGATTGGAAAACATCAGGAAGAAGCCATCAAGCAAAGCAGCTGTTACTTGGCTGGGTGTCAATGAGCATTTTGTGCCCACACAGGGCACCAAGGGACAGGTTTTCCCTCACTCCCACCTTCAGGTACCACACTGCTGCCTGGGCTGTGGCTTCTCCTGCAGAAGGGCAGAGGGCAGCTTGCTCCTGAGCCACCTCCTCCCACACCTTTAGCATTAAGGAGGAAATAAATCAAAGAGACTGAGGTATTCAGGCACCAACATGGCAGGAAAAGGGGCTTTTTCCCATTTTTGCCCATGTGCTGGCTGTGTTATATCAGTGAACCCAGTGTAAAGTCAGCTCTGACCAGTTCACACAGTTCCACAGCTGATGTCACAGAGTACCAAGTGTAACTTTTGTGGAAAAGCTTTTGCTGTTCTCCCATCATTCTGATCCAGAAATATTGTTCTAGCTGCTTTAAATTGCTTCATACTGGTGTGTTTTTTCTGGCTTATTGTTACATCTCTCTCCTCTCTGTTTATACACATTATCTCCTGTTTTTCCACAGAGCAAGTAAAAGCCAACCCAGATTTTTGTATGTCACAAACCTTTTTTTTTTCTAAATCACTCTAGGACTCTCACTATCCTGGGATTAGCTCTCTCTCTCTCTTTTTTTTTTTTTTTTTTTTTCAGCCACAGATTAAAAATACTATGGTTACATCAAAAACCAGGGCTTTCCATCCCTAAGAGCCACAGGAAGGGAGGAAGGCAGAGCTCAGCCACTGCTACAATCACAGCCAAAATGCTTCAAACCATGCTCAACTCTCTGCCAGTGTGGGCAGCCTCTGTGCTTGCTCTCTGTGTCTACAGGAACTAAACAATCAAGTTATGGTAGCAGAAAAATGGCTTGAATGACAACAGGTTGTTATGGATGGTCATCACAGGGCAGGGGACAGGAGACCTGCCCCAGACAGGAGCTGGGTGAGCAGCCAGACCTCCCAACCCCAGCTCACTGCTCCTTTTCTCAAAATTCAGGTTGATTTCTGACCTTTAACTACTTGATGGGCTTCCCTGGAGTATCCAGCGTGGTTTCCATGGAAGTCTCCTCTTTACAATGAGGTAAAAATGTGTCTGATCTCTTCCTCCCAAGCCAGCAGACTCTGGGGGAAAACAACAGAAGCCTCCATGTGAAAAATTTTCAGCTGTTTTGCAAAAGGCATAAAAATCAGTGACACGAAAAAATGCTGTATTGAAGCATCTTAAAATCCAACCCACGATCTTTTTTCTCATTATGAAGAATATTTTACAAAAAAAACTCCTTCAAGTAGATGCAGCTGCCTGCATCCAGCAGGCAGGAGGTATAAAGCCTGCCCTCAGACAGCATTTCAGGCAGCATTTAATAAAATCCCAGAGATTTGAGTGCTGTGTGCCACACCAGACAGTGTTTCCAGGAGTAGGTCTAAACATTTAGATTTAAACATCTCTGTCGTGTTTTAAAAAATCTTGAGATGCTGAAAATGTGGTTGTGTTTTGCCTGATGCAAATCTGAAAGGAAATGGGGAGAGAAGGGGGATGGAGGGAGGGAGTAAGAAACACAAGGAAAACCAGCACCACCAGCATGGATTATACAGCTATGGATTTACACATTAAAATATTAGCATGGTGTCTCTGGCAAAATTGATTCATGGTAAGTCAAAGACACCATGACCACATTTGTGTAAATCCCAGAATTTAGAACAATTGTCTTTATTTCTATTTGTTTCATTTCATAGTAACTCTGACCCTCATACACCACTCTGTTTCAGAGCACGTTGAACATCTTTGAATTCTGGTGTTGTAATGTCCTGAGACATCCCTGAAAAGCAACACAGCATCTCTGCTTCCTTAAAAAGAAGGAATTCTGGCAATTTTTAAACCTCCATTAATAAGAAGTAACCCTGTTCTGGGAAGGATTTCACCTCTCCCTTCATCTGCAGATGAATGAAGCCCTCTCCCATCCCTATTCCCTCTTTTGCAGGCACTGTCATTGCATTTCTCCACACCACAGCCACAACCAAAATAACTTTAAATGAAACCATCTGGATTCTGCATGGATGAATTTACGTTGTGAGGTTTTCATGAGCAGCAGCAAAACACATCTAGAGATGGGTGAAACCTGGCACCTGTCAAAATAAAACAAATTTTTTAAAATTCTCACGATTTCTGGGAAAAAGAAATCAGAAATGGTAAAATGAGAGGGTTTAGATGTTTTATTACAACAAGGCCAAGACACTGGAGCCTTGTAGCTCTGATGGCTGCAGTTGCTGAAGCAGCACTAAGAAGCATTTTGAACTAACCATAAGGTTTTAAAACCGTTGTTCAAATACTGATGAATTCCATGTATTTGAAACACTTCCATTTCAGTAAAAGCTTACAAGTACACTTTTCTAAGGGTACAATATGCTTCCAATGCACAAGTTAATACATATCCAGGCTCTCAGGAGCATCATTTTTTAGAGAAAAATCCAACCAAATCACAGCACTGTTCATTTTTTATTATCATTGCTATTTTTTAACCTTATATAAAATCAGTTCCAAACTCAGATGCTTTTCAGTAGCATGCACTTTCAATTTTTATAACATCTGGGTGTTAAACTTAGAGAAAAGTTGTCCATTAGTTTAGGACATGATGGTGTTTATTTGTATTCTATTTACTTCAAAAGGGAAAAGCACTCATATTCATCCAGAAAGCTATAAAAATTTGGTACCAGGACAAAACTGCTGAGGAAACCAAATATGAAACCTCCAGAAACTTCAGTGGTAGAGGAATCTTCTCACAATTGAACATAGTTACAAATAGATTTTTTTGCTTTTGTCAGCTGCTTTTTTTTTTGCCCGAGTAACAGAAATGGAATATGTTGTCACTATTGCTCTTTGTGTCCCAATTATCTCAATAAAATCATTATTAAAAATGAATAAATAAGGATAAAACTAGCAGGAGTCTTCTCATTAATTTCAGTGGAATCAGGATATAATGAACTTGTCTTTTTAAAGGATCAGGATCCAGGGACATACAGGAAATCTGCATTTACATTTGTGCATGTACCTTTATATCTTCTAAATGGCCTATACCATGAATTGTTCTGCATATTTAGAAAATGGGAATTAAATATTTCAAAAGCAGTTTCTCTCTGTGTCTCCTCTCTACATTCTCGATGTCCTCACCTCTGCTCTTACTTTCATGTCCTTAAAGCAATGCCTTTCCTGATCTCCTTCCCCAGCAGTAAAATTTCCTCATCACCACTCTTGTCCACTACTAGCAAGCAGCTCCTTGGCAACCTGCATGCCATTTTGATATGAAAACATATCCATTTCTCCATCTAAAGCCAGCTCTGTCTTTGGAAACCTTGTTTTTTCCATGAAAGTTTCATAAACAAAATCCCATGACACTGAATTATACCTTACTTTAGTTAGTCTGCTACTGGAATGGACTAAAATCCCCTTTTTCATTTCTCCTGCAGCCCAAGGGCTGTAGAAAGACAACAGTGCCTAACCTTGAAGTGTCCAAGGCCAGGCTGGACAGGACTTGGAGCAACCTGGGACAGTGGGAGGTGTCCCTGCCCATGGCTGGGGGTGGAATGGGATCAGCCTTAAGGTCCCTTCCAACCCAAACCTTCCTGTGACTGTGTCCACATTGTGTGAGCTGGCTTGGTGCCTGTTCACTGTGGGGTGGTGAAGTGTGTTAAATCGTGTCCTGACAGTGTCACACATGTCCTGACAGTGTCATACATGTCCCAACAGTGTCACACATGTTCTGAGAGTGTCACACACATCCTGACAGTGTCACACGTGTTCTGACAGTGTCACACACATCCTGACAGTGTCACACATGTCCTGACAGTGTCACACATTGTCCTGCCAGTGTCACACGTGTCCTGACAGTGTCACACGTGTCCTGGCAGGGTCACATATGTTCTGATAGTGTCATACACATCCTGACAGTGTCACATGTGTCCTGACAGTGTCACACATGGTCCTGCCAGTGTCACACATGTCCTGACAGGGTCACAAAATGCTGCACCCAGCCTCACAGGCTGCACCCCCTGAGGAACTACAGCAGCACAGACCTGACCCTACACAGGGCAGAACCTGGACCCCAGCTGACAAAGCTCCAGGTGTGGCTGTAAACAAGGAATCATCACCCAGGGCTTTCCAAGAAGCTCCATGGTGATCTGTTCTCAGCTATGTAACATCATTCCTGGAAGAAAACATGAAATCATCTTCTGATAAAACTGCAGAAGGCACAGCATGGCTGAGTGATAACTGAGGGAGGGGGTTTGTCACTGCCAAGGAGTTGGCTGGGGAGAGGCAAGGGAGTCCCAGGCACCTCAGTGGGGTGGGATGGAATTCCCCAGCTCCATGGGGAACGTGGAGGAAGGCAGGGCTTTGTTTTGGGGGTCAGAGATGCTCAAACAGGTTTGGGATTGTGGTGGTTCCTCAGCTGAGCTTACAGAGGAGGACATTGCATCCTTCCCTGGATCTGCTGGATCTCAGGGCTTTGGCAGTGCCTGGCAGAGCCCAGTGTTTGTTCCCTCTCCTTTTTGGGGTGCCAGCCCTGGCACAGCCATCAGGGTAGCCCTGGGTGAGCCTGCCTGCTGCTGAGCACTGTCCCCATGGGGCAGGGACACGCTCTCCTTCCCTCTGCCCTGCCTTCCCAGGGCCCTGCTGTGATTTAAAAATATCCTTTCCCAGACTCCTAGCAAAGACAAATCTTCTAGTTTGCAGTGTAACTCCTAGGGCAGCCCATGATACAAATGCTGGGAACCTACAGGCCTAACAGGCCATTTGGACACCAAAGACATAAGAATTCCAAAGGCTTTGCATGGAATTTCAGATTGTATCTTTATTTTTGAAAGATAAGGGGAGGCTGTGCAGGGAAATACCACCCTTCAGAATCCACCCACTACAGCCTAGTGTCAGAAACAAAATGCTGAGCTAGAGGAACCTCGGTCTGAACCTATTTTTATGCTCCTCTTCAGTTGTACACAATGTCTGAGGGTTGTACTGTAGTAAAGAATGCAAATCTTCCTATGCTCCTGGTATTACTGGTGCAATTCCCACTGGAGGGCCATGTTAAATTTAGAGCCCACAATTCATAAAGGAAGTTGACATGTTGCAGAGAGTTCAGAAAGGAATATGAAGGATGGAAAAACAACATTTACAGCTGCAGGAGCTTGATCTATTTAGCTTGTGAAGAGAGGAGTTTAAGGGATGACTTGGTTAAAGACTATCAGTGTTCACAAGGAGAATTAAATGTTGGGATCAGGGTCCTCAATTAGCACAGGAAAACCTTGACACTGAAAACAGGCAAGTCCTGACTGGAAACATCAGGCACATGTTTACCAGTGTAAATAATGAATTTATTACCAAAGCCAGAGCTGAAGCACACAGGATGACTCTTCATTACAGGGGTTTTTAATAACATTTGAATGCTTTTTTCCTGAAAAGACATGTTGAAATTCAAACAAGCACAAACAGAACCAGCCTTGTGACCTGTATCATCCAAGGGAGAAAACAGTAATAATGCTTTCTCTTTTTTTCATGATCATAGACTTCTGGGAGCAGGACCAGCAGTCCTGACAGTAATTCCAAGTGTGTAACAGCTGAGAGCACAATTCTGATCACAGATCCTGCTGGCAGATCTGCTCTGTGTTTGTGCAAGCACCAAGCAGAGCTCTCATCTCTCTGCCAGGAGCCTCTCACCTGCACAAGCCTCAGCCATAAAATAACACCACAGTGACCCTGGAGCTCCCTCAGTGCCTGGAGCCAGGGGCCAGCACACCATCCACCTCCTCTCCCCATCCCCTGTGCCCAGCAGCACCAGGGAATCCTTTGGCACACCCTGGCCCAAGAAATTCCTCAGTTATCCATGCTGCATTTCCCTGATATCTGCTGTAAACCCACTCCTCTGTGTCCCATCCAGCAGGAGCACAGAGCACAGATTATTCTCTCTTTTGAAGGCTTTTAAGACCATTCTCATGCCTCACTGAAGTCTCCTTCTGACTCGACAGCACCAATTCTTCCTCCCTTTCCTGAGAGGCCACAGCTCTCCTCAGTTCTTGCTGCTGGACTCCTTCCAAGTGGAAGGTCCTTCCAAGACCTTCTCCTGCTCCAAACACCACCCCCAAAACTCCTCATGGGGCTGCAAGCCTTCCACAGACACACACCAAAAACCCCAAGCTCTGTCACGTGTGCCTGAGAGCAGAACTTGGCCCTCTTTTAATCCCATTGCACTTATCAGCCATATAATGTTTTGCACATTATCACCCCAATTATAGAGGCTTGTAGGTGATAATGAGATTGCACTGGATATATTCCAGCAAAGCACATTCTAGGTTTTACTAACTTCATTAACCAAGAAAAGCTGGTTAATGGCTGAAAAGTGCAATGATGCGCATAATCACACCAGTTGCTTCACTACTACAATTATATTATTGAGATGGATCTTTGAGGTACAATTTTCATGTATAATTAGTGGGTTATCCCTTCAGGGAAAAAAAAAAAAAAAAAAAAAAAAAAAAAAAAAAAAAAAGTAATTCAAAAGCACCCAAAGGTTTGGGCAAAATAGTTCTTACTGAAAACACAAATGAAGTCATGCTCTCAGGTCAGGTTCTGAATGGGATTTGTGAGAAAACACAAGTGCAAGAATTTAGAAACTTAACACAGGCTCCTCAAGGATGTGAAATGCCAAAGTTGCAATCCACTGACACACTGGGAGCCCCCAGTCTCAGTGGTGTCCATGGGGATCCAGGCCGTGCCTTCTGAGAAGACAACAGACCCCAGAATGTAACAGAAATGTTAAACATTTGGACTGATTGAAAATTATTTCTTGGTGTTTTAATGACTTCTGTATTCTTCAGTTGTTTATTTTCTTGGACATCACTGTTCTTCCCAATAGAGACAACTTCAATTTCAGATTAAGAAAGCCAGCACCAGCAAGCAGGCAGGACAATGAAGAACGCCCCGGTTACTCCTTTTACCAAATAACAAAACAGAAAATGAGTGTAAATTTTCACAAGCAATTTCAAAGTGCAAGCCTGATTTCTTGGATTGCTTTTGTCTTTCAGCTAAATTGTGCTTACCTGCTTGACAGAAAATGCAATGACTGTTATTCACTAGGAAATTTTACAAACTTAATCAAGTTGTCAGGAGAAATGCTATTATGCTCACCATGTGAAATTAATATATCAGGAACTTATCTACTGCCTTGCATGTGTGCATGACATTTATACGGATCATTGCAACTAATACACATATATCTCTTCTGCTTGGTAAAATCTCACACAATAAAAAATCTTCAGAACTGAATTTGTGATTGTCTAAAAGTCCTTGAATTTGGCTGGCTCTGCCAAGGAGCTTAGCAGGAGACTTTGCTGGATTTAATCAGCCAGACAGACCTCAGAAATTCTGCAGGAATTCTTGTTGTTATTAGAAATATGCACTACCATTTGCTTATTCAGTTCAGAGCTGATTCAGAAACTAAAAGCAATAAATCTTCATGCAAGCATTGAGCTCTCTCAAGGATATCCTGGAGCAGTGATTTTTGGAGAGGAGGAATACATAAAGGAATGTAGAGTGTCTAGCCAAAATTTTATTTGAAATACGCTTTTCAATGAATCCAGAGACTCATCCAAAACAGAAAACCTCTGATTTTTCCCAAATGCATTGACTTGGCCTTCCACTTCCATGACCCTGCACAGGAGACAAGAAAGCAGGGGCAGCAGGAGATGAAATCAGTACACGGACTCTTGGCCACCCCCTTTAAGTAAGGAGGACTTTGATCCCTGATATTAAACAGTTTAATCTGCACTGTGAGTCACCAGGACATCTTTCTGTGCCTTAAGAGCCCTGTGGTCTCCTGAAATCTAACAAAAACTGCCAACTTTGAGAAAAACTGCAGGTACTGTGGTAAGGCCTGCCATGATAAGCACTTACTTAATGTTTGCTGGACTGAGGTTTCATTTATTATTACCCTGGAGTTAAAGGAAAGTGTGAAACAACATTACCTGCAGGCAAAGCCAGCCGACACTCCAAAATCCAATGTGTGAAACCTCCAAAATTCCCCCAAGAGGCACAGACCTGACACAGCTACTGGGGCAGACTCTGACAGAGGCCCATGGTAACAACCTGCCAGCCACAATAAGCTCCCAACTTGAACCCCTGGCTGCAGAGGAGTCCTGCAGGCTGGGATTTTAACCTCAGCATTTCCAAATGCACAGGGTGGTGTCAGCAGGTGCAGGCCATTGGCTGCAGCTGAACAGCTCAGATCAGAGAGCTCCTGCTCCCCAAATTCTTGAGTTTGAGGTCACAGAATCACAGAATGGTTTGTGTTGGAAGGGGCTTTAAATTTGGCTCCCACCCTCCTGCCACAGGCAGGGACACCTTGCACTAGACCAGGTTGCTCAGAGCCTCATGCAGCCTGACCTTGGACACTGCCAGGCATATCCAGAGATATTCACATATATTGACCTGATTTAATTCATACAAAACTGTAAAACTAACACATTTCCTGTGCCATTGCAGGCTCACAGATCTTTGCAGAGGAACCTGGTTCTCCATTTCAACATGAGTCTGATTTGCTGTATAGGGAAATCACATTTGACATTTAGGAACTGAAGTGCTTACAGCATTTATTACATTTCCCTGATATATTAATAAAATGCATAAACACAAACTGTTCTTCAACAAAAAAAAAAGAAACCAAACCTACCTTTCAATTTTCATAAAAACTATTGATTTTCTCATAAACAGCATATATATTAATTTCTATGCCACTTTGACCTCCCTCTCCATAAGTCAGTATATCCTCAGGACAAATATGGTTCTGCTGATAAGCCTTTGCCTCTTGGCTTCATTTATGTTCTGCAGTAGTTTGGATGGGCAAGTCAAAACTCTGGCTGGTTGTCTATGACCTTTGTATTCTCCTTTAAATTCCATGCATTTGCAAGAGATGATGGAAGAACTGATAGTTTATCAGGCATGATAATTAGATTAGATACATTTTTGATTGTAAAAATAGTCTTGTAATGGATTTTTTTTTCCTTTTTTTTTTTTTTACAGTTTCTATTTCCAACATTTTCAGCAGTGCTCTGAAGATTTTTACAAGTCTGTGTCCAGGAAGCACTTTGTCTCTTTCAGCTGATAAACTTTTTTTTGGGGGGAGAAGAAATTCAGTTTCTCTTCTGTCTGCACTGTCAGCCCCAAAAGCATGAAGCCTTTTCTCCTTCTCTTTGCTGTCAGCCCTGGAGTGGGCTCAGCTGTCCCCTGCAGCCCCCACACAGCCCCCTGAGCACCCCTGATGCTGTCACAGGGCAGTCTGGGCTCTGCTGAATGCTCAGCTTCAATTGCTCTAGGTTCAAGGTGCCATTGCTAGAGGTTAAACAAAATAGAGGAAAATGATGGCATCTTGCTGGAAATTCGAGCATTCAGCAGTCAAGCAGAGCCACGTTTAGATTGCCCATATAACTTTCTGCTGTGATGAGCACACTGCTTACTTGATGACATGATGCATTCTTGGAAGCACCTTTTATTTTCTGCTCTCAGCTCTTGCCACTTGTCTCCATGCTACAAGGTGGAGCAGCAGTTCTTACAGAGCTGGCTGATGCTGTGTGCTGTTCTGCCCTTCCAATGGCTGAATCAAACTGAGAGTCAGCTAAAAATGCATCATGTTCCCCACCAGCTCTGTTTGCCTGGGTAAACTTCTGCTGCAGTTTCCTGAGGGCTGTCATGTAACTCTGAAAAGTAACTCTAAAATGAGTGATTTGGACAGTCACTCCTGCCCCCAGTGCAGTGAAAGTTGTGTTCTACACCCTGGAGAAGTTTGGTACTCTGTTAAAGAAACACCTGATGTGTTTGGTTATGCTGGAATAGCCCCTTGGGCTCAGCACAGGTCAGGAGAAGGTGAAACCACCACTGCCTCCTTTGCAGTCAGATTTCCACCCCCTTGAAGTATCAGCTGTTTCCACACAACAAAAACAAAAGCACAGCTCCAAAGAAAGACTCCCAAAACCAAAGTCATGTTTTGTGGCTGGCTTTTGCATCCCTAATCCTCCATCCCAAGGTGTTTTGTTGGGTTTTTTTGCCAGTAAAAAGGGGCTAGGATGATTTCTTTATCCTTCTTGCCAACATTGTAATGCCAACTGAGGCCCTCCTTTTCCTGGGAGACACCATGCCTGGGATCCCCCACCTTCCCCACAGCACTGACAAGGAGCAGAGGTTTCCTCCCCAGAGCCCCCTACCAGCACAATCCCTCCTGCATCCTCCCTGTTGGAACCCTGGGAACTGAGGATTTCAGACTTTCTGTGCCTACAGGCACTGACCCCCAAGCAAACACTGCATTGGACCTGAGGCCTTAGAAAAGGCTTCCAAAATTGAGTGATAGCACTGGGATTGTAGGTGTGTAGTTTGGATAGAAGTGTGTGATATCACATAGTGGAAAACTTAGAGTTTAAGGTTTTAGAATATAGTAATAGATATATAAAGCAAGATGGGGGTTTTAAGGCATAGGCTGAGTCTTCTTTTTTTCACCTTCTTCTTCATGGGTCTGGGTGGTATTTTGTAATTGGATAGACAAGTCCTCATTGTGGACCATGGGTGGTTGGTTATTGGGTTAAAAGCAAAAAAGTAAAAATAATTTAGGTGTCATTTCTTAATTGGACAGTTTATCCTTAAAAGGCCTTGTAGAGAGAGAGA
This sequence comes from Aegithalos caudatus, assembly GCA_013389925.1. NCBI lineage: Eukaryota > Metazoa > Chordata > Aves > Passeriformes > Aegithalidae > Aegithalos > Aegithalos caudatus. The sequence continues at coordinate 342,943 of WEIU01003655.1, forward strand.
TACAGGCCATTTTTAGTTTGTTAGCTTGAAGTGCTTTAGAACTCTCAGCTTGTGAGACTGTAACATAGATAAGAATTAATAAACATCTGAGTCCAAACATGAAATACCATCTCGAGCATTTAATCCCAACCCTGACAAAACAGAAGATAAAATGCAATGCCTCCCTTTGGAGAAGGGAAACACCAGAGAAAGTTCTCCCACAGGCACATCAAACATCCGTGCTGGGGCCTCTGAGCAGACCCCAGGCTGAAACTCTGCTTCCATGCCTCGTGTTTGTATCCTCCACTGAAACCTAACCCACCCAGGTCAGTCCCACCAGCTGCTTCCAATCTTCTGAACAGGATTGCTGTGTGCTATAAACTTCAGCTCTCCAAACACAGGCATCATCTGTTAAGCCAAAAGCTTTAGACAGGATTCCTGAACACTGGGCCGGGAGTCCAAGCAGCACAGAGCATATCTTCCCTGTGTCAGCACACACCTCATGTATTTTTAGTGCTGTCAGAAGCAAACCACTCCTTGAATTTCCAAAGGGGGGGAAAAAAGTCTTCTAGAAGTGGTGGTGAAGCTAATATTTTAAAAGACCCTTCCGAGAACTTGCCAGCCTCCTGGGGGAGCTTGTCAACATCTCCCACGTTAAATGAAAGCCACTTTAAAATCCACAGGGGCTTTAAAGAAAAGCTGGAACATATCAAAGCTGCTGGGATGGCAAGCTTCATACCGTGCACAATACATCAACACTTAGAGACAGTAAATCCTCCCCAGCCTCAGGGGAGCTCACAGCCCCCCAGAGTAAGCCTTTCTTAATGTATCTCTCAAATGAACTGCTAATCTCCTCTCTAAACTTGACAGCTGTCCTGCATGCACTCAAACCCCTCTGTGCTTAAATCCTTCTATCACTCTTGTTAAGTCACTTGTTAGATCATTTTTGCTTTAATACGAAGAAAGAAATCTTTCCTCCAACCCCAAAGGCCTCACTCACCTGCAGTTGGCACATCCACAGATTTCATACATATATGTGTGTCTGTGTGTATTCCCAGGAGCAATCTTGGACTTGACAAATTCCTGTGGCCAGTGGAGCTCCCACACCAGTCCCCCCAAGCAGATTTCTCAGACCCCAGCAGATCTGATGGCTTCCTGTGCTTGGATCAGCTCCAATTTCTGACACAGTTTCTCGCTGCTCTGAGGGAGCAGAAAACTTTCCTTTTGGCTGGGCAGAGTTTGGCCCTTGGTGTTGAATTCACAGTGCCAGCAGATATTTGTCACTTCTGCTCCAGATGATAGTTTGCCAGGGTTGCTGTGCAGCCTTGCCACAAGAACTCATGTGAGACCCCACCAAGACAGCTGTGGTCTTACACTGCCCAAGTCCTGACAAGGACTGCCTAAAGGGTAGTTTGGCACAGTCAGAAATAATCCCAAATTCCAGTTGAGGACAAAGCAGTAGCTTTTCGTGCAGTTCTCAGTGTTTCACAAAGCACACCAAAGCACCAATCCTTCCTAGAAGCAGCTATGTGTCCATTAGCTCTTCTTGACCACGTTTTGTTTACTGCTTGAAACTGATGAAGAGTTTCACCAAGACATTGATTCATTCCAGTGGCAACAGTGGGATTCCCAGCTCTTGCACCAGCACTGAGACTGGGTGACTCCAATCAGCTGGCATGAGGCTGGTGCAAGTCTGACAATGCCTGACAGCTCTGCAGGGATCTGAGTGGAGCTGTTGAGTATTTGCTCAACACCTGGAACATGCAGGTCCATGGGCAAAAGTCTGGACAAAGAAAGCAATGAAATAACTCCTGCAGCATACCTCAAACACTTGGATTGCTGAGGCATGTGAGCTCTGCTGAGCTGTTGGGCAAAGAGAGGATGCTGTCACTGCAATGCTGGTTACAAGTGTCTGTCCCTCACAATATTTTCCCAGTGAAGATACTTTTTTTTATGCTGCTCCAGGTTCTTCATCACTCCCTGCACTGGCAGTGAAGGGAACAGGGCCATTTTCCTCTCTGCCTGTAGCAGCAGTGATATGAAATTATTCACTCCGCCTCTTAAAATGTCTACAGAAGATGAGATACAACAATTACTCCAGGAAGTGATGCTCAACCACTCTGACTGATCACCTGTGCCCTGTCACCCATCTTACCTCTGCCATTCCCTGCTGGCTCCAGTGCAAATCAGGCCCTGAAATACTTTGCTGAAGAGGGCAAAATCACATAACTGCATCTCAGAGATGAGCTCTGGGCAGAGCCTGACACCCCATAACTGTGAAATGTCCCTGTGGTCACCCAGTGCAGGACTGTCCCACACAAGTGTGGTCTGCAACAGGACTGCCAAATGTTTTCAGTACTGAAGTGAGTCTCATTTTCCAGCCAGAGAATTCATGCTCTGCAACACTGCTTCCAGCCAGCTCTGCTCCCTGCAGCCATCCTTGTTTTTCCCTGGTCCTTGATACACCCATTTCCCAGGCACTTCATGGGGCTGGGGAGGCAGATCCAGCCTCAGCCCCGGGGGAGTTATTCCTGACACCTGAGCTTATGAAACTTGCCGATTTCAGATGCAAACAAAACACATTGAGAAGCTGCTTTACCTGCCAGAGGAGCATCTGTTAGACTGACAAATCAGGGCCGTGCCCAGGGGAGACAGATTTACTTCTGACAAAACTCCACCCACCCTGCTCAGCCCAGCAGCTCTCACCAGGAGCTGGAAATTAATAAGATCTTTGCATTGTCAGCTCCTCTTGCCCAAATGGAAAAGCACACCTGATGCTTCCCAAGGGAGGGTCTGGTTTCTGGGTGGCCTGATGGACAGGAACCATCCAGGGGCAGCAAAGGGGACTTGCATCTCCCCACCACACCCCTTGTGCTGCAGCTGCCCTGCAAGGACTCACCAGAGGGGTGAGGGCTGGGCCACCAAAACCCGGGATCAGCAGGTCCAGCAGGTGGGTGCTGTGGGACACTTGTGCCTGTGCTGCTGCCCAGGTGCCTCTGCACTCACAGCCACCGAGTACATCAGGCCTGTCCCTTTCTAGGGTTGAATATTCCAGACTGGTTCCCCATACCTGAGCAGCACTCCAGTGAGGACACGTACCTTACCTGAGACCCCAGCCAAACCTTCTCTAATTGAATTAATTAAAAACTTCTAACAGGGGTGCAAAGAAGACATCACCTCTGCCTCACACAACTTATTAGCACCAATGCAAGGCACCTGCTGCCCTCCATGAGCTGACAAGGCTCGTTGGAGCCTCTTCCTACTCGTACAGCGCTACACTTGGTGGAGACTCCTCCCTGCCAGAGCCGGGATGCTCGGAGCGGCACCGCTCGTCCCCGCTGGGCCCGTGCCCGGTCGGCTCCGGCTCACACGGGCTGCTCCCCGAGCATCCTGCGGCTCCGGTCCCGGTCCCAGTCTCGATCCCAGACTCGATCCCGATTCCGATTCCGATCCCGATCCCGGTGCCGCTCGTGGTCCTGATCCCGCTCCTAGCCCCAGTCCCGATTCCAATACCGTTCCCAGTCCCTATTCCGATCCCGGTCCCAGTCCCGATCTTGGTTCCGCTCATCGTCCTAATCCCGATCCCAGTCCTCATCCCGATCCCGATTCCAGTCCCGCTCCTGGTCCTGATCCCGCTCCCAGTCCCGATCCCGATCCCAGTCCGAATCCCCGTCCCGATTCTGGTCCCGATTCTGATCCCAGCCCGAATCCCGGTCCCGATTCTGATCCCAGCCCGAATCCCCGTCCCGGTCCCGATCCCAGTCCGAATCCCCGTCCCGATCCCGATCCCAGCCC
>WEIU01003655.1:347573-382218 GCA_013389925.1 Aegithalos caudatus
GGGGGGTGCCCGGGGAGGGGCAGCGCCGCTTTCTGCCGCCCGCCGGGCCCGTCCCGAGCGCTCCGTGCCGCCGGCGCATCGGGCGGGAGAGCTGTTCTTCATTGCCGGTTAATAGCAGGGTGTTTAATTAGGGTACGACACTCCGCCTTTCAGCTCTTAAAGCAAACATCCGAGCGATCTCCTTTGCCGGTTTTAAAACCGGTGAGCAAATGGCGATGGAACCTGCCCTCGGTGATTAACACCTGCTTCCCGACATCGCAGCATCCCGGCGGTCACCGTCCCTCCCGTGGGCACCGATGGCGCTGGTGTCGCGGGTCCCCGTGTCGAATACTCGGCTGTAGGGAAGGTCTGAGAGGAGGAAACATCCAACTGCGTGTTTGAAAACGTGATGACTCTGGGCCAGAGTGCAAACTGAGCCTTTTCTGCTGACGGAAAGGCGGTAAGAGTGGCAGTCGAGCAGGCTTTGATGCAGCTGTGTTTGTGGTGGAGAATGGGGGAAGCCTGATGGAAAGAGACGGCGACAAAACAGAAAGCTGTGACCGTAGGAGAGTGGAAAAAAAGGGAGGTTGTTTATTTCCAAGAGTTCAGAGAATGTGGCTTTAACACTTTGCAAGTAAAAGAGATCTACCCGTGTGGATAACAAATATCCTCAACACTACACAGACTGTTCAAAGCAAAAGATTTAGGCTGAAGTTCTGGACCTCTCTGGGTGATGGCAGTTCCTTGCTACTGAATATCAGCCAGGGCTATATCACTTCTAATCCCCAAGAGAAGAAATTGCTTTGGTTTGTTTTGGGTTTTTAGGGTTTTTTATTTGGGGGGGTGGGTTTTTTTTTCTTGGTTTTTTTTTTTTTTCTTTTTTTCTTTGTTTTTTGTTACCCAGAGGTAGGACAAGGAGCATCAGAAGTTTGGAGTTTAAGAGTACTCTGGGTCAGAAAGATGGGTGCTGGAGTTTTCAGCAGAAGGTGACACTGCTGTGTGGCTTTAGCAACACCCGGGATGTGGAGGGGTGCTCGGTCACAGAGACTGCCCTGACAAGAGCAGGGAAGTGAAGGGAGCCTTGTGGAGGAACTGCTGGGACATCACCAGGAAGATGAGAAAGGAGATGGGTCCTGACAGAAGAAGGGAACTAAGAAAGTGAGGAGTAATCCACACTTGCGTGGTTTCCTTTTGAAAAGCTGCTCAGCAGGGTGGCAGATGGGGTCAGGAGGGCAGGACAGTCAAGAATGGAGTCAAAACATGCGTGGGATGGGCTGGGGATGAAACCCAGGGTTCATTATTCATCACTGCTGTTAACTCCCAGCCACAGCAATTAGGAGGGAGAAAGTGATTTGGTGTGAAAAGTGTTCCCTTAAATCTCCATCAGATGGCTCCAAAGATGGTGTCAGGTCTAATTATCAAATGCAGTGGGGCTTGCATTAAATAATACTCAGTGGCTGCAGCTACCTTGTGCCAGCCTCCCTCTCCTTGTGCTAAGTACATTGCATTTTGTCTCTTGCTCTATGGGGAGTGCCCCACAGGCTCTTCTAAGCTGTTAAAGTTAGATGTGTTTTGTTTTGTGATTCCTGGTCCACATAGGTTTAATCTGTGTCCACCACACATTAGAATCGAGCTCAAGTGTGATGCTGTGGGAAGAGGTTTCTTCTGTACTTTTGTTACCTCCTTGTGGGAAGTTTGAAGATCCTTATATACATTTTAATGCAGTTGACTGTTACTGGACACAAAAGCAAGAAAGATCAAAGAAAATCTGTCTCGGGTGTTTTCTGAGGGTTAAGTGGCCGGGCTGGATTGGAGGTGTTTGCCCATGTCCCTGCCCCACCTCTCTGGTCTTTACATAAAGCTGCTGTGCAGTACCAGCCCTATAGCAACGCCTGGAAATCCCTCAGGATAACAGCAGATCCGTGTCTTGGATGGCACTGGCCTTCTGCAGAGCCTGTGTAAGAGGAAAGCTGGATCCATGGCCTGTGCTGCTGCCTGTTGTTCCTGGTTCTGCTCTCCAAGCACCTGCAGCCTTGCTGCTTAACCCAGCATTAGGCATTACATCAAAGGCCTAACAGGTAAAGTGGAAGAGTAACAGCTTCTAGACCAGTTGGGGGTGGGGGAGGTAAAAAACCCAAACAACAAACCTCAGACTATTGCAGGAAGATGACAGGATTCAGCAAAAGACAGCCTGACAGCAAGGCTCTTCAGTTACCTTACGTAATCATTCAACGGGACAATTTGCCCTTTAAAGATTTGCAAGTGTGAGTCTAACAAAGACTAAACCTTAAAGGATTTTTTATTGGGTGTTTTTAAGTAAGCTCCTGTGATTTCTGGTGCACCAGCACACTCCTTGTGGCACTGAGTGAGCAGAAACATGCTTGTTCTTGGTCACTCTGAAAAGGTTATTACAATAGACAGTGTTTGTGTTGCTACTTTGATTCCTTAAACACAGGGAACTGTTTGCTTCAGTAATTTAAATTCTAGGAACAGCAAAGAGCTTAATCTGAAAGCAGCCCAGGTTGGAGCTGTATTATGTTCCACAGAAGAGGTCGATGAAAAGTGAGATTTTTCACTCTTTGGGCATCTGCAAATCAAAATATTATGGCCACCTGTTTAAACCTGTGCACTTAAGTCATGGAATCTTTTCTATAGTGATAGTCTGGCAAGAGGACTGAACACAATATTGGATAAACATCCTCAGCTGGTACTTTTTGGCAAAAAGCAAGCTACTTCTAATTAGAAACTCTTTTCAGGTGTATAGGTGACTTTATTCAGCTGAAGTCAGGTAAGTCTGTGCCCATCTCTAGTGGAAATTCTGTTTGGGCAGGTTGCTGTCAGTCTGCTGACCAGTGCCTCAGGTAGATGCCATAGGACCAAACCACAAGAGCTATAGAATGTCTTGTCTTTTTTTACAGTGCCAGTTTCACCCACCAGATATATAGACTAATTTTCACTGGAGAGGAGTTGCTAAGAGTTGCATGGGCAGGAAGACATAATTCTAAAATGCCTGTTGTCTAGACAAAACAAGTAATACACTAAAAATGGAATAAAGTTTAGCAAAGCCTCCTGCCCAAGAGAAAAAGGGCTAACAGAGCTTAAAGTGCAGCAAGGGAGGTTTTGATTAGCAAAATGCAGTGGAATAGTTTTTACAATCTCCATCCTACTGCAATGAAATGCATTAATTTTGTTTAAGAGGAGGACCAGACAGTGCAGAGCATTTCAGCTCCAGCTGGCCCTGCCATGGCAGAAAAGGAGGAATTGGGTGTTTTTGTTGTACCACTTGGGTGCCTACTTCTTGCAACGCTGCAGTAAACCACAGCATGGGCACTAGTGCCTGAATTACAGGTCAATTTTGGATCTTGCATTTCACTGACCTAATGGCTTCCCTTTGTAGGCTGACACCATTCAGCAGTACCCTTTAGCCACAGGAGGAAAACTTTGCTTACATGCAGCAGTTCCTGCCAATGGCAGCAGCCCAAGGACAGTAAAACAGCAGAATGTTTCATTTACAGCAAGACAAGCCTTCTCTTGCTGTCTGAGATGCCTCCTGGTGCCCACCCCAACATCCTCCTGGCCTCACTGAGGTCACCAAAGTCACCACATGTCCTGAGCTGCAGTTGTGGCTGTGCCCAGTTGGGAGTAACATCAACACACCCTGCCAGTTCTCATAAATAGGGATTTTGTTAAAAAATATTACTTTAATAGGTAAAGCACTAAAGAGAAAGCTTAAACATAATGCAAATGATGCCCTCCTTCTCCTGAGGACCCTGATGACCCAGTCCTGGGCTGGGTCAGTGTCTGGACTGCTCCTGGAGCAGGAATGAAACAGAACTTTTCATACCTGACACTGCCTTGCTGGAGGTTTATTTTAATCCAGCAACATTTGCATCCTTTCAAACAGCAGCAGCCTTAAGTTCTGCCTTCTAAATACAGCCTTGTGACAGTTTGTATTCTTCTAAGGCTCACTGGAAATTTTAGCTGTTTAATGGAACATGACTCAAACAAGGCAAAGATTGACACAAAACTCATTTGGCTTCATCAGCATTTTCAGGTAACCAAATTTTGTGCTTATGTTTAATGATGGCAGGAGATAGAGGTTTGAGCTATTGGGTTTGGTCAGCAGAGGTTTTTGATCACTGTCAGTGCTGTGTCTAAATAGATCAAGCAATAAAATAAACATACTGGCATGCTTACAAAGCTCACATCTCCCCAGCCCCTTCTCAAGCTGCCCAGTCCTGAGAATGTAACACTCATTGACAACATTATCACCTCAAATAATGCAAATTAATAACACAGATTAGGAAACAGCTTTAGCTGGTACAGGGATGACTAACACTCGTCCCTGTGTGAAAATGTCTTTGTGTGGATACAATTAAAACTATGTAACTGAAGGTATAATCACTATTTACATATTACAAGGCTGGAGAAAGACAAATGTTGTACCTGTCCTTAATAAAAGGCTGAAAGGACCATCTGAGAAAGCACAGGCCAGATGGTATCACATCAGTCCCTGGGAAAATCAGAGGAACATCAGAACATTTTTTGGGGACATGCAGAAGACGACTGGGAACAGCCAGAATGGAATTCCTGAGGGTAAACCATGCCTGGCTCACCTGCCTTCTCTAATAAAGTATCTTTGCTGACGAGGGAAGCAGCACTGGATATTCTTCATCTCATCTTTAACAAGGCTCTCAGCACTCTCACACAACATTCTTGCACCCAGCTCAGGATGCTACAGCCCACGTAACAAAGGGGGCAGAAAAACTGGCTGGAGGTCCAGGCTCAGCACTGTGGGCTGGAACCACCCTCCAGCCCTGGAGGCAGCCACAGGGTGACACTGAAGTGGGAGATCCAGCTCACACCCCTGGGACAGGGCTGCTGGCCAGAGGGATGGACAGGAGCCTTCTCAATTCCAGAGGGAGCCGGGCAGGGGCCTGCCCAGCCATGGAAAGAGCCCTTGCAGTGCCAGGCTGGGGGGCTCAAATACCTCTGGGTCCTGGCAGGGGAAAGGTGAGCATGAGCCAGCAGATCCCAGGCTGTTTGAGCTGGGCACTGAACTGTTTGGGCCTGGATCCCAGCCTAGGAAAGGAAAGTATCCCCTCAGCTCACCTCATCTTTCCTGTGTGCTATTTGGGGTTTGTATTGCGCCCATACAGGGACTTGGCCAAGTTTGAGTTGAGTTGGGCCAACAGTGTTCAGGGGCTGGAGCACACCTGGGAAGAAAGGTTTGAGGGGACATGGCTTGTTCAGCCTGGAAAAAGGAAGGGTTTTAGGGGAGACCCCACAGCAGCCACCCATTTCCTACTAGCAAGTTACCTGGAAAATTCCAGCTTTCCACAGTAGCACACAGTCAGTGAAGAGACACAGGGTAGAAGCCAAAAGAGAGGTTTAAACTTTTGGAGGGCCACAAAAATCACCAGAGAGATGGAGCACCTCCCCTGTAAGGAAAGCCTGGGAGATGGGGTTTTTTCAGCCTGGAGAACAGAAGGTTCCACAGAGCCCTAGTTGTGCCTTTGAAGGGGGCCTGTAAGAAGGGTGGGGACAGATTTTTTTGGCAGATTTTGTTGTGATAGGAAAAGGGGAAATTGTTTTCAACTAAAGGATGGTTGATTCAGATTAGATACAAGAGGTTTTTTAACAATGAGGGTGGAAAACACTGGCAGATGGCCCAGAGAAAGGCTGGATGCCCCATCCCTGGAAACATTCAAGCTCTGAGCAAGGTGCTGAGTTGCAGATGCCCCAACTCATTGCAGCTGAGGGCTGGACTGGATGACCTTTGAGGTTCCCTTCAACCCAAACCATTCTGTGACACTGACCTTGCAGTCTGGAGCCAGTCAAGCATTGGAAGAGGCTTCCCAGAACAGTGCAGCCCACAGCCTTGGAGGTCTTTTAAAACACCAAACATGGTTCTAAGTAACACAGGAATTTCACAGCCAGCAGTGAAGCGAGCTCCTGGGTCACCTTTAACAGCACTGATCCTGTGACACAGAATGCAAGGACAGCAGGAGGTGGCTGAAGAACAGCAGCACCCCCTACTCCAGATCCAGAGCATATCATTACTGGATGGCTTCTGTTCTCTAGTGAATGTATAAAGAACAAAAAATATAGTATTTTCATATGCTTGGAAAACACTACTTCTCTGAAGGAGTCCTGTGACTCAACCAGCAATGACGTGACAGATCCAAAGACACAAAAATCAAGCCCTGAGAAGATGACTCTGAGAGAAATTTTTCCCAAGAAAATTACTGGCCTTGGAAAACCCAGAAGAGGGCAGGAAAATGACAAGAGGAGTGTTACAACTTCTGTTTACACACCACGTTTCTCAGGGAGAAACCAACGCAGGTGTTCTCACCTTCTCCTTCAGCTGGTACAGAACAGGTCTGAGAACAGAAAAGGGTTGCTCAACAGCTGTTTTACATAAACACATGGTGCAGGACTCACTAAAAGGTCAAGACACTGCAGCAGTTAATTCCTTAAGTTGTTTATTTATCATTGAAGAAACACACAGCAGCAAGTTCTGTGTTGGCTTCAGTGTGACCAGCTCATTCCTTGTTGTTAACTACACCCCAGCTTTGAAGTCAACACAGCCACTACTACAAATCACTTTTTTTTTTGGAAAGGGAAAGAATTGACCCTGAAGACAAAGAATTGGGGGGAAAATTGAACAATTTCTCCAAAACCACACATTTTAAATATGACAATATTTATAAATCCTTGAAAGGCATGAATTATCCAGTAATGGAAAAAGCAGTTGTGATATTGGCAACAGAAAGTACATAGCCATATGCTTACCAAAACACTGAAATTATAAAAGCTGCAAGTTTGATTTGTACACTGCAGCAGCGTGTACATTACTGGAACAATGACTGCAAAGTGGCCTCAGAGGCATTAAGGATTCAAGTAAATCTACAGAAAATATCCCAGTGTAGCTAATTCACAATGTTTATTGTTTTCAATTCAAATTTAAACAACTTACTGAATTTAGATAGTGATAAAATATCTCAGAAACTGCCTTCCCTCCAAGATACCTATGTAAGAGAGCTTTTTTACTTTTTGGCTAATTATGCGAATTTTTTTAGCTCTGCTTTTTCAATAATTCCACTGTGTGAACAGAGGCGTTTTCAAATGCACGTCCTGTGACAATAATACCCCATTCCAAACTAAGAAGGACTAAAAATAAAAAGGGCAGCCTGTTTTGGTGCAAGAGAGAAGGCCGTACTGAAGACAGCTGTTGGGCTCGCTTCTTTTTATTTTAGCAACAAATGACCCATGAAATAAGCATCATTTGAAATTTCAAAAACTGGCGTTCAATTTCCAACCTTCTGCTGTGAGTTTTGTGCATGATCAATCTATATGAGTAAGTAATTCATGCTTTCGTGTTACCTCAAAACATCGGTTAAAGAATTCCAATTGAGAACGTTTATAAGCACAAATATAATCTGTGGATTCGATCAAATCAAAGCTAAAACATCGGTTAAACTCTGTGATTCCCCACTTAACGTCGTACAGTGGTCCAGCCTTCTTCATCTGTCTCGTTTTTAGTGCGGCGTACGGGCTCACGCTCCTTCTCTGTTTTCCAGGATCCTTTCTCCTTGTCCCCGTCCCTTTCCCGCTCTTTGGACGCTGCTGGGGGAGCAGAAGCCGGAGGAGCAGCGGGAGCGGGGGCCGATCGCCGCGCCGGTTCCCGTTCCTCCCCGCGCTCTTCCCGCCTGTCGTCGGCGCGTCGCCACGAGCTCGCTGCGGCGCGGGGAGAAATAAAAACATCTCGGTCATGTCCTGCCAGCAGCCTGCAGGAGTGCAAACAAACAGTCCCCCACCCCAGCAGTGGGATTTACTGACCCTCAGCCCTGCCCACAGGGAATACGAGGACAAGGGCCAAATAGGCGTTGTAATTTTATGGGGAGGTAACAGCAGAACTACGCAAACTTCTCAGCTTTGGGATTGTGGTGAGCAGCCTCAGTGTCACCTTTAAAACACAGTAGGCTGCAGTAAGGATGTTCTACTGATGTAGATGGGTTTATGGTGTAAAAATATATTCTTATATCAGCAGAATTAAAATCACAAAAGTGTCTCCTTAGAAATGACTAAACCCTGAAAACAGAAAAGTCCTAACTTAAAGACGTCTGTGGGAAATGTTTAGATGTTCACTGTTATTAAAAGACAGGATATGCTCTTCAGCCTACTGGAATCAGAGGTAAAATGGTACTGGATTACATGACTCCACTGGTAACAGCATCCACCACCCTTTACTGTATAAAAAACTGTTCATCGCCACCAAAAAGGGTGCTAAGAGTTCCACCTCAGCTGTGTGTGAACAGAGCTGTGGCAGATGCCAAGAAGTCAAATCCCAAACTTCTTGATACATTAAAAAAAATTCCCCACACTGAGAACACTCTGCCTTTCTGTCTGTCTTGATAATCTAAACACAAGGACTACATACACCCAGAACACACTGCTATGAGAAGTGCATATTTGAAATGTTAACCCCTACTGTAGATGTGAAATGCTACTAAGAAAAGAACACAACTACAAATAGCTAAGATTCCCTGCAGAGTTCTCAATCACCCCAAAGGCACTTTTTACTGTTTCGTTTATGGAAAGGCAGTTTAAACCCAGGCTGAAAACATCACCTATTCCCAGGTGAGCCCCTCCCAGCAGTGGCAGGAAGGCTCTGGGTGGGAGGCAGGACTCTGGGGACACAGAAATGAACCTACGCTCTTCCCGCTCGGATCGCAGCGGCGGCCCTCTCCTGAGGGGCGGCTCTCTGTCCTCCCCGCGCCGCTCCCTCGCGTCACGGCCACCTCTGTCCCACTCCTCACGACGACCCGAATCTCTCCAGCTGGAAGTTTCCTCAGCTGGCCCTCTCCTCCAACCGCCGTCGTCCCTTTGGACACGTAAAACATAAAACCAAATGTTAAAATGTTTAACTTTGCTATGGAAAGGGGCTGTAATAAATCACAACGTGGATATTTACAGAACTAGTGGGTGTCTATTTAGCATACTTCCAAAATTGGTTTTGTTTTTCTGGAGCTGAACGTGGAATTCTCTTGATAACAGGTTAAAAAGAAATTTAAAAGCGTTTTGAACATTTTGGAATCCCTTCTGTAAACAGATAACATCATCCTAAAATTAACAAACCAAAAAGGCCTCCAAATGCCCCTCTATCCAATTTGCTGCCCTAAAGTGCTCAGTTTCACACAAACCAACCCTTGTGCCTTTCACTCAGAAATTCCACATTATTTCTTATCAGCAGGACCCTTGTTTTCTTTTAGCAGAAACATTCTAGAAGCACTCAAACAGAGAAGTCAGACCTGGGACGCCGGAAACGATCGTCTCGATCAAAATCTCTCTCCCTGTCAAACTCCCGCTCCTTCTCGTTTTCATCCCGGTCTTTGTCTCGATCCCATTCACGATCTCCTGAAGGTCTGGAGTCTCGGGGAGGGCCCCAGCTGTCCTCACGGGCCTTCTCTCGTTCTCTCCACCCCCCTGCAAGAAAGAAACAGCCAAAGGAGTTTGTGACTGACCTCTGATCTCTCTCGTGGACAAAGAACCCTTTAACTCCATCACAGAAACCGGTTTTACAAGTTCTGACTCCTGAAGATCCAACTCAAGGTGTTTGTAAGAAGTTTGAACATGGGAAGTCAGAGAAAACACTGTGCAAGCTGCTAAATGTAAAGCCAGTAATGCACACCTCATGTCAGGGCTGCCTGGAATGATCCAGCAGAGCTGGCTGCACCCTGCAGTTGGCAGCCACAAACCACAAGGGTCTGGTGCAAAACAAGTGCAAAAAGAAGCAAAGGGTGTAGCTCAGGCAGCAGATTGCTTTGTGAAAATCCAAAAGTCAGGAGCAAGCAGATTTTTTAAGAACTTAATGATTTTTAAAGCACTACTTTAAAATGTGACTTCTGTTACCATCTACGTAACACCCTGCAATTCTGCTCAGTTATTTATGAATGGGAGTTCTTTATTACGTAGCCTGCTTTGGCTTTAAATAGGAAAAATTGGAGTGCAAGGTTTGATATTTATGAGACGTTTTCTAGAAGTTTGGATTAAAGAATTAGTCACTATGAAAGTTGACATGCCAATACCTAAGTGAAAAGAACTAGGAAATCAAAATCATATCTAACATTCAAATGTCATCAGCAGTTCTGAAAACAATTAGAAAAAGCTCTAGAACATGCTCAATGGCACTTAAGAATAGAAATAAACAATACAAGAATAGGACAATTCAGATTTTAAGAGACCTCAGAAGTCATCTAATCCAAACTCTGCTCTAAGCAGGACTTTCAGGAAGGGTTAAAAACAAAAAGGGAATGTTAAAAACATTGTCTCTGTACACATAGAAAGGGCTTATCAAAACCAGACCCCCTTGAATGAGGTTATCAGAATCCTCCTTTAGAAGGAGATTAATTTCAGACACATGGAAGGGGTAGGGAAAGAGTCCAAGGTGGGCTAATCTAATGAGAATGCTCCCAGCAGACCACTCAATTTGTATATTTTGGTTTTGCACACAGGGAAGCGACCAGTGTTACATGTTAAGTGTGTGACCATCACATATCTTCAGGACCAGTAATTTTTTTTTTAATTCAACCAAATTAAAAGGCTTAATTATACTAAATAGAGGAGTCCAAGTCAGCCAAATTAATCCAGATTTTTTCAGAGCTGATTCTCCCATCTCTGCCATCAAATATGTTATATCCACTATCCATGAGGATAACACACACTCTGGAAGGAGGATAATTATATTACTATGTTTTACCTGGTTTACCAAATGGTCTCCAAGGACCTGGCCTTGAATCTTCACCCCCACGCCACGGGCCCCTGTCATCATCCCTTCTGGAGAGCCTGTCATCGTCCGCGTTCCGCCAGGGCCCCCTGTCGTCATCCCGCCGGGGCCCTCTGTCATCATCCAGCCCTCGCCTGGGGGGCCCTCTGTCATCATCTGCAGCCCTCCAGCTGCCCCTGTCATCATCCAGCCCACGCCTGGGGGGCCTGTCCTCATCCAGAGCCCGGCGGGGCGGCCGGTCGTCGTCCAGCCCGCGCCGGGGTCCCCTGTCGTCATCCGCCGCGCGCCAGCTGCCTCTGTCGTCGTCCAGGGCACGTCTGGGGGGTCTATCGTCATCCAGGGCACGTCTGGGGGGTCTGTCATCATCCAGGGCACGTCTGGGGGGTCTGTCATCATCCAGGGCACGTCTGGGGGGTCTGTCATCGTCCACGCCACGTCTGGGGGGTCTGTCGTCGTCCAGGCCACGTCTGGGACCTCTGTCGTCATCTGCAGCTCGCCAGCTTCCTCTGTCGTCGTCCAGCCCGCGCCGGGGCGGCCTGTCCTCATCCAAGCCACGTCTGGGGGGCCTGTCCTCTTCCCCTTCTCGCCTCGGGGGCCTGTCCTCGTCCCCTTCCCGTCTGGGTGGCCTGTCCTCTGCTGACTCTNTGGGGGGCCCTCTGTCATCATCTGCAGCCCTCCAGCTGCCCCTGTCATCATCCAGCCCACGCCTGGGGGGCCTGTCCTCATCCAGAGCCCGGCGGGGCGGCCGGTCGTCGTCCAGCCCGCGCCGGGGTCCCCTGTCGTCATCCGCCGCGCGCCAGCTGCCTCTGTCGTCGTCCAGGGCACGTCTGGGGGGTCTATCGTCATCCAGGGCACGTCTGGGGGGTCTGTCATCATCCAGGGCACGTCTGGGGGGTCTGTCATCATCCAGGGCACGTCTGGGGGGTCTGTCATCGTCCAAGCCACGTCTGGGGGGTCTGTCGTCGTCCAGGCCACGTCTGGGACCTCTGTCGTCATCTGCAGCTCGCCAGCTTCCTCTGTCGTCGTCCAGCCCGCGCCGGGGCGGCCTGTCCTCATCCAAGCCACGTCTGGGGGGCCTGTCCTCTTCCCCTTCTCGCCTCGGGGGCCTGTCCTCGTCCCCTTCCCGTCTGGGTGGCCTGTCCTCTGCTGACTCTGCAGGACGCTCCTTCTCGTCTGCAGGACCACGCCTGGGCAGATCATCCCCTCGCCGGGGCAGGTCATCCCCGCGTCGGAAAGGTCTCTCGTCGTCTCTTGGATCTCCCCGACGCCAGTCTCTGTAAAACCACAGGGAAGGAGTGAAAAGTGGAAGGGGACATCCAGGAAAGCTTTACATCCACAGCATCAAACCCCTCAAAGGCATTTCTGACTGCACCCACTCGGTGAGTGGTTCCAAACACAAAGTGTGCAGTTTCAAAGTGCGGCTTTTAATGCCCGCGGTTGCTATGGGGAAGCGGTAGGTCACCGTCCCTACGGCTTCAGTGAAGACTGAGCAGCTCATCAGCCCCTTCAAAAGTACAGTTTGGACAGTCCCTTGTTGGGTATCTGCTGCAACATCACAGAGAAGAGGGCTGGCTTCTACACCAAGCCTAATTTGGCAAACTTGACCTAAGTCTGAAAGAATCAATATAAAAAAAACCTCTACAGCCATCAGTTAAGTATCTCCCTTCTCCAAGCACCTGCCAACCCTACAGACCATTAAATCTGCCATCTACAGGATTTTACACATACATTTAGACCATAAACCCTGTTTTTGCTACCACATTAGTTTCTTTATTTCAGGAAACTAACCTTCCTCAACAATAAAAAGGAACAAGAAATGGAACATCACAGAAATGTTGTGTCTCCTGCATCTTGGCAGGAGAAGAGAAGCTGCACTGGGGTTGAATCTCGTGGATTTAAAAAAAATAAAACCCAAACAAAAACACAACAAAAGAACATCCCAGGGTTTAGAAATCCACTAGGCTACTAAAATGCAAAAAATTAAAAACCCCAGCAATGACTTTCTACAAAAGAGCAGATGTAGGACTTGAAGAGGTGAGAACAAAGAGACAACAGTTGTGACAATTCAGAGTCTCAAGGATTTTGAGGAATTGCAAGCAGTGCATTTCCCAGTTTGGAAGAGTAAGGGAGAATGCAATTATCATTGATCTGTGAGGTAAAAACCAAGATATAGAGATTGTTAATTTCCATTTAGACTCAAATTGGATAATCATCCCCTTTCAAAAATCTGATTATTTTACCATAAAAGACATGTGGAAGAATGGTTATGTTTATCAGATGAACAAGTATTTAATTTGTTCAGATACTGTCTCAGGGTCTTAGGATTTTTAAATCTAATTTCAAATTATTACTTTTAAACTACCTCTAATCCATCTCTAGAAAAGTTGAATGAGAAATGACTAAGACAAGCTGCATCACTTTGTGTGGAAAAAAAATCAATTGAAGCATACAAGTAAGTGCATTAAATACTTCACAAAATCACTGAATGGTTTGGGTTGGAAGGGACCTTGAAGATCATCTCATTCCACCCCCTGCCATGGGCAGGGACACCTTCCACTATCCCAGGTTGCTCCAAGTCCTGTCCAACCAGGCCTGAGGATGGGGCATCACAACTTGTGCAATATATGAGTAGTAAAAAGCTTCTCCCAGCAGTCTCATCCAATTGTTAGATTCCACAGTTCATGAGAAAGTGGATCACTAACAGGAATAGCAACACAGCTTTTAAGGAAAGATGGAATTCTATTTTGTTTATAGAGAGATCACATCCTTCTAAGACATTATAAGGAATTACTAGAGAAAGAGTCAATCAATTTGCTTCCACTGGATTCAGAGTAAGCACTAATGGATTTAAATTGCTGTACTGGAAATTAGGGTTAGACATTTACAAAAATCTATCTACCTGCAAGGCTAATTAAGCCATAAAACATACTGCCAATTGGAATCAGCAGCGTTTTCTCCAGCAGCACAGGCTTTTAAGAACAACTAGGTGTCCACCACCAGAAATATTTTTAGCTACAGTTCACCCTAATGTGGAGCAGAAAAATGTTCAAATGTTAAAAATCTTGTTTTCTACAACTGTATAAACTTTTCATTATTAGTGATCATATCCAAAATAGATGTAAATAAATGTGGATTTGTTTTTAAAGTTCAAAGTATATTCACAATATTCTTCCTTCAGAAATCTTTTCCTTCCTGTTCAGTACAGTTCTTCAGAACTTTGTTTAATCTATGGCAAGTGTTTTCTGCCCTGGGACTTACTCTGGGACTTGCACAGTTTCTGTCATTTTTTAAAGTGGAAAAACTCAGAATTTCATCATCCAGGAACACCGCATTTGCTTGTCATCCTTCCCCATTCTGTATTTACAGAACTGACACACCAATGTCTTGGTGGGAGAGAAATTGTTAATTTAAAAAGGAATCCAAGGAAGCAAGTTGTTTATCACACACAGGTGTCTGCTTGCCTTCACATATCTAAGCCAAATAAAAAAGGAATGTTATCTGTTATAGTTCCAAGATAAAACCTCTCATTCCAAGATCCTTACAAAGCAACTTTTTAATAGAAGGTAACTTTCAGAGACATAAAGGCATGAGATATTACTCAGTGCAGCTTTAGCAGTAGCAACAAAAGGGGAGGCTCCATGCTTTGATCCCAATCTAAGTGGGGCTCAGCCCCCCCTCATTACCTCTCCACTGGTGCTCGACGCCATTCGGATTCCGGCTCACCGCCTCTTCTCCAGGAGCTTTCAGATTCCCTGTCACCCCAACGAGATTCCTGCATGCCAAAAGAAATTAGAAACATTCTCATTGAATACTGTAAAACAAAGATTTTCAACATATAATTCACCCTTGAGCATGTTATATCATTAAAAACTCACTTGTCACACTGCAAAACAATGAACTATCAGGAGTAACTCCAGTATGATTTTAAGTGACCTCATTGTTTCTGCTGCAGTTCAAACAAAAACATGATTGGTTCCCTTTGTGCTACATACTTTACCAGTAGGGTAGGATATATGCAAATACACTAAAAAGTTTATGAGAAGTGTATCAACAACTGAACTACAGCTACAGTCAGCCACAGCCACTACCTGTTGACAGAAAAGAGATGTTCTTACAGCTTCACTTTTCTTGGGCCTTTATGACAACAAGAAGGAATTTAAGTAATTATTTGCTCTTATGCTTTCTGATCTCATCAGGAAATATAACTGAATACACTGAAAACTCTCTGTGGTATGGACAGTTTTTTTCCCAATACCTCAGTGCACAGAAGAGGTGAGATATTTGTGATTCACACAGGTAGAAGGGCAGAGCAATAATCAATCTGCATTTTTTAAAAATAAAGTTAAAATGTCTCTTTCCATTGCCAGACAAACCATTTAAATGGATTTTTATACCTTACTTCCACCACAAGAAACTAGTTACCTAAACCATCCAAAATACCTGATTCCTCTTTATATGAAGCGTATTCCTGTTTTAAACCCCACTTTGAAGAGTTTTTATTTGTCAATGTGGGTTAACCAAGATCTTGCATATCCACTACTCCGTCTCCTTAAATGCTTTTGAAATTATCCCAAATAACAATGGTGAGCAAAGAATCCCAAAACTGCAAATGGAATTTCTGCAGTGGTACAGGTATCTCTCTCAGAACCTGAGCCAGCTTTTCCATATAATCAAGTGACCACAGATAGGAGACCTCTGAGGTGAAAAATACCCATCATGATTATTTACTTGATAGACTATCAAAACAATTTATATAAGCTGATAACTTATCTTCATGGTGTTACTCAATGAAATATGTATTAAACAAAGAGAAAGGCTGTGGGTGGGGTGAAATTTAAAACTAGTTCTCTTGAATGGTAAGCTCTGAAAAAGGGGAGTGTAGAAGGCTTATGGTACTTAGCTACATTTTTTTAAGCCATTAAACATTTCCAAGTAAGAATTGTTTTGCTTCCTGTTGAACTGGGATAACAAATTCCCCCAGTCCAAGTTTTATTAGTAAACAGAAAATTGCACACACCTCTTGGTTTTATGTTATTGCATGCTTCTTATAAAATATAAAACTATGCTTTTATGTTTAATCTGGGGGGGATTTTCCTCCAATATCTACTTGAATTCCTGACTTTTGCAGGAGTCACTGCACTTGCTTCCAATAGTTTTCTTTCTTTTTATATTAAGGAGAATTTTGTCCAATATTCATTTTAGTCCTCATTCGTTTAGCATTTAAACAGCCTGGAGATCTTAGTAGTTTCTTTATTTTACTCTTGCTAAACTAGAGATTCCAGATCCTGATAGTGATCTGAACCTGACAGTAATTCAACTATTCAATTAGCCACTCACATTACAACTTAAGAAATAAATAAATGAACAAACCTATGACTTGGCAGCGCCAACACCTTCTTTCCAATAATCCACAGAAGAAGGAGCACTCAGAAAGCAACAAGCCTGCAGGTGCTACCCACCTTCCTTGAAAAGGGGTCATCCAGACCTCTCCTTTCCTCCTCTCGGCGGCGCTCCCTCTCCTCTATCTCCATTTCTCTTTGGCGTTTCTTCTTCTCCAGCTCCTCCAGTTTTTTGACTCGCTCCTGGTACTCGCGCTGCTCCTGCTCGCGCTTCTCGCGCTCGATGCGCTCCTTCTCCTCACGCTCTGCACGGTTGGAAACACACAGGGAACTCATGACCAACGCAAATCCCATCACTTTGGGCTGTCCACAGAAGGGTTACACAATACAGCCTCTCCCCTTGGACTCTATAATAAAGATAAACACTTAAAAATACAAGCATTTCGTATGATGTGGTTAGCTAACCACAGAACCTGTTCTCTGCAAGTCTCCTAACTCACAAGCAATAGGAAAAGGACCCCTGATACATCCATTAATGAGACATCAACAACAGCTAGCAAGAGAAAGTTCCAGTACCTCTATGCTAATTCAATGTACAGACCACAACTGTAGCAACTAAAACATCAGTGACTACCTCAAACATGCATCCCCCTTCCTTAGAAAAAGTCAAACAAAAAAAATTAGCTAACAGTGTCAGAAATTTGATATTCATGACTGCTTCAGTTTTTGTTTGTTTTTTAAATACTGCATTATGATGAACTCTGATACACAAAATCTTCATCCTCCAATTGACAAATCGGGCATAAATTCATGCTGCAGTTTGCCAACCACATCTTCTCTAAAGCCCTGAAACAGGCTATTAGCCAAAACAATTCACAATGAAAGGTGTGTGAGTCATTTACAGTTTTGGAGTTCTTGATCTGACACCAATGTTCCTTTCTTTTCTCTTTAAGAATGTGCACAAACAAAAGACCAGAACTCCAACTACAGGCTAAGACACTTTTTCACTAGCCTCCCTTACTTCATCTCCTCCTTCACTCATGTCTAGGAGCCACACAGCTTTACTTTCCTGTCTATGCTGCACAGCTAAGCAAGGAAGGTGCAACAACTGGAAGTTGAAAAGTCCCTCCAAACTCATTGAACAGGAAAACCAGACAGCTATGTTACAGAATGGAAAGGCTCAAGGATGCAAAGGATGAAACAGTAACATTCTCCATCACACCTTTAAGCAGCTGCTCCTCCCGTAGCCTTTGCTCCTCCTCCTCCTTCTCCCTGTAGTAAGTGATGCGTCTCTCCTCTTTGCGCTGCTTCTTGCGCTCCTCCAGACGGTTCCGCCTCTCCTCTGCCAACCGCTCCTGGAACTGCTTGAGTTTATCCTGAAATACCAACAGTACACCTCAGAACACCACAGTAATGTCTAAGGGATGGGCATTTAACATTAACTGCTAAATAAAGCTATACAGAAACACAAACAAATAGCAACACTTTAATTTTGCTCCATTGAAAAATGACCTGTTCACCATTTCAGTCCCTTCTGCAATTCTGCAAATCTGTGTTAGACAATACCCTCCCCAATGTAGAAGAAAGACAACCAAATCATCATGCACTGCATCAGTCCTTTACCTGCTTTTTCAGAAAAGGAATTGCCTAAATAGTAATAATTAATATGTACCTAAAACATATTACCAAAAATTGTCCCTATTATTGCAAAGAATCATATGCAGTTACTAATTTATATGAACATAACATCTCTTTGCCTTTTTCTGGTAAAGCCAGTTTTTACTGCAACAGTAAATACTCAAAGCTATAAACAGGCAGATACAGCTGCCTGCCTTTATGACACCCAGTGATCCCTTACTAATATAGCTGAACTGAAATAAACAATTTACCCCTCTTTTATTTTCCATATAAGTTAATCCAGAAACTTCCAAAACTTCAAAAATTTTAAGTGATACTACCTAGGGACGGGTGCAAGAAATTTTAGTTTAAAAGTCAAAGCAGAAAATAAGCAATTCCACAGTTCTGAACCATTCAAAATACTAATTTGTTTCTAGCTTCATGAAGAATCCCTGGGTCAGTTTTAGTTCCTCACTTTAGGGGTGTATTTTGATAGCAATGCCACATCTCATGTACCTCATAAACTGTTCGTCGTGATGCTTTGAGCCTGGCTTCAAATAAATCTCTATCCTCCAACATCCTGGAGAGTCTGCTCTTGTGCTCAAGGGCTTTCTCACGCTCCAGCTGCAGGGTGGTGATCTGAAAACAGAACAATATACAAAGTATAACTTTACTATATATTTGGATTCAATCTAACCCAGCCACTAGAAGGAGAAATTTTTTCCACCCCTTTCAGAGAAAAGACAGAAGAAATTGCTGTCCACTAAAACAGTGAAATCACAAAGCTAACATTTCAATCTTTCTTTCTTTTTGGGAAAGAGCTAAGAAAAAAATCAACAAACCAAACAGTGCAAAACCCACTATTTTTCACACATTGCTAATGCACTTTATCAACTGAAAAAAATTCTTACCCTTTCTTCTTCCTGTTGCTCCCACAGCTCCATATCATGCACTCTTTGTTCCTCATAGGCAGTCTTTATTAGAGGAATTTCTTCCAAGCGCTTCGCTCTTTCAAAGTAGTCAATCTGAGTAAAGAGAACACATCTTTAGCATGACATCCTGCACACATAAAGCCCTGATTTCTGGAGACTTCTCCAATATATCTGATGCATTATGGCAAAATAACAACAACCACACTGGACCATCTAAGGTCAACCTAACCAAGAACCTGCCTCTACCACTGGTGACTAAGTGCACTCCCAGGCAAGGATGCAGGAATGGAGACAGACACATCACAATTCTCTCTCAGGATCATCCATTTACACCTCCCAGCATTTTCTCTGTTGGGAGTACTTTTATATTTTAAACATTAGTGGATTTCCTCTCTAGTCCTTCTGAACTCAAAGCTTTTCATATACAACAATGTACTTTGGAAAGAACTCCTGCGTGTCTGTGGCTCACAGCATGGAGATCCAACTTCTACCTACAAACAGCTCTGAACATGGCTCCTGCTGGCTTCATTTGATGCTTCTCACTCCACTACCCCTTGCAGGCAGAGCAAGAACTACAGCAGGTACACTCTTACAGACTGCCACCACACCCTCTCTCTAGAAATCTGTCAGACAGAGGGGGTAATATTTTACAAAGACATTTCTCCCACAGAAGCCAATCTGCATAACTGATAATTCTTGTTGGCCTCCTGTCAAACTTCTAGTTTCACTGCATCCGTTTAGACTTAAAGAGAATAGAACTGCAGACAGCTCTCAAAATGCAGAAGAACTAAGTTCTCACTGCTGGCAAAGAATGTTAAGTTTGAAGCCCATCATTTAATATGCAAAGCCAAAGACTGAGGGATTCTTTTCCCTGCTTTGCCTATATAAAGTTTTTAAATCTATCTAACCAGAACATAATTCAAAGAGTTTCTTTTGTCACACTACTAAGTTGGGGTTTTTTTGTGAAGAACTTTGTAAAAAGCCTTTTTTTGAAATCCAACTTAGTTACACCCATCAGATCAGTCTTGGTCCTATGTTTGCTTTGACAGCTTCAGAGAACTCTAAGAGGAAGCCCTGAATACAGCAGGAAGCCCTGGCTGAGTTTCACCTTGCCCAGGTCAGGTGTTTCTATTTATTATGGCACATTTCTCACACTTTTATAGCTACCCACATTTCAGACATCCTTTTCTGCCATCTAGGAGGGCTCTAGCAGTGGAGTTTCCTCTCCTTCAGTGATGACCAACACTGTTAATTAATTTTGCTTCTCTGTAATGGCCTCTCCTTCTCCGAACATTAAACCTGTTCTGAACATTTTTTAATTACAAGAATTCCCAACTAAGACTCAGTTCACATCCAGCTCAAGGGTCCTTTTTCAAATCAACTCCATTAATTTAAAGTTTTTTTGCATGGAAAGCAAAACCCAATTGGTATGTAACACATTTACCCTTCTTTAGTTTCAACCAGTAGCATTTCCAACACCAGTTTTATGTATGTGTGTATGCACATATATGTATCAACACAGATCACATTCACTAAAAAATTGTATGGACATTTTAACCCTTCCTACTTTGTACCTTTTTCTCCTGATTCTTCAGTCGTTCCTGAAGTTCCTTCTTTTCTTTTTCCAGCTGTTCCACTTGTTTAGCCATAATAAAGTCAGGATCCAATTCTTCAAGATCCTACGACCAAGTAAAGTTATCAACATAAAAAGGAGAAAAAACTCCCCACAAAAGGTGGTCTTTATTCCCCCAGGTAATAAAGGTCCCATCCAAACCCAGAACTAAAGTTTACTTATGTTATCTCACTTTTAAGAGAGACTTTGTAAGACCAGCTGCAGTGCAAACCCATGAAATTCAGGAAGCCCAGCAACCTAACAGCAAAGCACAACTAAGTCAGCCCCCACTGCAATAACAAATCCCCTACCTCAATATCAATATCCTTAAATGCTTTAGCTCCAAGTTCAGTCTTCTTAATCTGCTCCAAGCGCTCCCGAACAGTTTTCTTTTTGATCTGCTCATGTTCCTGCAGGATCCTCTCCTTCTCCCTCTCCTTGGCCTCCTGGCGCAGCCTCTCCTCCTCGGCTTTCCGCACTTTTTGCAGCTCAGCTTCTCTTTGTTCCAGCTCTTCCTTTTCACGCTGGATGTTCAGACTCTCCAGGCGCTCCTTCCTCTCCTCTATGGTCTGACGGCGCGCAAGGATACGCTGGTGCTCCTTCCTGGAATTTTTTAGGAAGGCGGTGACTGCCAGCTGATGTTGTTCTTCTTTCTCTTGCTGGATGTGAATTAAGAATAAGACAATGATGGAAACAGTCTTTCTTCAAAAGGCAATAAGCAAAGCAAATGTTTCTCAAGGAAAATGCAATTCTACTCTCCAAACTTGCAGACTGAATGGAAATACAGCTGTGGTGGCAAATCTAATCACTCATCCAAGTGGCATCCAAGCAGTACCAACTGCCCAGAATCATTTGCACATGGAGGAAGTTGTCTGTAAAAGACAATATTCTGCAGCATTTTGACATTTTTCTGTCCAAAAATATTGTACACCCAGATGTTATTGATATTGACACTAATAACCGCAAAGGGTGTGTGGGCCAATCTTTTCTCTGTATGTGTTTGCAAGCATATCACATGTACTGTATTTCACCAAACCTGCTTTGTTCTTTTAAAGTTTTGTTATTTTCCAAATACACTAATAGAAGAAGAAAGTATCCTAATTGACACAAAACACTGTGAGATGATAAAAAATAAGTCAACAATTTAAATGTATTTTAAACCATTTTCATTACCTTATAAAAAACTCCTAGACACTAGAACACAAGACTGTTCTGTCAGCAGCCCTCCCACCCCCAGCATTCCCCAGAGCACCCCCACAGCTCTTTGTGGACATGGATGCTGTACACATGAGGAGGTGTCATTGTGCCAGCTCAGGGAGCTGCTCATTTCCATGAGTCCAGCCAAACACTGCAGCCCAAATCAGCTCCCCACACTCCCCCAGCCACGCTACCCCTGAAATGTGAGCACCCGCAGGGATATTTTTAGTAACCTGTCACTTCTAGGGCATTCAGCAAAAACACTGAAACATCCATACTTTGCTGCAGATCTGTACACATTTAAAGGTAAATGGAGGTGCCAGAAACACAAAAGTGAAAAGCTTTAGACAAATTTAATGGTTTTGTGAATTATTAATGTGACAAATTAAAAGCTTTTAAGCACCTGACAAAAGTGCAAAGTTTTGACCTGAATAGTGAAAGAAAAAAAGAAATCAACTTGTTCCAAAGGTTCTCTAACCACACAGATTAATTAATATTAACCTTGATATTGTTCTCCAGTTTTACAAGTGTAATGACCACTAATAAATTGAGGATTTGTGTCTTATTCAGGTACTGAGTAAGTGTCAAGTGCAAGACTGCCATTTCTATCCACAAACATACAGTTAAAACATGTTTTTTCTTTCAAAATGACAATCTAATACCAATCACTAATCAAATCTTTTTAAGGGAAAACCTGTATAGAAATACTTTTATCTTAAACACTATAAAAACCAGGAACATATGTTCAAGCTAAGTGAGCATTAGATGCCATGATACAGTTTTATTTTCTGCATTTAGATTTTAAGATTATTACATAGTATTTCAATCTGTAGAGAATCTAATATGGACTTGGTGCTATCAACCTTTTTTTCCATATGGAACAAATATCAGATGTCTTAGCTATGAAATCTTTCATAAACTTAAAACAAATGAAAAAATTACCACTGCTCTAGTAAAAGAAGTTTTAACTTGCCACAACCAAAACATGCTGGAAATCTGAGACTGATTTACACCTCACTGCTACAGAGCTCTGGAAAACCTGAAATGTGAATCCAACCTTGAACCAAGAGCCCCAGGGAGGAGGAAAGGAAGTGACAAGGACAGGTCAGTTCTTGAGCTGTGGGATGTTTTGTTCTATAAAGCTACATTCCAGGTTTTTCACAACAGCAGGCTCTTGGATTTTCAAAAATGCATGCAAAACTTTAAACAAATCCTATTTCTTTAGATGTATGGGACAGTTATTATTTGTTATATCCTAACCTGGTATTTGCAAGACTGTAAACTTTAAACTCAGGCCTCTTGGGTACATTTTGCCATATTTTAGTTATGACCAGAAGCTAAGTAGCTGAATGCTTTTAAGAATGACTTCTTTAAAAGCATGAAAAACTGACTACCACTAAACTGAAAAAAAAACAAAGTAAAATGTACATCTGAGAAAACACATTCATTAAAATATAAGCTTTGTCAACATTCTCATAAGACTTCAAAATGACTTACCATTAAGTGAGGAGGTTTAATGACTGCAAGAGCCTTAGCCAGAGCTGAGGACATGGCAGTCAGCTGGTTTCTGATCTGCTCAGAGGGCATGCTCTGCAGCTGAGGGCCCAGGGGGGCATCCTCTCTGGTACAGTAATTCAAATCTGACCCAAAACTCAACGTCCGAGTTGTGTGATCAAGGCGAACCTTTGCAAAAACAGAAAAAAAGGGAGGATTGTATTTTTCATTGAATAATTTCTCTGTTGCTCTGTCCATGAGTCAACAGAGGCTTGAAGCAGAAATTACTTGGAAAAAAAACAAACCTGCCATACCACTCTATGAGAAATGCCAAATTAATAGGAGAAAAATAGCACTGTCAATGAAGGTTTGTTTTATTTCTATGGTTTAGGAAAAAAACAAATCCATACAACGACAGCAATAAAATCACTGGAAGAGGCTGAACTCAATGATTGCCTCTTCCTCCACAATGTCAACCAGTTCCTTTTCATCACAGGCAATACACATGAACCCAGACACCACTTAGCACAAAGCCTTTCTACAGCACTCACCTGTAAGTCACAATGCCTGGCTGCATCCACGATACAACGCTCCAGCTGGAAAGCATCCACAAAAGGAACCAGGGTACACAGACGAGCAAACTCAATGCTCTGGTAAATCTGGGCCACCTGAATGTCAACAGAAACATTAGGTATTTTTCCTCAATAAAAAGAAATCAGCAGTTGTCATACAGACCTTAAAGTTAACTCGCTAAATTTGTCAACAATTGAATGTATACATATTGATGCAGTTGCAAATACTGTTTGAGGATTTTATTTCTGTACTGTAATCAGATTAAACCCCATTCCTGAATGGCTGCTTTGTATGAAGGAGACTGGCAGCAGTAACTACATCCAGCTATGCTGCTAATTAGCCTTCAACTATTTCTTTAGCACACCAGAAATAACACTGCTCATCACTGGTAACGAAAGCAGGTCAATGAAATGTGCATTTTATAAAAAACTTAAGATACAAATAAAAAAGAAACTAAAAAGCAAAGTGAAACACACCCCTCCCTGACCTTACTCCAAAGAGAAGTTTTAAGAAACTTGGTATGTAATGAAGATAATCTAAAGAAAAGAC
The DNA here is from genome assembly GCA_013389925.1 of Aegithalos caudatus. Classification (NCBI taxonomy): domain Eukaryota; kingdom Metazoa; phylum Chordata; class Aves; order Passeriformes; family Aegithalidae; genus Aegithalos; species Aegithalos caudatus. The sequence continues at coordinate 371,655 of WEIU01003655.1, forward strand.
ATCAAGTATAGTTGCTATAGCTGTATTTAAATGATGCACAAATTGAAGATATGGGTTATGTATTACAAAAATGTATTTGAGAATCAGTCTTTTATTTGATATAGGTTTTCAGCATTAAAGGTTCCACCTGAATCTTCCTCCAAAGCACATCCTAACTTATGTGTACTTAGGAACATGCATTATCTTTACTCATACCTGCTGCAGAAGGCGGAGGATGGTGTTGTTTTGCAGGTGAGGAATGTACAGCTGCAGTTCAGGTTCCTTTTCAGCTTGGTCCTTCACCCAGTTCAGAACCTATCAAAAGTCTGAAAAGTTACTCCATCTGCATTGACCTGTACAAACTTCACCATTAAAGTAACATTTCTGGTTTACAGCTCTTAAAACAAGAGCACTTCTGCCCAGATACTGTTTTACCCTTTGATCAGAACACTTACAGTTACAAAGGAGAGCTGACAGTTTTTGTGTGAAGGCGACTGACAGTACTGGCAACATTTACCACACTGCTAATTTACCTTCAAGTTCTTTTTAGCACCTCAAATATCTTTGTTCCCACTACCAGAGAAAAAGAACACGATGTGCTTCATCCACTGCAGAATTTACACTAACCTAATCAACAGTTCTCACATTGTTCTACCTCCCAACACTCTACCTTTTAATAGTAAAACCAGTCATTGGTTCATCTTTCCACTTAACATACAACCCACTTGCCAGCACATGCCCACGTGTGCACACAATCTTCTCATTTTAAACAAAATTAACTTAATTTAAAACAAAATTAACTCAGTATAATCTCCACCAACGAAACCCTCTGATAAATTCCCAAATTCTGCACCTTTATGGAGCCCTCTGAATAGCACCCAAAAGACCTGAGTGAATTTTCATTCTATTTCAATAACCTGGGTTACTCTATCAGATGTCATACACACGTCATGGTAATGGAACTTCACCAAATCAAGGCTACTAATGAAAAATCTGGCAATGGAAAAAGCTAGTTGATATTTACCACAAATCAATATTGAAATAACAGACTATTAGTCAAGACCAGTTACTACACACACAGAGCTACAAAAAACTTACCTTGCTGACACGGGCACTCAACTTGAGCGGGTGAAAGTCTACTTCAAGCCAATTGTAAAGTTCTTTCACTTCTGGGACAACATATTGCACTACGTTGAACCTGACCTACAGTCAACAAAAAAATCCAAAGATCTCAACAGAAATACAGTATTAACTAATAGTTAATGCTTTAAGAATTTCATATACAACAAGTTAAACACGCAACAAATGTGGTTTTCAACACAGGAGACTATGTACTTTTCATTACATTCTTAACTACAGTGACAGTAACTCTATACTATGTAATTTAAATGTAGTTGGAACTGGAAAAGTAGACAAAAAACAAACAAGTTAAACAGACTAGAGTACGATCCTCAGCCATTTCTAAGACACAAGCCTATTACACAAACATAGGCCCACATTCAAACTAAAACCACACATCTCTGTTCATGATTAAATTTCTGAAGACTTAAATTGTGAGGGTTTTCCCAGTCTAGGCAGACTGGAGAGGTGCTGTAAGAATCAATTCAAATTTTTAAAATGAGCTTTGAACCTAAATTTTAGCTATGAGTGCAAATGACTGCAAGGAATTCAAACATTCTCTGAAAATACCCATTACTTAAAGTCTAATTTGTTTAGAGCATTAGGGGAGGTCTGAGGATAGATAAATCTAACACCCTCAAATTAAACACAAGGAAGTTTTCATAATCACTTAGATCCATATGGTCCAACATTTGACATCTGACCTGTGCTTATCCAAAACACATTTAAAACAGAAAAAGAAGTACTTGGTTCAGTTAATTACACACTTCAGAGTTGGAAAAAAGCCCCAGAGTTCTAGATCACAACACGTTTCAGACCCCTCAGTGTTTCAAATCAGTATTTGTTGCTTGGGTGACATAAAAGACTACACTGAATTGCACACAAGCATTAATTACCACTGCCATTTCCAAACAGTCCTTGTGAATCTGCAATTAAGTCCCAATTAACCATACAGCTGTTTCAGCTTTAAAATTGCTGTCCCTCAGCTAAGCAGAGTTCTCTGGAAGGAAAAGGACTCAGTGTCACAGAGCTGCTCACCTGCAGGTCAGTACCTACCATGTCATTGATGAGGCTGGCCCGTGTAGGGGGCGCCTGCAGCCCCAGCAGGGTGGCCAGGCGCCGCTGCTTCTCCACGATGATTCCATCCATATCCAGGAGACGAGCAATGTCAGTTCTCTCTGGAGTTATTGGAATGGACAGCGTGGCCAGAAGGACTCGAGTGGACATCCTGGTGACAAAGCACAAGTGCAAGAGATAAACTGCTAGAGAACACTTTCTAATTCCTGTTTGTGTATGTGCAAGTTCAAGAGAGGAACGAGAAGCATCCATGATGCAGAACTGTAAAAACACCAGAAATTACAGAGGACACACCAGCTGCACCATGAGAGGAAACTCTGAAATCTTGTGAAGAAAATACCATCACTCAGAGGAGAAAAAGCAAACAAACCCCCAGACACTTATTGACTTGTCTATCTTCTCAGTCAGTAAAGAGAAGGAAGCTTAACTAAGGGGACACTAATGTTCACAATACTTACACTGCAGCTTTGCAAAACATCCTCCTTGCTCTAGATTTCTTTTGAGGCAATTAGTACTGGCCAATTTAGACAGAGCTGCTCATAGCCATACATGTCACCTGCTTCTTTTGGGCTACAATTTAGTTTATTTTTGAACCTAGGGGGTTAAAAACAGATTCTAAGATCACAGCAAGTATCTTTCCCCACCTCTGCATCTCCTCTTGTGTGAGATTCTTTCGCATTTCTCGTGATAAGTGATAAAGGCGGTGAAGGGTGGATGCGTGAAAAAGAGCATTTCCTGATTTCCAGAAGACAGTTGAAACTTTGTGATAGTAATTTGCCATCAGCTGTGGTTTGGGGGGCTTCTTGGACAGTGCAAATAGCCCATGAATATCTTCCACTGCTTTGAAAGCTTCCTAAAAAAGCCCAAAACAACCAAATACGCTACTGTTAGGAAGTTTTTTGCAACATCCCAAAAAACCAAAAATATAAATTTATTAACAGTTATAAGATTATAAAATATTTAATACTTACTGAAAGCTGTGATCTTCAGTTTTGTCAGCTACAAAATGAAATTAAATACTTCTTTCCTAAGAAAATTATTTGGACATACTCCACCTGCTTAGAATTTGGTATTTTTCAAAACTTGTCTCATTCAGATTTTCAAGCTACAAACCAAGGTGCAGGGGGGGGAAACCAAACAAAAATATCTCCAACAGTTCTACCAGCAAAGCTCAGTTTGAAATGCTGTGCAGGAACACCAGAATAAGCATTCAATATTCTAGATATTAAAACTCCAGCTCTTATCCTTTCTTCACCTTGCTGCGTGTACCATGAGACACGAACAGCACGGAGCAGACTCTGGAAAGGCTGCAGACCAAGGGTGATGGGGAGCCCTGCTGCATACCTGCCACAGCTCCATGCTGATAGCACTGTCCAGCTGCACCAGCCTGGTCTCCAGGTGCATGGACTGGCTGTCAGGGTTGTTGAGGTTGATGGCTGTGCTTTGGTTGTGGTGCCTCTGGATCTGCCCCAGGTGCATCCGCAGGTTATCGCAGAGCTTGCGGAACTCCGCTTTCCGCGTGTACTGCAAGCAGAACTTGAAAGCTGCAAAGAGGAATAATGTCAATTTAAAATGTTCACTAATGGTGACTTCATGGGAGTTCTAAATGGCATTCAAATATGTAAATCAGCACACTTAAAGAGTCTTCATTTGCAGTCAAAAGACGTCTCAAACATGATACAATCTGTCACATAATGAGTAAGTGACAATGCAGAGCATTTTCATCTTGACCTCAAATGAAGATGTTTCTACATAATTGAGCTTAAAGAGCAAAGGGAATACTTTAAGTCTCTTTAAAAATGTTCTAATTTATGCAGTGATTCCAGCTTTTAGTTTGAACTAAGAGCACACAAAATCCCGTGAATGGCATGAATTCATGTTTTGGCTTTGTAAAATGCAAGGAAAAACTCTCAAGTCATCTAAATATGGTAAAGTCAAACAAAGCTTTCAAATGACTGGCAATGACACAGACAAAAACCCTGTCATTAGTCCCAAAGTTGTCAAAACCCAGTCTTTTTTCTGTCTTCTGCAGATAAGCACAACACAGCACAACACAAGTGCAGGAAAGAGGTCAAGAGGAGGGATAGACTGTAGAGTGGGATCAAGACCATCCCAAACCCTGAAAGCCTTCCAACCCATTTCCAGATAGATCTGGAAGAACAGATGGAGCATGAGAATTGATTTGCATAACAAGTGGGAAACATCTATAAAAAGGTGAAGCCCAGGTGTGTGTACACCCCAGGGCCCTGGACACCTCCATCAGCTGGATCAACACTGGAGTGAGGACTAATGATTTCTCTTTTTCCCTCCCATTCTTTCTCTCTAACCCTCTCTTTAATTCAATCCTCTGATCTTCCACCTTATCCTTTTATCCAAACCCACTGCCACATGCTTATACTGGGAAGTCAGGGACTAACACACCAATTTTCATGCCAAGTGTTTTACCACTAAAACTTTGTAAGCTTTTGAGGACCCTCTGATTCTTGTTATTCTATTTGACCACAAGCATCTACAAATCCTGGATGTTCCCCTCCCCTTAAGGGGGGGACACCACTTCATTACAGCTCAGGTTCCCATCTTTTTGCACCTACCTTGCTGTGCAATGTCATGGTACAGGCGTTCTACTCGAGAGTTATTTCGGAGAAGATCCAAACACTGCCTATAGGATTCCCACAGAAATTTAACCCAGGGGGTCAAAAGCAGGCGGTCAGTACGATCCTGAGTGTCTTCTCCACTTACAGCACTCAAAAGAACACTTCAGTCAGGGCAGTGGGGTAAGGAAAGAAAAAAAAAAAACAGAGAAGTGGTTTACTGCCTAGAATTCTCATCCACTTTTTTTTTTATCAGGTTCTAAAACAAGACTGGACAAATCTGAATAGCTAATTGCTCCTGAATGGCCAATTCCTTATTTTCAAGCTGGTCCCTCAGACTGCTCCCTTTTCCTCTAAAGGATGTAGATAATTATTCCAAACTTTTAAATTTCAAACTTTGGCCACTACGTATATGACTGACACATTCAAGCTCCAGAGGTAAGACATCAGAAACTTGTATCCTCCAAAGGAAACTAAGTCTGGGATTTTCACCTTGCCTTTCCTAGTAGGGAGCTGTGTCCTGTACCTCTGCTAGAGTCAAGTATCAGTGTCAGTGCAGACACTTTAGTACTTGCTGACACTCCCCTTTTAGTCACCAGTGCTGCTGCCAGAGTTCACTCTGTGTTGACATGTGACACAAGCGCTGTTACGATCCGCACACATCAGAAACCAGAATACTCACATTAGCATTTCAAATCCTTTACAAATTCTGACATGAAAAAGTTGCTTAAATATGTCAGAAGTAAGATATGATAATCTTGCATTTAGAACTTCATTCCCTCATCATAGGAATAGAAGACAGGAGAAAGGATTCCCAAGACACTGAGACCAATTCAGTGCTATGTCCCACATGATCCCTTTCTGCTGAACAATCCACTCAACATGTTAAACTCACAAAAAAAATCTTCCCTAAGCTTTCATTTTTAAAATTCTTCTTGAACTGTTTTTAATATAAAGTCTCAACTCTTGTAACTCTTTCCTAGTACATTTCCAGTACTAATTTGCATCCTTGGGTACTGTATACACATTAAACACAATATCACATCACCAGTGACTTCTCTAACAGATCAAGAGGTGAATCCACCAAAAAAGCATGAGAAGTCTAAAAAACAGGACCTGAAAAACACTAAGGAAACTGTGCTTGTGTAGATAAGAAATGTGATTGAAAAGATCCATTCTCTAGTCCTCTGTTATAGAAAGGAGAACAAGGAAAAGTGAGGTCAGTCAATCTTCACTGTTTAACTATTAGTGGATTCCTCTGTAACAATTTCAGGAAATGGAAATAACATGAATGGCACTGCCCCCCCCCCATTGAAGATACACCTTTCCTTTTTTGCAACCAACTTCTACCAGAGAGTTTTGCTGTTAACATGTAAATACAGAGCCTTCTTCTCCAGGTCTTTATGAGTATTATTTGACTACTACAACTCTATTCCTATACAAGACAAATACTCAGTAATTTCTTCCAAATTTTTATCATTTCTATCACCATTCTACATTCTCATTACCTATCCTATTATTTCTCTCTTGAATGTACTTTTCATGCCCTTTCTTCTGTTATCTCATCACTTAACCAAGCAAGTATAAAGTAAAATCTCCTTTTGTTTGTACATGCACAGTGTGGTCAGAAGAAATGGAGAATATCACATATAGGAATTACATTGGTCTGATATAATTAACAGCATTTCTATATCAACCAGTAATGAGCAGCTTACCATAATAAACTCTCCAATACCACTACAGATGCAGATCTGAGCAGACACTGGAAAGTGGTGACCCAACTCCCAGAACCACTCCCACTGCATCTAGATTTTCTATTCCTTACTGCTTGCTTGCTTTCTTTTCTTTCTTTACTTTTCTTTACTCAGACTTAGGATTTCATTCAATGTAAAATTCCTGCTTTTATGCCTTCCTTTAAAACCTCTAGAACACCACTAGTATTCAATTTCAAGTCTACTACATTTACATCTTAGCTTTGAATGAAAATAAGAATACTTCCTGTGAATTGCTACATTTTAAAGACAGGCTGCACACCTTTCTGGAGTCTGAATGTTATCCAGGTCTTCTATGTCCAGTACCATCTGCTGGGATTCTTCCTTAGCTGCTTCTGTTTTTTCTTCAGCTAATTTTAAATAGGCTCGAACAACATCCTCCAAAGATTTGATGTTAACCTACACCAAAGGCAAAAAAAAAAAAAAAGGGAAGATGTTTCCACCCACAGCAGGCAACAAATCTTTTAAAATGTAACTGCTACAAACCCAAGAACATCTAAAAGGCCGATTAATCCTAATTGAGGACAAATCAGTTATTTTAAATTAATCAGCTGACAGATAGAATGCTTGCTATAAATAAGCACAATAAAAAATCAAAAGCCATACCTGCTGGCAAATATTCTTGTACTGGTACAATCCTTCTTTTGCCAGGTGACTCTTGCGCAGATCCACGCAGAGTTCCAGGTACTTCAGCATAATCGGCTCGTGGATTTTCTGCCATGTTCGGTGTTTCTTACTTTTCATAACATCATAGAGAACATCAAGGGCAGGCTGCTTTTTGCCAACCTCAAGAAATTCTGAAAGTAAAATCCCAGTTAGCAAGAGACCTGCACACCAGAAGATGCATGTTTTATGTTTAACACAGGAAACATTCAGAATTTAATCAACTCTACCCAGAGTGCATTGATGGTTTGATTTAGTTGGCCAGTGCCAGTTGTTCAATAACATAACTGGCAAACAAATGTTACCCAGGAAATTTACACAGGGATTTCAGGATAGCAGAGATGTCTCTCCATCCATCCAGGCATGACTGAGCACTTCATACACTTGAAGTGTATGAGTGCACACATCCAGTTTTAACCACCCTGGTTTCATCAAAGACAAGGAATACCCACCAGGAGGCCTGTGGGCACAGCACATGCCAAGGGCATTTAACAAGGTGCAACACCTACCACCAATGTGACTGAAAGTCCTGCTCTCAGGTGGAGGAAGGAAAAAAACTTCACTCAGCAAATTTTTTAACTCTTGAGTGGTTTAGCACTTCAGTTTACAGAAGTTACATCAAAGCTGCTGCAGTTCAGTTGAAGGGTCAGACACTTTTTACATCAACCTTGCTGCTGAAACCAGTGCCCCATTTATCCATCCCTAAGCAGCTGCTGTTATTAACAGGAGCTCTCAGCATCACAGCAACTCCCACATTTGATATCCCACACATTCTGCAAAACACAGCAAACCACCCATTGGAAACACTGAGGCAGTGACCCACATACACACAAACCCTGCTCTGAATGTACTCTGCACTGCACCACAGCAGGAGAAATGAACACACAGAATGGGAAGCAAACAGGTTTAAAAGATAAGAGAGGTCAAGTACAGCTGGTGGGAAATGTGCCTGTTCTTAAAGACTGAGGGGTGGAGTCGGTACTTCCATGAAGTACTTAAGAAAGCACTCAATTCCTAAAGAAATAATGGCAGAAACTATTAAAGTAGGAGCCTGCTCCAAGGGCTCAGATTATCAGATAGAGCTTCCAAGTTTTGGAATCTCAAATTTGAAGTTAAACATGGCAAAACGTTTAGACTGAAATAGCAGAGTGGTTTTAATTTAGGGACCACAACAGCTCATATTCAGGGCTCAGTTTATGTAAATAATGAGCTGGCAGAAGATGAGCAAGCTCCTTTCTAGAGAAATCACTGTGACACAACTGAAGATAATCAGAGTTATGGTGTGACAGTATCCAGCAATACTTTACACACCAAGGGAATTTTAATAAAGCTACCCTCCATCCCATAATTTGCACTGCTATTCTATATCTCAGAGCTGCTTTTGAAACAATTACTGTTCAGCTTTACACTTCATTTATGAAAATAAACTTGAAACGCAAGTTTAATCCTGCAACAATGCCAGGGCACTCCAACCACATTGGTTGATACCCAACTGGACAAAGAACAAAATTAATTTATGTTGTTTTGAAACTTTTAATTAACTCTAGCCAAGCAGGTTCTTACAAGTCAGTCAAATAATTAAGGCTAATTTAGGAGACACTTCAGAAAAAGCACAAAATGAACCTGAAGAATCAAATACAGCACACAATGCCATGCTTTGCAGTAGCAGTAGGAACTGTACATTATGGAAACTCAGATCTGTAACATAAAAATTGTAAAGCTGAGTCCATAAGTAGCTGTAAGAGTTACCTTATAATAGTTTTGTTCTTTTATACAACTTAAAATGCTAACAGGTATCCAGAGCAGCAACTGCTACTCTGAAACTGAGTGGTCAAGAATCAGCAGATACACATCAACAATTCACCTACTGCTAACCCAAAGTCCTGAATTAAGGTGAGTTTTCAATCTGAGAAAACGTCATTATGAGAGGTGACAAAGATGCCATGCACTTTACAGTATCTCTAACAGTGAGCAAGCTCAGTATCTACAACAATAAAACATTCTAACTGTATTTGTGTAGTTTACGACGGTGCATTCCATCCCTGAGTACAAAGCAATGCCAAATATTAACAATAGCTGAGGGTTGGCCTTGACCTACATTTATCAATATAAAAATGCTTTCCTTACACATCTGTATACACATAAAATCCTTCAGGCTCTTCGTATTTCCAAACATCACCTCTGTATGCTGAACTCACTGAGAACATGAAGTGCTTCTAAAGCTCACTTGAACCTTACATACAACACACTGAAACTCTGGAAACTGCCCTGAGTGTCCCCATTGGAAATGTCAGTTTAACATTAAACTGCTTCCTGCAACACACAGTCTGCCTTAGGAATGACTTTCCACCCTTTATTATGCTTGGCTGTGGTAAGATTGAGCCCCTGCAGTTTGCAAGACTTGACACTGCTTGTCATGTTTTCCATTCAGTCCACTGAAATTCAGGATTGCCAGCATCTGTCTGGAGAACACCCCCTTCACTTCCCACCCTTCAATTCAACTCGACTCCTTCACTTCAACACAATTCAGCAGACTTGCAGAGAACAAGAAATGTGAACTTAAACAGCAGGAAAGCATCAATAATAATAATGAGCAGTTTAAAGTCAATATTCCAGAAATGTGACTTGCACACCAAGTACCACTTACTCTACCCAAGAATTTGCAAGTATAAATGAAGTTTATATATTATGGTACATGCATCTTTTCCATTGAGAGGACTGATACAACCTATCTTCATCCTTGAAAGCTGACTGAAGCTGATTTTATCTTTCATCTTTTTATCTTTGTGGAGAAGATTTTTATGATTGATTTTTGATTAAAAATGTTAAGGACGCGCAGTACTTTCCCATTTTCTTGTTAATACACTAAGTACTTGAATGACGCACAGTCCTCAGACCACACAGCCACTTCTGCTGTCATTTTGTAACCCATATATCATCTGTAAGTTGTGGACGTCTTTAAGCGTCAGCTAGCCATCAGCCCTGTGACAATGAAGGGTCTAAATGGTCTTGCTAAGGGCTTAAAATAGGACACTATAAAAAACAGAAGCGTCAAAGGCATATGTTTGGTCCGAAATGAGCCAGCTGATAAATATAACCAGTCCAGCTTTTATGTGGCAGTCAGCAAGTGACGGCTACAGCGCTGAATTGTCTCCCATGGTTGGTCTTCCAGGGGCAAACCAGCGTTATCGGCCCGTGCAGCAGCGAAGGAGTTTTACCATTTGCGTTCTCACCGGAGTCATATGAAGGACAGGATACGGCACACGAAGCCCACAGGGCCCGGGATCAGCCCGGGTGTGGGATCACCCCGGCAGGACAGCGCGGTCCGGCCCGCTCATGCCCAGCCCCGGCCGCCCCTGCCCC
>WEIU01003655.1:384979-407868 GCA_013389925.1 Aegithalos caudatus
TCTGCCTGTTGCAGAGCTAAGCCGGGCACAAACTCGGCCGAAGTGTCTGAAATTCGCGGCTTCCGAGGTTTGTATTGCGAAATCAGAAATAGAGAAAATGATAAATAAGGTGGTCCCGGTGCTTGTTCCTCAATACCGTGCTCATGTTGAATGTACATTCAAACTTGGTGTTTCTCTGACCTCGCGAAGCAGGTTAAGAATGGAGATTTGTTAATATTTTAAAATAATATCTGTATCAGAATTCCTGCCTTAAGTCTTAAACCGTAGTGGCAGAACTGGATGTCTAGGGTCAGGGTAAGGTGGAATTTTAATCTGATTCCAGGAAACAAACCTGATTAACCCATCAATTTACTTCCTTGCTGCTGTTTGGCATTCTCACAGTGAACATCTTTCCACCATAGAAAAAGACACCAACGGAGATGCTTTGTGGGTTTGGTGTTATCCGTCCGTAACAGCTGAACTGAGGACTCTGTTGCTGCGAAAGTGCTGCCTTACAGATGAAAACAAATTGCTTCATACGTTTGTATTTGGCCAGTATAAAAGGTCTTGGTTCTACATCACAACGGTGGAAGTTCAAGATTCTCCAGCCTTGAAAAAGGTATGACTATGACTTGGCAGGGTTTTTCAGTAGGATGCAGGGAGGGCTTCTGCAGAGCTTCCTCTGTGGGTTAAGCAGTGTTTTCCCATGGAGAGAAACGTGAGGAAGAGGAGGGATTCAAGGTGGTGTGTGCTCACAGATGTAGCTCTGTCCAGCCAGCCTGCCTTTCATGTCACCCAGACATGGAATTGCAGAATGATTGAGATAGTCATTACCCAGTTCTTTGTGTTAACATACAAATGCTATTTCATGCTGCTGTTTCTAGTTAATTTGCATTTCAAGTTAAGCATTTAGAGAGAGACAGCTCTCTAAGAAGTTTGTTTCCTAGTTTCCAGAATCTTGTTCCTATAGAACCTGCTCCCTTTTCCCCCCAAAGGATCCAGTTATGTAGGTACTTTCTTTTCCACTGCATTGATTACTGGAAGACAGCAAATACAGTTACATCTTCTATCTTTTCCCTGTTAGGAAAATCATTAAACTGTCAGTTAACTCTGTTCAATTTTCATGTTTCATTCACCATTGTTAAGTAGAAAGATAATGTGGCAATTTTGTATGCCCACAGCAGAATGTTGCTTGCCTTTCCTCGCTCCAGGTTTGTATTTCCTATGAAGTAAAATAAAATTAAATGTCACAGTGCTGTCTTCAACAATTGCAGTGGGAGATGCTATTTCAGGAGGACACGTGAGCCCGGTCATTGTCTGCAGACTTTCAGTCTTGTGTTGTCCCAGCCCACAATCATTTGAGGAAGTTAGAGTAGTTCTGTTTGTGGGCCTGCTATGTCTTTTTTTCCTGTATCTTTTAAAATATGTTGATGCTGTCTGCCTCCGCAGCCTCTTTTGGCAACAAATTCTGGAAGTTTCCTTCCTGTAGTGGGGAAGAAAAATGCCTTTCTGTTTTTAATAACCTCATGAGATTAGAGGAAAGCAACTCTAGTGTGTAAGTTAAGCAAAAGATAGTCTGTACCAGAGCTGAGTCACATCAAAGTCCTCTGTCCAGGCCATTCCTGCAGTTAGGAACTTGGAGCCTTGACAGTACAGAGACCAAGACTGTTTGTGTGGGGTCATTAAGTGAGCTCTGTGTGTTTCTGTGCCTGTGTCACGTGCAGGTGACCCACTTCTCCATTGTCCTGACGGCCAAAGATTTCAACCCAGAGAAATATGCAGCCTTCACCAGGATCCTCTGCAGGTCTGTATCACAGCTGGCCTCAGGTACTGCAGGTGCATGCTTAGGTCTTGCCAAAGCAAAAGGTTGAATTCGCTGTGTTGCATTTGTTCAAACAAATTCCTGGAAACTCAGTCCTACAAATGTAATCAGATGATAAAAATTCTGGATTTGAGCTTGTCATATTCAGAAAGTGTTGGGTGAATGTCAGGTGTTCATTGGGTTTTAATGTGTGTGTTCTCCAGACACACCACCACCACCCTCACACTCGTTTTCTTGAGAATTTATTTTTAAAAAGTGTCAGTGTTTGGGAAGATGTCAGTGCTGGACTTAAAGGTCACGATGTATATGGTGAATGACTTGTATCCCTCCACAACATCTCTGTAAAAGCTGTTTGCTGCTCCTCTGAGCTAAGCACAGCACCCAGGGATGTTTTTGCTTTTCCTATAGGGAAGTGAGAGCCCTCTTCCAACCAGAAAAACTATTCTCATTTCCTTGTCCTGTTTACTCACTTCCCATCATGTCCCCATTCTCATGCTCTCTCTCTGCTGCTTATTTTGCTTTTCCTAATTTCTGAATTAGTTTGGTCCCAGTTCTTGATACCAAGAGTATTCCCTGAGATTTTGCAGCTAATTGGAAGCAACTGTGAGGTTACTGTGCTCTTGGGACTCACTATATATAATGTAGAATTGGGGATGCCTTCAGGCTTACCAATTCTGCAGGGTACTGAAAAACTGAGGTTTGTTCTTTTTTTTGGTGATGCATGAAATATTTAGATTCACTGGGGATCACATTTCTGCTGACTTACCAGCTAATACTTCCTTTCAAATCTAGAATGGATTCTTCTAAGCATGATAATAATTGAGTTTCAAATGTGATGTAGCTTTGTGCTACAGCTAACATGGAAAATGTGTAGTTAACAACTTCAGTGCTATTCCTGAAATATCCTAACCTGTAAAATAGGTTACAGACTCTTTCTGCTTCCTGGAAGACAGCTGACAGTGCATGGGTTCTCTCAGTCTGTGCTTCTTCTGTGTCATTTTGGGTTTTTAATGACTATCAAGGACATGTTTATATTTTTCTTTCATTGCTTAGTAAAGAGAAGAATGGCAAAAGACACTTGTATAAAAAATTAAAAGCTACCTAGTCATAGTCTGCATGTGATAAGAGGAGTTGCTGTGGTAGGTGCTTTTTCATTAAGCAGACACCTTCCAAGTCTGCAAAGAATTCTTTGTCTGGACACCTGCCTACACCTTTGGGGTGTGCTTCTATCTTAGTCCATGTTGGTTCACTCATAAAACAGCTGAAATAAAAATACAAGGTTATTTTAAATTCTGGAAGACAGACATGTTTGTGTGCATGTTGGAAGGCTTCCAGTTTAGTATTTCAAACCTCAACCAGGTGTCCAGAATAGGAATTATTGCCAGCAATATTGCTATTTGGGATACTGATTTTTAATTTTTTATTTTCCACATTTGTATATTGGTGCACTGAATGCAGTTAAAACACCAGACTCTCTTCTTTTCACACAGAATCTACTTGAAGCATGGAAGTCCAGTTAAAATGATGGAGAGTTACATTGCAGTCCTTACAAAGGGCATCTGCCAAAGTGAAGAGAATGGATCCTTCCTCAGCAAGGACTTTGATGCTCGCAAGGCTTACCTTGCTGGCTCCATCAAAGGTTAATCTCTGCCACAGTCTCTATTCTCATTTCTTCCTTATAGCCTAAAATGCAATCCTGTGTTCATGTGTGCTTCAAGTAAACTGTGCTGACACTGTCACCTGTGCTGTTAGTATTAAGCTGCTTCAAAAACATCATGATATCAGCATATATATCTTCTATAAAATACTTTTCCCTCTTTTCTAGATATAGTGTCTCAGTTTGGAATGGAAACAGTTATTTTATATACTGCACTGATGCTAAAGAAGAGAATTGTAGTGTACCATCCCAGAATAGAAGCTATCCAGGAATTTACCAGGTACTTTATCAATTCCTTCCTTCCCACTCACCCACTCCCAGAAGTACAACAAATTTTGAACCTTCATTGAGAAAAAGGCCATATTTTAAAGAAAAAAACAATCCATCTTAAACCTGTTTATAGAAATTCTGCTGAATCCCTCTTAAGGTTTAGCTGTATGTTGCTCAACTTACAAAAATTTAATGGTGGAATGAGTGATAAACTCTGCTTGCACTGATAGTAGAAATCTCTACAGTTCATTTATATATATATATATATGAATATATATATTTACTCCCCAGTGAGACCTAGTGAAAATTGTTCTTTTCATGGCATGCAGTTTTTGCTGTGAAGCTTTAGTTAGTGTAAGTAAAAATCTGTGTCTCAAGTTGCACCTTAATCTCCCTAGGACTCTGCCAGCTTTAGTGTGGCATCGACAAGACTGGTCAATTCTTCATTCATATGTGCACCTAAATGAGGAGGAACTGGAAGCCTTAAAAGCCTGCACAGGTAGTGATAATTTATTAATCAAAAATACCAGGAAAATTCCATTTCAGCTTCTGTTGATGCCAAGTTTTGCACCAGGGAACTTTGGAGGGAAAAAAAAGGTTATTTTGCTATTAATGCTATAGATCAAAGTTAAACATCATTTTCTTTGGAAAAGGCAAATCAACTAAACAAGTATGTGGGAAAATAATTAGTTTTAATCTGGTGGCTTTGGGTGGATCCATATCAGTCTATCCCTAATCACAGATGCAAAGCAGCCTTGAGACTTTTTTGATGTTTTGATTGAGGGGATTAAAAGTTTTCCTGTTGTAGAGAAGCAGCTCACTTAGATAAGCTACATTTTTTCCCAGCTTCCACACATCACTAGTAATAGAATGGGTTTTTTTTAATTCCTAAGTCTGAAGTCCCAGACTTCTCTTTTGATGGCTGTAAAGTCTGAGGCTCCTAAGCACAGGTGAATTTTACCTGTAGGAGTTTGGTCTGTGTGACACAGTGCTCAATGCATAGTCCAGGAGCAGGCCCTTGCCTTATGCAGAGGTTACTGTGACACAGCATGTGGCCATTAAGAGGTTTCTTTATACAGAATATGAGCAAGACTACTCATCCTCAGCATTTCTACAGCTCACTAAGCATCTTCCATGGAGAAAAGCTGCTCCAAGTTTGCTCATCTGACATGCTATAAATAAGTAAATCTGCTGGGTTTATTCCTCTGTTCCAGTCTAATACTGACTTGGTGACAGGAAGCTCCAGAGTGGAGATTTTTGTAATGAGAAAGTTGCAGATGAGTGATTTTAGTAGGGAGGAGGAAGAGAGTGTAAAACTTCAGATTGGGAACTCAGTGATATTGCTGTAGTGTTAGCAGTTAATCCATGCTCATGACAGTTTTAGAAATCAATTTTTAAGCTCCCTGGAAATGAAGAAACTCCTGAACACTTGTTGAATTACTGAGAGTATCAAGAGAGCAACCTCCTGGGTCCAATGGGTATTGTGTCAGATAATCTTAGAACAGGCTTTAGGACTGTGATTTTTGGTTTTGTTTATGAAGATCCTAATGTTGCTGCATTCCGTGCTCTAGGTTACATCGCTGGATTTACAGACTCTGAAGTGAGCAGTAGGCCAGACCTCTATGATGTGTATGTGAATTTGGCAGACAGTGAGATTACAGTTTCACCTGTAGTAAAAGGTTGGTTGCTGTTTATATTTTGGATTTGGAGGCAGTTTATTCCAAGGTTGACAGTAATTGCTCAACCTTGCTGTAGGTCAAACAATCTTGATCCTTCTTTCTTCCAGGTTTTGAAAAGTCAATATGTAAGTTTCTGTCTTCATTTTATTGCCACCCCAGAAGACTGGTTAAAGTTGGAATTTGGAAAGATGTGCTTTGTTTTCCAACAAATGCACAATTGAGATTTCATAACATCCATGTTAGACATGGAAGAGACTTTCAGCTGAATGGAGAGATATTACAGGAGTTTTTAGAAAAACATGGCACTAAATACTTGAAGACTGGGGATTACTTGAAAGAAAACCTTGTATGTTGCTTATCACGTTGTTGCTCCTTATCACTGCTTTGGGCCACTTCACAGGTACTGCCTGTTGATACAAGGTTATTGCCTTTACCAGCAGATTTCAAATGTCATCAAAAGATCCCTCAGTTTTGTGTTACTCATGTATTTCTACATATCACAGTAAAGGTGATTTTATGTGTGGTGTTTTGTTTCTTACACAGAGGCAATGACAATGGGAAAACTTCACAAAGAAATTGGACAACTAATTGTTCAATCTGCAGAAGATCCAGATAAATCAGACAGCCAAGTCATTAAGGTTAATATTTATTTTTAAATCTAATTAACTTCTATTGCTAAATCTTGGCAGAAGGAGGGAGTAGGAGGAAGAGTGTCACTGAGGATCAGTCAGTCTCTTCTACCTCCTGCCTTTTTACAAATGAGCATTTTATTCATCATGCAGGTTTTTAAGGACAAATTATTTTATATTACTTATTTTATATTATCTCTTGGGTAACTGCATTGCTGAAGGAAGTTCAGAAATGATTGTAAGGCTGGTTTCCCAGTTTTAATCCACAAGGCATGGATTTTGCTCAATGCTTTGTCAGTAGTATTGTCAGTACCTTGAAAAGGTTCTGCTAAATATGGCTTCTTAGCTCTAAAACCTGACTTTTATGATGATGGCATTTTATCACTCCCTCTTCCACCTAATATTAGACATTTCACAACTGAGTGACTGTCACAGAGCTCAGTAAGGTCAGGAGAGGAGTGGTTGTGCTGCCTTTATCCAATATGGCACAAGAGCAGGTTGAAGAACAGTTACAAGATTGCCCTGAAATAAATAAGGTCTTTATTTTAAATCAGCTATTTATTTATCACTATTTCCTTTTTTTTTAAAGTTCTATATTGATTGTTTTTTATTGTAAGTGGATGTGAAAACCTTTTAATACCTAATACTATATTCATGGTTGCTTGTTTTTCTGTTCCTTAAGGACATTTCTCTGAAGACAAAAGAAATCTTGGCTACTTTAGCCTCACTTACTGAAGTTTGTGATGGCAATGAAAAACCAACCCTTAACGCTGAGGCCCTGAAACAAAAGCGATTTCCCCCAGCCACGGAAAACTTCCTTTTTCATTTAGCAGCTGCTGAACAAATGCTCAAAATCTGACTTTGATGCACTGCAGTGTTATGGACCAATTCTGAAAAAGCTGTCTCTGCCATCCAGATAGGTATACCTGGTATTTTGTATGAAAAACTAAAGGTATGACTCAATATCCTAGTTACCATGATGTAATGCAGAATATTGGAGCTTGACCGGGAACATATGGAGACGTATTTGGGAACATTCCTGGTGTCATTATCTCCCCCCAACTCTAAGTGTGTACCCATGGCTCCTGTATTTCACACCACAGTGAATGCACAAGTAGCACAGGCCAGTGTGTCCAGGCTGTGGCAGACATCAGTCTGTTTGTCCTGCACATTCCAGAGGCTGCACAGCTCTGATCTGTCTGCTGAACCCAGCACAGCTGGGATGTGCACAGGGACACCCTGAACATGCACTGCTCTGAGTGCTCCTTCTGGGTTTCCAGGGATGTTGTCAGCCTGTCAGATGCTGCTCTTGCTCTGGACTGCCTGATACCTGGAAATCCCAAATAAATGGACAAGTTCTCTCTTTCTACTTGAAAGTGTCTAGGTGTGAATAAAGGATGTCTGGGGAAATCTGATGTGGTAGCCTTAGTATGAAAGGGAAGGGATATTTTGAAGCTCAGGTGTGAGTTGAGCACCTCTTTTGGACTCCTGTCTTAGAGGTTCCCCCTTTCACTCCATGCCATGTCTCTGATGGAGGGATAAGATACAGGATTACTGTGCTTGGAGTGGGGCTTCTAAGGGGGCATGGAGAGGTGCTGCCTTACAGCTGGAGTCATTGAAGAAGTCTTTGGAGCTCTCAGCTGAGGAGAGGCCTGGCCATTCATTCCTGATCCACTTGAGAGAAAGTCAGATGAGTCAAAGCCTTATGCAGCAGGAATGGCCAGGTGCCACAGGTGGAGCAGCAGCTTCTTGAATGACTGGAGCTGTAACACAGGTACTGTCTGATGGTGCTTGTGTGAATTCAATCTACATGGAAACTTCTGAAGTCATAGGGAAAACTGGGAAAGAGTTTAGAGAAAATTAAAATTTGCCTACTTGTTTGGTTGCACAGCCATAACTCAAGAGTGGTGGTTTTTTTGTTGTTGGGTTTTTTTTTTGTCTGTTTGTTTTTTTACTGAGCAGCCTGAAACTAACTGCTTTAAAATCTTCTGAGAAGAATTTAAAGTCTATAAGGAAATGCTCTGAGCCAAACAATCTGTATTTGTTCAGAAATGTCCACAACAAATCAGTCAATTCTGCAGTAGCACTTTGTTATAAGAAAAAATAACCTTTTTTTCCTGGCCTTTGTACAGGTATGCTGTAGCATGTGGTTTTACATAGAGATTTTATACTTATAATTAAAACTTTAGTAACAATATTTATATTGTTAAATAATTGGATGTTTGCTATTCTGAAACTGGTAGAGCTCATCAATAACTATGTGCAAGCAATATTGGTTGGAAAATCCTTTTGCTATGTATGATACCTTAAGGAAACCTATTCTAGAATGTGATTAAGGAATGTGGCATCTGTGTATACAATGGGTGGTTATTACAGTCAGGAAATGAAAGTGCTTCAGAACAATCCCCTATTTTCAGGGGTGTAAAATTCTGCTTTAAACACTTAGTCTAAAGTTTAAATTCTGAACACAGTAGCATGTAATTTTTTTTAAACTTCTGAGAAAAATACTGCCTTTGTTTACCTGTAAGTGCTCTACAGCTTTTTTTTTTCCCCATTTGCCCATTAATGTTTTTTGTTAATGGTTCTTTAATATTGCTGCTTCTGTTTTGGGACCTATAAAACAGTCAGATTAGAAGAACTGCAAAAACGGTGCTGAAAATTCCATTCAGGAGCTACTTTCAAGCCCTCTGAAATGGAATTCTTTCACCAAGGAAAACCTGAATCTGCTTCAGCCAGCTGTCTTAACACCACAGTGTAAGTGAGAAGAAATTCCCACCATTTCCTATTAACAAACTGCCTTAAGGCATATCTAGAGACAACCACAGAAAGCAGAGGAGCTCAGTTGCAAACTAAATCTTGAATGCCTGTTTTGATTTCTGTTCTGGAAATGTTTCAGTTGAAAATCTCAGTGTTGTATTAGATCTCCTGACGTTTGTGCAACACAGATGAAATACAATTTTGCACTTAAGGAACTGGACTCATAGCATGCTTATGCCTATTAAAAAATTCCTGAACAGTCTACCCTTTAATTTATGTAAGTTTATTCTTGAATAGTTGTGGCAGTCACAGGCCTTAGCTCTTAGTTTTGCAATACTGGGATTGAGCTATGGTTTGGTCTTTAGGTTGGGAATGTTCAAACACTTCTGTCATTACTGACTTTATCATCAGCACTGTACAAGATTTATTGGCCTTCTTCACCTTCAGTGCATTCAAAGGATTGTCTTAATATTCTTGAATTTTCTTAATGACTTTTGACACTGTTTCTTTTCAAGAATATTTAAAATAAAATAGAAAAATTTGCAAGGTCAGGACAGGTAAATAATTCTACTTATTTCTCACCTCCCTTTTTTCCTGATGCACACAAGCACACTGTGGGTGCAGTTGCTCTTTTGCAGTCAGATGACATCCTTTCTTTCTCCAGAAGCAAAGGCTGTTTCAAATGGATTTTTTATTCATACTTTTCTGCTTTCTGTTCTTGGAGAAATACAAAACGGTGAGTGGTTCCTGCACTGTAACATCTCCACTGTGCAGAAATTGGAAAGTAAAGAGTGAGCAGGTTTGCAGAGGGGAGCAGGATAAACACCCAGTTCCTGCAGCTGAGATTTTGCTGAGTAAATTGGGTTCCTTGCTTTACTGCTTTCATCCCTGGGGTTTCAGTTCCTGGAATGAGCTGCCCTGCCCCGTTTCCCCTGCAGGCAAAGGTGTGAAGGGGGAATGTTCAGTGGAGAGCAGTGTAATGCTGGAAAAACCTGACATGGAATATCTGACAGAATCCATCTTAAACATCCTGACTGCTCCTAAATGGCTTCTGAGGGTTTGTTAGTTGTGTGGTGTGAGCTGTCAATTGGAGCAGCTCCCTTTCTAGATAAAAAACAAGCCATAAAGCTGAGTGTAGGGAGTTCCCAGCTGCCTCACAGTGCCTGACTCACTTCCCTGGGCTGGCTGCAGCCTCAGTCAGAGCATCTCTGGTCAGGTGAACTCATTCCTTGGAGCTGCTGAGTGATGTGGGATGGGAGGAGACTCCAAAGCCTGGGCAGCAGTTCCATCCTGAGGGACAGTGAGCAGCACGTGGTGTTTGCTGTCTGATAGGGAAGGAGCTGCTCCCTCCCTGCCTTCATCCTTCCTTCCTTCACCCCCGGCATGTGGGGAAGAGGGAAAAGCAGCTTGGCTGTGTTACAGGCCTGGGGGTAAAGCAGGGACACAGCTCCAGCTGAGAAAGGCTTTGATCTCTGTATTTCTTAACATGGGAGTGGCTGATATTTTTTTTTTAAGCTACATGAAAGGGGCCTGAAATCCTGACTGAATTTTCCTACGTTTCAAGATGACAAGCTGAGTGGGTGAGGCACAGCATCTTGTGCTGTACTAAGATTTCTGTTTCCCTTGAAGCTGAAAGCTTCCATCTGGTGTCATTCACCACAACTTAAACTGGTTCCACCACTAATGCACTGTCACTTAACACAAGGGCCAGCTGAGGCAGGAGACAGACCTGCCTTGGGCTGGTATGTTGTTAATCTATTCCACATTACAAAGGGGAAGGTTTCTTCTTCCCAGGTCCCTCAAACATGATGCTTTGCTGCTTGTCCCAGTCTTGTTCCCTGACTTGTACCTCTGGACCTGCCAGGTGTCTGATCCTGGCAGTTCTCATCTCAGGGATTGGATCAAGGCTGGGGATGCCAGGGCCTTTTTAGCAATGTATTTTCCCTGATTTGGGAAGCAGCTGAATCAGCCAGGCTGACAATTTAAATGGCAGGCGCCTGCCCTCCTCTTCTGGAAAATTCTGGTTAGGGCAAGAGGAACATTTGTGAGAATGGGGGAAAGGGGTATTTAATAATCCTGAGGGAGCTGAGTTTAACATGGCAAATTTCAACTCAAGTATTCAGTAAGGAGCTGGTGGAGTTTGAGAAGGGGCAGCTGTAATAACAGACACTATTACCAGACCTATTCCAGAAGCCTTACTCATGGAGTTGTAATGACATCAATTTGCTTAAAACATCCAAGTGTGTTGCCAGTGAATTTATAGCTTGTCTAGTTACCATGGTGATCCAAAGTTCACCAGTATGTTCTGTTTGTTGGCTTTGCTCTACTCTTAGGTTTTGGGTAGTTTTCCTTGTTCCCACTGTGGTTCATGTAACTAGCATTTACTCTAGCCATTCTTAAATTATGCTTAAAAAAAGAGTGGGGAGAGGTTCAGGTTTTCACTGTAGTGCCAGTTACTGTTTACAGGGAGTGGAATCAGACCCCTTCTGCATTTGCCTTTGGTATGTGACTGAAATAGAGAAACATGGCTTAGATAATTTAACTGCAAGATGTTATCTGTGCCTCTTAAAGGTTTGGAAGGAGACAAACACTTCACCCAGTGAGACAGGCTGAGGCTTATGCCTAGTCCACCTGACCCTGTGGTAGAATCAGGGAATGGTTTGGATTGGAAGTGACTCTAAAGATAATTTAGTTCTAACCTTCTGCCATTAGCAGATGACATTTGGCTCAGCAGACCCTTTGGTTTGACACAACACAATTATTTTCTTGACCCTGATGAGATTTTACCATGTACTGAAGAACATCACCCACAGAGGCTGATCCTGCAGAGTTCAGTAGGTACAAACAATCCTTTACCTTTAAAAATTCACTACATCCCTCCAGTGGAGTAGTGCAAACTCTGCCAGTTACAGACAGTATCCATATGGTGTTCCTGGAACAGCTTTACAGCATATTCCCCTCCAGTTCCAGGTCCTTGGGATGTGCTGCTGCTCCTCTCTCCTCTTCCCTTGTGTGACCTTCCCCTCCAGTAAATTGTTAGAGGAAGGCTCAAAGGCAGAACTCAAACAAGAAATTAAACTCAACCCCCAACTTCCTGCTTTTGTTCAGTGCCAAAAGGAATCTCTTCTTGCAACACCCCAGGCCTGCTGTTTTTCCTTACTTTGCTCTATGCTGCTCTCTTCCTGTAGGATGGATTGGGCAACCACTGTTTTCCTCACACTGTGAAAAGGAATCCAATCCTCCAGCAACAGAGCAGTGACCTGCTCTGTGACTGTGCCCTAAGGAAGTTAAATTATGGCACACTTTGGAGGCTGCACTTGTGATAATCACTTTCACATAAATAATTTTCTATTATTGGGTGCATTTCCATCCTTGTCACACAGCCTTAGCAGCACCTCACATAACTACAGGCAGGGGTTGTAGGAGAGGGGGCTCAAAAATCACTGAAGATGTTGTCACAATCACAGGGTCTCCTGTAAGCTCTTCCTGCAGCTCTTCCCAGACAGCTGAGGGTCCCTGAATAATTTCACAGGATCAATATCACCTTGCTGATCAACAAACCAAAATGATGCCACGTATCAGAACAGCTTGCTTGCTTTGGATAAACACAGCCAACCTGCAAAAGTCCTCACTGTCCACCACAAGGTCAGAAAGACATGGGATCTCCTCATGGCTTCAGTGTAAAAAACCAAGTTCTACAGCTGAAGGGCCAGCAGGCCTCACAACTCCTTCAAGGATATTTAGAAAGCCAGGAAATAATTGGTAGCCAAGTTTGATACCCATTTCCTGAATACTTTTTAAACTACTAAATTAAACCAATATTCTATTGCCATCTATTGCTTTGTCTAATACCACTTCAAGGGCTGCCTCACTCACTTTTCCTGTCCTGTCTCATTCTCAAAATGAGCATTGTTAGATCACTGAAAACATCAGTGTTCTGAGAAGGACCAGCTGGACTTTACCCACAGGAGTACTGATGTCCAAGCCTTTACCAGCTGGGTTCCTGGAAAGAAGCACACCAGAAGCTGCAGCAGCAGAACAAACTTATGTACTCAACAGTCATTTAATTAAGAAATCAATCACCTGAGGAAGCATAGAACACAGGTAGTGACAAAGGCTGTGTTGCAGTGCTTTTCCAGTACTTTCCAGCATCAGGTGAGCTGTGTTTATGTGCCTCCAGGCTGGGGCTGGCAAAGCCACCTTGCCAAGTCCTGCCTCTTTACAGGTCACACCACAGTACTCCAGATCTGGCACCTTTGCCACCACGGAATCACAATTCAGTCCTAGATGCCAGCAGTGCATTCAGAATTCACATGGATCAGAGCACACAGTTATACATAAAAGCCAGGCTCTAAATTCCCCTGTTGTAGAAGAACTCTGTTTCTTGTGTAGATGACAGAATTTCTGGTTCAAGCTCTGCTCGCTTTATCTGCAATGTAGGAAAAAGGGAATCAGCACCACCACAGCCTGGGAAGTGGATGTTAAGTCCTTGTTACTGCATTGCACTTTGCACAAATTCAAGTACTGCATTCACTATTTGGGACTTGAGGCTCTTTGTTTATTTTGGGATTTGAAGGATTTTTTGTTGTTGTTTTGGGGTTTTTTTCTTTTTGCTCCTCCAACATTTCTATGTGCACACATATGGGAAGAAATAGTGACATTATCTCTCATCACTATAGAATCACAGAATCATTTAGGTGTGAAAAGACCTTTAGGATCACCAAACCCAGCTGTAAATATATTTGGGTGACACACAGGAGAACTTCTGCTGTGGGTTGAGGCACTGGGAAGCCCAAAGGGCATCAACCAGCCCTAATCTCAGTACATAATTCCTCAAAAGTCCCCTCATTTATGTTCAGTTTGCTTTGTTGTCATAAGAGATTAAGAAATCTAAAAAAAAAAACACACAAAAAGCTGAAATACAAGACAGTTTAGGCAACTAAAACAAGTCACTAAAAACTGCAAGAGCTCAGTCTGTGACTTGCTAGGAATATTGAGAGAGGAAACAAATACAGAAAGGCTCCTCTCTGATTTGGCCTTCTGCAAAGCCCAAGGTTCAGGAGCTACATCCTCCATTTAAAACCTGCCAGGAAGCCATTCTTTCCCAGGGAACAGATGACACTTCCCATTTCAGCAAGGCAGGGTGAAAAGATAGCACATGGGAGCAGGTTTACCTCTCCAGTGAGCTCATGCTGACTTTGCATGAGAGAAAAGATTCTCATCTACATCTCTGCTTTCTCCTTTGAACACAGTGCTGGAAGAGCCTTGGCTTAAATCTTCCACATACTTCTCCTGACCTTGCTTGCTTCAGACTGTTGTGAAAGTCTGATAAATCTACATTGAAAAGTGTAAATATAAATAACACACAATGCAACTCAGACCTCAAACATCCTGTGAGCCTCTGCCTGGTACATGGTCCTTCACAAGCAGCCTCTCTGCTGCCCCACTTTAGATGTGCCACATTAATCCTGTTGATTTTTTTTTATATGTGACCTTCAGACTGCTGGCCATAGTTCTGAAAGGCTGATTTAATGTCACAAGAATCTTAAATCAATTCCTGTGGAAGGACTTACCTCCCCACACTGTGGGAACATACTAAATGAGACTGGCAGCATCCCTCCCAGGACTGCCATGATCACAAACATCCTCAATGGACCCAAAGCACGAGGGTTTTTAACCAATCTTGCCCTGTCCAAGACATTGAGAAAAGTATGTCAGTATATTGAAAAATTACCTGCCAGTGACACAAAGAGCATTGGCTATTATTTTACTGGTTGAAATTACACTGAAATTAATAATAATCTAGGCTTATGGTTCACAAAGATGTTTTCTTACTTCATTTCCTATGTTCTTACTCTTAACTTCCTGTGCTTTCCCTTTGTTTTGTGCTTGCCTGCAGCATTTTCCAAGCTCAGACTGTCAAGATTAAGAAAAAAAGCAGCAAGGTCAAAGTAACAAAAGGAGAGAAAGTACATTAGTGCTTTAAAGTGTCTCAGTTCCTTGAGTAAGATTTTCCTTGCATTACCCTATTTCCTTACACATTTAGTTCCTGTGGGAGCCCTATTTTGCCTTGTGCAAAAATTTATTACTTGACAGATATATTTTAAAATTTTATTTTACATCTGCATTTGTCTTCTGGTAACAGGAGTTGATAGGGAATCAATTTAGGCAACACCAAATTACCTGACAGAGATGATCCCTACCTGTACTATTTACATGACAAAAGATCATGACCAAAAGCTCAGGGCAGGCTAAGAATCCTCTCATAAAGCATACAATGTATTCTTCTTAGGATACAGGGATTTAAAATGTTGAAAAGCAAGAACATGTTTTACTATAGGTGCAAAACTATTTGGAACTTGGGATCCAGCTTTAGTTGCAAATTCAAGTGCCACATTACCTCTTCAAAAATACAAACCTAAGCTAAGTGCTGTGAACAACCTTGATACAGACACTGAAACTCAAATCTTACGTCAAGGAACTGGAGGTAGGTAGGTGCCTGTCAGGAGAGCACAAACATGTTTCCTGCATGGGAGCAGAGAGGAAAACCTCATTCCTGCAAAGCCTTGGAGCATGGGTTTAGACATAACCAGATTCACTTCCTGATCTCAAAAAAATCACAGCAGCTCCTTCCCACATCATCACTTCCAGCAAGGCAAATACTGCAAACCCAAGGAAAAACCTGGCAAATGGTGCAGCCAGGCTGAAAGCAGAGTCCCACTGACCAGGCACCCCAGCCCCTTGCAGTTTCCCTCACCTCTGCACACCATACATGAGCACTTCTGGCAGGAAGAACGTTGTCCCAAACAGGACTGCTCTGGACAATGCTGTTTCCATAACAGCCTAAAGGGAGAGAGCAAAACAAGTGCTGTCAAAAGAGTGCTCTGGGCAGCTTCAAACACTGCCTGCTTCCCTGAGTGCTTTTTGTCTTACACTCTGGAGTTTAAAGCAACAGGTTCATGAGGAATAACAACATCTATTAGAGGAATCCTTTCTTAAATGAAATCTAAGAGGCAAATACTTTGCTTATGACTGAGAAATTCCTTAAAGGGAAGGTGAAATTACTCAGGAGTTTTCCTGCTATGATAATAATTTTGCTAAGACTTGTTTTTTAAAGTTGTGCTGAACTTCATACAATTGGTTGTACCTTCTGGTCATCCTAACTAGCCTGTGTTAAACCTGAAGTTCTCTCTCCAGCTCTCCCCAAATCCTTATGCAGCTGTTTCTACAATGCAGGGCATTTCTCAGAGGTGTCCCATCAGAAGATCCAAGAGTCTTATCTCCTTCTGGAGGTGACATGGGAAAACAGAAATGTCTGTGACAGTGTCTCTGGTCCTCAGTGTATTGGTCTGAGGAGGCAACCAACCCTTGGTGACACAAAAGTTATGGAACCTGGTTCCAGAGACTTAATCCAAGCCTGCTCAAAGATTCAGCACTTGATGTGGGATTCCTTATTCAATAAATGCAACCCTATCTCCTCTCAGTATCACATTCTGTTCTTAGCAGGGAATGAAAGGCAAGTCAGAAATGCTCTCCACCCCCTCACCTACCTTCTCACCAGCCTTCTTGGACACTCCTATAACCTTGCCATTCCTGTCCATCACTTCTATCCCATTATCAAATTCTGGGCTTCTCACCATGGCTGCAGTAAATGCACTGGTCAAACCTGCAGGGTTAAAGGGAATTTTGCATTAATAGATCCAAAAGGACTGCCTCAATAGTACATTCATAATGATGTGCAATTTACATTTCCAGTTCAACAGTTCACAACTGAATAACCTGACAGCTTAAAAAGACACTGCCTCATGAAAATCTACTTGGGATCTGAATCTTTGTTTCAGAAGCTTGAGAGAGACTGCAAAGCTTCAGTCCTAAAAGATGCTTTGTCATTATGGATTCAGAACTTAAAAATAATTTCCACCCAGCTCAAACCATGAGTATTTTGTCCTAAGAGAAAGTGGAGGGATTTCTGCTGTGGTTAGGTTTTGTCCTGCTCAGCATAAAATCCAGCACAGAAGACAAAATCCTGAAAGGAAGAAGGTTTCAGAAAAGGCTGCATTGAAAGGAAGGGCACAGACTGTCAAACTGACCTTGCCTGAAAAAAGAGATTGCTCTTTTTATTAGCTCCTGGTAGGGCTATTCAATAAAGACATCAGTGTACCAGAGGACACTTTGCAATGCTGAACTAACATTAATCAATTACCCTCAGGCTTTTCTCTACATTTAAGAAAATGGAAGCACATTTAACACCTGCTTCAAAGGAAACAAGTCAGAAACCTCTAATGTAAGACCTCAGAAAGACCTGAGTATGTGAGATCTGATCTCACATAACCTGAAACAGAGGACGTGATGCATTTTATCAGTTTTCCCCTAAGAAAGGCCAAAAATTTCTATAATGGCAATAAAAACACAACTAATGGCATTAAACAGTTAAACTTGTCCTGGTCCAACTTCACTATGACAGTAGAGCTGTTACAGTAATCAGCTGAGGCAGCCAGAGAAGAAAGTGAGACCACACCTGTACAGAAGCAAGAAAACTCTACATTCAGACAGAAAAGTGGCCCTCAGGCCAGCTGCAGGATGCACAGTTTGTTTCACTCACCAAGCAGAGGAGCAGGCAGCAGTTTCCTGACAACAACTTGCATTAATGAGCTCTTCAGTGCATAACGATTCAGGAAGGTGAGAGGGAGAGCCTAAGGCATGGAGAGGACACAGGCACCTTCCATTGAAAAAATGTGCAGCATTTCAGTGTAACAGGTTAGGAAAAGAAATCTGTGACTTAGTACATAGTTGCCATCTATGAAAATAAACAAATGCCTTGGTTTAACATTCCAACAAAACACACGCCTTCTCTAGTTAATGAAGGTGCTTGTAATCACTCTTTTAGATAAGAATAGAAAACATGTTTAAAAAAGCATTCAACATCATTATGCAGAGGACAGCAACAGTGTGAATTCAAAGACAGAAAAAAGAAAATAATTACCTCTGACTAATATTCCTTGGACATTTCTCCAGCTGCATTTTGTCACACTCCTCTCTCCCCCCAACAGGAAATCTGGTTTACTTCTGTATTTATCCTGATTCTCTGCAGTTTCAGCCCAATTCTATATTCCCATAACACACTTGCAGGAAGTTTCATTTAGGAATAAATGGCCAGGACACCAGCTGGCCCTCAGAGACTCCCCTGAAGGACAAAGGGAAGCACTCCCATGATGACCCATGGGCTGCCCCCCAGATTTCTGTAAGCCCTGAGCAATCCTGGCCAGCTGTTTTGCCCTGCAGTGGGCAGAGGTGAAACTCCCTCTAACAGAAGCAAGAACAATCACATTTTTCTGCCAGAAGCTTATGAAAATCACTGCTGCCTGTGTGGGGTGAGGAGAGGCAATACAGAGACATCTACACTTGTGATGAATGTCATGATGATACCTGAGCTCACTCTGATGTACCAAACTCCAGAAATCACAAATTCCTAATCAGCTGAGACCACAGGGTCAGCTCCCTCCTGGAAGACTAATTTCCCTGCATCCAGTACAGTATTTTCATGGCTGTGCTGTTCCTGGGATTTGAGCAAACACTGTCCAGTACTGATGCCTGCAGATCTCAGCACTAGTTTGGAGTTAGAGCTCTTCCTCAGCAGCACATCAAAAATCAGCTACAGCATCCCAGTGCCTCACTCTGTGTTTGTAAACACTGGCCAGCTCCTCTCACTACCTCTTTGCTAAGCTTACAAAACAATTTAAAAAATGACACAAAAGGAAGCATCAGAGGAAGCCAAGCCAAATAATGGCTGACAGATGATCAGAAAGTATTCTTCTTGTGAAGAGTTCTGTGGCAGGACATCAGGGTGGAGCACCAGAGCACAGTCCTGAAGGATACCTGGCACTGTGGTTACCTCAGTGCCTGCCCCTCAGGAGAGCTTGTTAGGAAAGCAATCACTGAGCAAATACTTACACCAATACAGGCTGAATAGGAAATGGCTCCCAAGCCAAGGAAGATCTGCTTTTGCTGAAGTGAGTATTCCTAAGGACACAAAAAACCACACTGCATAAGTACATTGCAAAACACTTGCAAATCAAGTTCAAATTGGCATTTACACAATTAAGGTGATTACAAAAATAAAAATCAACACTCACTTCAGCCTTTGGGGTGCCATTTCCATTTACCAGAGTGAATGCTGTGGTGTATGTGTGAAACACAAACTGCAGAAACAAGAGATAGTAAGAAAAAACTGAATTCAGGATTGAGACTAGAAGAGCTGTAAAAACAGAAAGAAAGAGGCAATTACCTGCCAGAAAAAAGAATGCTTTGCCTGGTGCTGAACAGATGAAATTATGACCTAAGAGAAAAAATGCACAAGAAAATGAGGTTTGAAGAGTGTAGAGGGTTTTGGTGCAGGAGAACTGCTGAGGTACCAGTGCCAGCCAGTGCCCAAAGCCATCAGCCTTGGTTCTAGGCTACCACATTCCCTTCTTACAGAGGTGACATGCTCATTCTTCTATTCAATAAAAAGCACATGTATAAAACAGACATGTATAAAACACAGACACAGAGCAGTAAAACATTATGTGCAACAATATTGCAGCAAGATGCTTTCTTACCCAAAAGAAAAATGCATTTGTGCCTGTGAAGCTTAAATAGATGAAAAAAAAATAACTAAGGTAATAAAAGTCTAAATAAAGAAATGATTGAGAAAGGGTCAGATTGGTTTTGCTGAGGATATGAATACTAGCTTAGATCTAACTGATCTAAGATCAAAGATTTTAGAAGTTAATTCCCAGCTTCTTCTCAAATTCAGACAGTGAATAAGAAATTCAGCTTCAATAAACCACAGCCTTTCTTGAGGTTTCAAGCTCAAGGTGTAGAGCATTTTCAAAAAACAGTCAATCAAGATAAGAATACAAAATATTGAATAAGAGGAAGGCTGAGAATCTCCAAAGCCTCAGAGTGGGATCAGCAATTTATTTAATATTAGTAGATCAACCATCTTTATTATTAATGCCAGCACTGACTCTAAACACGTCTATTAGAGTGCATTAAGCTGTAAATATCAAAACCATGTATTTCTACTGATTTTATTGCTGCTCTTAATGATTTTAACAGCCATCAAGATTTTCATTGTATTTTCTAGCAGTGCCATGTAAGTTCATGCTGTTTTGTCTGTATGGAATGACACATATCAGGATGGACACTCATAGGCCAAGCCCAATCTAAAGGAATAAATATGCAAATAATTACAGCTACAAATTTTATTTTAAAAATGGTGCCATTTTTGAGCACAGTAACAAGAGTTTATTTTATATCTTTGGTAATTTACTGACAACACCATTTCCTACTTGCAAATGCACCATCTACAGGAGAAAAAAAATCATATTCTGGGTCTGAGACACAGAACACAAGGCTCCAACTCCTTCCCACTGCAGCTCCAGATTTTTGAGGCTGAACAGACCAAACCAGGCCTTGCTCTCATTGCTGAGTGATCTCACCTTGCATCAGAAAGCTGTCCTTCACACATGAACAATCTCTTGGAATGCTGCTGGAGAAGGGTAGCTAACAGCTTTGGATTCCAGGGAGATTCTTTAAGGGTTTCATTTCCAGGTTACTCAGCACTTCCCATAAAGCAGATGTCTTTCAAACAGCTTGTGCTGAAGCTACAGTAAAGCCCCAAAACTTCTATTCCCTCCCTCCAGCCCTTGGCTATGGAAAATGGAAGCCTTGCTGGATGCACACTGGCATCTGTCATGATTACTCACCAAGGGAAGAGTTATGGGCATGAAAGCTAAAAAGAAAGAAAGTTTTATTTCAGTAAAAATAACATCTGAAGCAGATGGATGGGCTTGAGCAGAAAATCCCCCTAACTTCCCCCATCTATTTCCACCTCCAAGTAAAACACTGCCCACAGACCCCAGCATCACAATTAACTTCAACCCTAAGCTTTATCTCTCACTCCTCACTCAGGAAGCCACAATCCCTGCTCAGATTCCACAGGCAGACGAGCCCTCAGGAACTCCACTCAGCAGGGCTGCTTGGAAACCAAATAACTGAACACAAGCTCAGCTCTCTGTTCAAAAAGAGAGGTACAACAAAAGCTGCCACAGTTGTGAGTGGTCACAGGAGATAATCAGTGAACAGCCTCAGTATTTTTATATCTGATTAACAACCTGTGCTGCCTAAACAGCACCCCAAGCACGCTTGATCTGTCACCAGAAAGTAAATTCATCCAGCAGCCACAGCCATCCAGGGAAAAACTGAAATTATAGCAAACAGTTAAATGTGGAGGGATTTGGGAACTCACTCTGCAGCAGCAAAAAGCAGAGACTAATCAGAGTGTTTCCATCTAGAGGGGCAGATTATCCTAGGAATAAATAAATAAATCTTCAACACATAAAACAATGCAATGAACAGAAGAGTCTGCTTGCTTTTCTGTATGGAGAGGAGTGTCACTGTGGTACCACAGCAGGTATTTACCATGAGCTATTCCCCCCTGATGCTTCAGTCACATACATAAAATCTTACTTAAAGAAACCCACCTGGAGGTCTAAACAAAACAGGAATTATCTTGTCTGTATCAGGATGTACACTGGACTGAAAAAGAAAAAAAACACAACAAATTAGAATATCTTTGCCATACTCGAATAAGGAGAAAAAAATCATCTAAATATTTTGTAAACTTACCAGGCTTAGCAAGAAGGCTTGTTTGGTCTAGAACAGTTGGAAAATTAGGTTAGTAATTAAATTTCAGAAGAGGCTGGGTAAAATCTCCTTTCTAAATTTATTTTATGTCTTTTCCTAATCACTTCTTTTTTTGCAAAGACTAAATATTTATATATCCCTTTAATTATATTTTCCCCTAAAATTTCTCTCCATATACTCCCTGTTGAATATAAAGCATTCACATCTCATGGGCTGTGTAACAGCACCAATGCACACACTATGGCAGAACAGAAGGTTAATTGTAAGAAGTTAAAACTAGCAGGTATTTTAAAACATAAAATAATTAAATATGGCTCAACACTTATGTTAAGACTTTAACTGCAGTCCAAAATACCTGATTATTCTGTAAGGGCTCACTTAGGGTCTTCTCATTGGTTTGTATTAATAACCTGGATCTTTTTATTTCATTCTGTATTTGAGAAAAAAAAAACCAAAAAACAAACACAAACAACAAAACAAACAAAACCCCCTCAGATTTCAATATTCTATATCAGCCATAAAACACCACAAATACACACCTAGAGGCTAATGAAGCATCTGTTCCTCACCTCAGCAGTGAAAGCAAGAACACAGCTAGACACAATGAATTCACAATCATAGAACTTTTAAACTATTGGGATAACGCAACTGCTGGCACAGCAGCCTCAGTGTGATGGTTGTGCCCAGAAATGTCCCTCGGTTTCTGTAATCAGCCAGAAGAGCACACACGTGTATTTCTGTTTATGGTGGAACTGGGGAACGCTTCGGGTTGGGAGGGACCTTAGCGCCCACCCAGTGCCATGGCAGGGACACCTTCCCCTGTCCCAGGCTGCTCCAAGCCCCATCCAAGATCCCTGGCCTTGGGCATTTCCAGGGATCCAGGGGCAGCCACAGCTTCCCTGGGCAGCCAGGGCCTCCCCACCGACACAGGGAGGAATTTCTTTCTGCTGTGCCATTTAAACCTCATTTCTGTCAGCCTAAAGCCCTTCCCCCTTGTCCTATCACTCCGTGCCCTTGTCCAAAGCAGCTCCCTGGCTCCCTTACACCCCTTTAGGCACCAGAACATTACATTCACTGCTGCATTCCTCACGTATTTCCCTTTCCTCAGCACCCTGCAGTGACCCCGTTCCTCAGCCAGAGCCACAGTCCCTGAGCTCGCTCAGCCCGACCCTCCCCGCGCGGTACTCACGGAGGACTTGAGGAGCAACAGCGGATCCAAAGCGTCCGCCCAGAGGAGAAACCTCTGGAAGAAAGACTGAGAGAGACACGTTTGAGAGAAGACGAGGCGTTATTTCGGACCTTCCCTGAGCCCGTCCCGTCCCCACAGCCCCGCACCTGCCCCTCGACCCTCCACAAGCGCAGGTTGGCGTCCATGGAGCCGCGGCACCGGAAGCGCGGCGGGCCCG
>WEIU01003655.1:422452-444146 GCA_013389925.1 Aegithalos caudatus
TCTGGGCACGGCGGGGCCGGGGCTCGGGGCTCCCCGCGGAGCCCCCGTCCTCCCGGGAGCATCCCTCGGGCTGGAGCGGGAGCGCCACGCACAAGCAACACGTCTTACTAAGGCTGCGGCATCGCTGCCAAGACGCGATCGCCTTCTGTCTGCTCCTACCCATTTCTATGTTTCTGTTTATTTACTTGCTCGCTGCTTAAAATAAGGCGTTTTTCCAAGCCCTTGCTCGGAGTTTTCTTCCCTGAAAGCACTTGCTGGAGCAGGCGTTCTTAGGTGCGGTACAACCTGCAGCGTGTTCTGCACTGTCCGCCGAAGCGCTGGCGCTGCCTGCGAGCGGGGCTGGGCGCCGCTTGGGTGGGCTTCAGCTTCGGCCACTCTGAAGCTGTGGAACTACGAGAAAAGCAGCGTTCGTTTTGTGAGAGAGACCGTTCAAATAGTCCGCCCCTGAAGCGGTCCTTTTGCTGGGAAAAGAACTCAAATTGTAAAATAGTGTTTATATAACTCGCAGGCTGTTGAACTTTTGAGGCTTAGCTAAAGAGTAAAGTCCTGAGATCCTCCCAGAAAAGCTTTACAAATAATAAGGGCAAAGGTGTTATCCCATTCAGCAGATCAGTGAATTGTAACGTTTTGACGTCTGATGGAGATCTTTTATTTTCTGCTGTCATTTTTCATGTTGTTGAGGATGCAGTTGTTGCTTCCAGTCATACACTGCCGGTTTAGATTTCAGTAGACTTTAGGAATACTTTAAAGGGCTGGTATTAATTACAGTTATTGTGTGTTGTTTACAGAGAGCCGATATTTTGCAAGTAATTTTAAATGTGCCGCTCAGTTTTATGGTCCTTTCCTACCATTCTCAGGAAGATGATTACAGTCACATTGCTTTATTGTGTTAAAGTTGTGTTAAAGAGGCTGTTAGCTATAATCCAAATGGCAGAAATTTATCAAGATTTCCTCCACACTGCATTCCAACTGTTCTTTAAACCATGTATGAACTTCCAACAACATTTTTGAAGGCCTGGTGCAAATTTATTTTTAAACTTTTTTTTTTTNAGGGGATATGTAATATTTTTAAAAATTAAGAACAAAGGGCAAATGATGTACCTGACATCAGAGCCACAAGTATTACTCCCTTATGAGGTAGGTTGCCACACTTCAGTTTTGTTGCAAGCTGCTGTGAGTAAAGTTGTTTTAAAATTTGCAGCAGGAGTGTAGGTGGCTTTTGCTGCAGATGAAGAAGGCAGACAACATATGTTAGACCAAGAGTACAAGCAAGTTAATGTATTGAAGATTATGTTACCCAAAAATAGGTTAGTTCCAGGTCCTCCAGACTCCATCAATAGATTTAGCTGGGTGAACGTGTAGCCTAAGCCAAGTACATGCCTGTGTGTTTCCACTTGTGAAGTCAAAATTAAAAGCTGTAGTAGCTCAATCACATGCTGCTTGGTGCCTGCAATGTGGTCCTCAATGTTAGGAGAAGAAAAATGATGGGATCCACTCTGCAAATGTTATTAAAGGCAGAAGTTTTGTCAGAATTGCAAGGGGTGGACACAAAGCTACTGTCAGGAGCAAAGGGAATGTCAGAGAGGTTTAGGTAGAGCTGCAGTGTGAAATCCAGCAGAGGGGATGTTTGAGGGAGTCAGAAGTAGGGCTGAGTGGCCACCACAAATGTTTTATAGCAAATATTGGTTTAAATTTTGCAACTCTTTTGCTCTGGCCTTGGTAGCGTTTGTTGGTTTTTTGTCTTGTGGTCCCTTGTCTAAGTTCCTTCCCCTCTGATGTAAAGTGAGCTTTTTTAGCTGGAATACCAGGGGGCAAGTTTTATAACTGCTACACAAATACTTGCACTTAAATCCTGATGATCACAATGAGAAGCACACCCAGAATTAACTGATGCCATGTGATACATGAGTAATCTTATTAGAGCAACAAAAAGAGTAAATGTGGTTCACATACAAAAATGCATTTCAGTGAATAATTTTGAGCATAGATTAAATTTCAGGAAATTTTAATATTTTTGCGGAATATGAAGGTTTTGACACAAAATTACATGTAAGTTACTTGTTATACTCAAGATATCTGTCAGTTTGAACATGTAAGAATGGAGATTTACTGCATTTGAATGTCCATTCATTATTTATTAGGAATAATTTTATGCTGTTTCCTCAACTATAATTTCTCATTTCTTGAATGCAAAGTCCCACTTCACAAATCGTTAATCCCTTTTCAGACTGAATAGAAAATTCATCTGGTTTAATTATAGGAACCAAGTAGGTATTTGGGAACTATCTAGTATTGCCTGGGGAGAAGAATAAGCTGAGAAGGGAAGACAAGAAAGATGAGAGTCATAAAAAGAAACTCAAAACAATAACAATTACAGTCATTTAGGGTTGAGTAAGAACCCCAGATTATAAAGTGGTAAAACATTTATCTGGATCTTCGTGGCATCATAGAATGGTTGGGTTGGAAGGGACCTTAAAGATCATCCAGTGCCACCCCCTGCCATGGTCAGGGACACCTTCCACCATCCCAGGCTGCTCCAAGCCCCATCCTGGCCTTGGACACTTCCAGGGATCCAGGGGCAGCCACAGCTTCTCTGGTCAACCTGTGCCAGGGCCTGCCCATCCTCACAGAGAAGAATTTCTTCCCAATATCCCATATAGCCCTGCCCTCTATCAGTTTAAAGCCATTTCAGTGACCTTTCTTTTCATCAGCCTTCTCGTTCCTGAGTCTCAGCAGTGATGTCTGAGGCACAGAATCACACAGCCATGACTTCTGGAGATCCCTGGGTGGGTGCTGGAGATCCCTGGGTGGGTGCTGGAGATCCATGAGTGCTGGAGATCCAGCAATGAGTCCAGGTTGGGCAATGAGCCCCAGCTCACTTTCCCAATTTGTGGTTGTTTGACAGAGGGCATCATCAGAAGTGAGGAGCCAGGAGAGACCAAGGACTGAGTCTCCCAAGGTCTCAGAGGAATTTTAAGAGTCCTAATCCAGAGAAAATTTAAATTGTATCCACAGAGTCTTGAATCTACCCTTGCCTGTCAAAAGCAATGAGCTGATAAAATACAAGTCTTCCAAAGAGACTGATAATTAAACTACAGTGTTTGTATGAAAAATAAATAATATGGTCTGAAAAGCAGGACTAAGGCATGGTGATTACCTGACTACTCTTCCTCATGAACCATTCATTCCTTCCCTAGCCACAAGATCAGCCTTCCCTGATGCTTCCTTCTGCTTTTGTGGGCCTGAGCTTCCTCAGGCAATCCAAAACACATTTCAAAACAGAAATACAACTTGACTCTGAAATGGCAAAATCCTTTGAAAATTTGTACAAACAGACAATTCTCACCCCTTTGAAGTTTTAATGATAACTGTGATGTCTAATTTAGTAATTGGTTTAAAAGCAGCCACTTTGGAAGATGGACTTTTTTGTCAAACTTAGAGTTTCTAAAGCACAAAGTTTTCCATGTAAAAGGAAAAAAAGTCTTCAACCACTGAAACACAATGCAAATGCTTTTTTCCCTTTTTAGGTAGGCTGGAATTCTAAAATAAGCTTATTTATGGTACCCAAGCAGAGCCTTCTAGTGGCCTAGACAAAAGGGGTGACCTTTTATACTCTCAGACTTTTTTGATGAGTGCACACTGATGCCATATAACATGCAAAATGTGCCTGTTCATAAATTGCTGTATTTTTAGCTTGCTTTTTCAGGACGATCACAGGAGAGATTTGTGTGTGTCCGTACTGGCAAAAGACTAGCAATAAATCCTAAACATGAAGCGTGATTGCTTTCCAAGAACTTGGCTGAGGAGCAGTTGGAAAAAGGGCAGGAGAACAATGAAAAGCATATTTTGAAGGAAAGAAGGTGGCTATAGTGACAGCCAAATCTCCATGGAGAATATGGTTATTGCAACTTCATTAACCAGTTCAATGAATGCAGAATCTAAGGTGCTGTCCTCCATCCCTTGACGTAAACCCAAAATGATTTGTGTGGAAAACATTGCAAGCAGGGGAAGCTTCCATGTGGTGTCTCAGTTTAGTTTTCTTTTTAGAGTTCAAGAGAAGCTCACCACTGTAATAGCTTTCAAATAAAGTATTTCAAGAATGGAGTCAGCCATTGCTTCAGATGCCACCGGGTGCTTTTAAGCAGTAGTTTAAAAAAATTAGTTTCCTGGAACCATTTCTTTCTGGGGAAAAAGAAGTACCTAGAAGAGTCAAGAGTATCTCATATTTTAATCAAGGATATTCAGAAAAAAGGAATTTTCAGGCCTTTCTGAAAAGAATGCGTAGGTCTGAATCACTTCAAAATTTTAGAGAAGGCAATTATTTCTGTAGTCACACCTGGCTTAGGGCAAGTGTGTGTGTGTAGAACTGGCTTGAAATACATTTCCTGTGGGTTTTTTTTATATTTTTTGATAGCAGGGCTGATGCAGAGCAAGGTAGAGAGCTGTAGCTGTGCCCTTGGTGGACACTCTGGGGTTCTCCAGTCTGCAGACATGGGCAGCAGGGCTGGGGATGTGGCAATGCTGGAGAAATCAGGAACTCTTCCAACTGAGCCTTTTCACAGAGAGAGGACCATGCTCCTTCCAGTCTTGTTGTGTGGAGTTGTTATGGTCTGGTTGTTATCTGTCTTGTTGGGCTTGTAGGCATTTAAAAAAAATATTTAATAGTGAGCCAGGTTATTAACACAGAGAACCTATTATGTAGTAAAACTTTTAGTACAAATGTTAACCGTGGAGGTTTGAGTAGAACTACTTACATCTGCTCCATTAATCTCATGGGATTGCTTTCTTCAAGTGCAAAATAATAAATCTAAGAAGAGACTGCCTGTCTCTGTTATCAGTATGTTCTTTTTCTGAGAAGGTTTTAACTTAGTGTTGCTGAAATTATGCACTCAGAAAAGAATTTTCAGCACTTACACAAGACATTGACATAACTTTATGACTTTTTTTTTTTGTGTTAGTTAAGAATACTGTGAGAATTTAGTCAAAAACACCCAAAAAGAGGTGGTTTTAGTGATGCTCTGCTGAATGTTGCCAGAGCAGCAGCTGAAATTCCAAACCAATCCACATGTTTTTGTGGATAAACAGCTCCAGAATGGAAGTCTCAAACACAGTTGTGCCCCAAGGTGAGCCCTCCCTGTCCATGCCTTTGTCCCCAGTGGGTTTGGATGGCACATGCTGCCTCATCTTGAAGGAGAAACAGCTGAAGAGGAATTCAGCAGCTCTGCCTTTGCTGCTTCAGGCCCTGGGGGTATGTTACACCTGTTTGGTGGCTGATGCTGCTTCCTTTTTCCTTTATACCTGTGGACAGCACGATGTGTTACTTCGGGAAAAAATACACAACAAAGACCCCACAATTGCATCCCAGCTGACTTCTTGGAAAACGAGCTCCCTTTCCAGGTACTGCTGTGCTAGCTGAGAGCTGCTAATGATCTCTTCCCAGCTCAGAGGATGAAGGACTTTGGTGTTTGCAGGGAAGGGTCTGAAGCCCCAGCTGTGTAGTCAGACTTACTGCAGATGTGTTCTGATCCCCACAAACCTCAAAACTGACTGCTAGGATGGGGGCAGAGTCCTCCTGCATGGGCAGAGAGATGAGTTGTGGTTTTGTTCTTGGGCTGACCAGTTCATCTCCCACACTGGTTTTCTGCCACTGTTGCTCTGTGAATGACTTCTGGTTTGTATTGATCCAGGGAAAGCTACAGTACCACATGAGGATCCATATTGTTGCACTGAAAAACTTTAAAAGCAGATTGTTTTATCAAAGCAGCTACTGTGCTGATGTAAAAACCTGACCAAATACACACAGGTTCTGGACAGAAAATTGGGAGTTAGGGATCTATATCATCCTCATCTGAGATCTTCCCCTGCATCTTTATTTTGAAAATATTCTGTGTGCTGTACGAGTTCTGTGTGTGGCAGTGGGGAATAAAAGAATTGGTCACCCCCTATTTTTACTGGCACGTAATCTAAACAATAACAAGATGATATAATCCTAATATTTCTTTAAGACCACAGGATGTGAAATTAAATTAAAAGGCCAGGAAAATAAAGAACCCTGCAGTTTGATTACACTCAGCTGGATTATCTTTGTAATTATTTTCCTTGGAAGATTTAAAAATGCATACGGCTTTGTGAAAAAGATTAAGTAGAGAAACCAAAATTTAAGTAAACAACCTAAGGAAAATATTGCAAAGATGATGGGTACTTTACTTAATTTAAAAAATGCACCAAGTTGTCTGTTAGAAATGAAAGGGTGGAACAAAACACAGGTGAGGAGGAAGATGGATGAGGCTGTTCAGCTGGCTCAGCTGCTTCTAGCTCATATAATGTCCTTTCAGATATAGTTAAGAAACTGTCAGAAGCAGTTATTCAGGGAAGAAGGGCAGGCTGAAAGGAGCAGAATTACACACAGGTACTCAATTCAGACCTGGGAGAAAATAACACAAGAGTGAAGGAAGGGTGGCTGTCTGTGTTCCAGGATGAGAACAGTTATTCACAGCTAAGATTTTGGTGGTACAGCCAAGGCTGAAAAATGTCTGTATCCATCATTTCCAGCACCTAGGGATGTGTTTGCTATGCATGAGTAGTCCCATGGACTTCATGGGCACTGCTTGCTGGTTGGAAATGCAGCTTGTTTGTGCTCAGGGATCAGCCAGTTCTCACTGCAGCAGAGCTGTTCCAGGCAGTAAAACCACATGGATAGAGCTAAAGGGAAACTGCTGGAAGCCATTGGGAAAGGCCTACTACATCATCTTGTCCCTGGTCTGCCATGTACTTTTTAAGGTATGAAACATTTTGGTATAAAAATTACTCCATTTATGGGTCTGTCTCTCTAGATTTTTTTTTAAATGAGCCCAAGAAATCTTGATTACTTTTGTTTTTTTTCTTTCTGAGTAGATTTCCCTTACTCCCATCTCCTTTACTCATGCAATCCCTTTTGTACAGTTTTCATTTTTCCAGGTGCTTTTCTGTTCCTCACCAGTTACAGTCTTGCCAAGTTGAACAGGATTTGTCCTTTCCTTTTTCCAGCCTGTCAGCTTGGATGGCCCAGCTGAGATTTTGTGCATTCAGCCCTCATTTCCAGCTCCCTCCTGGCAGTGGGATCCTCATGCCCAAGGACAGCTTGGCCACGCAGGGATGCTGAACCTTCTCCTCACCCTGCCCCACCTCACAGCCAGCCAAAACAGCTTCTGTGGTGGGGATGGGCCCTGGGGAAGGGGCAGGACACTCTGGGTGTTCCATCAGGAGCAGTTTCTCCTGCTGAGATTGCTGGTGGAGCTCCCTGTTGTCCCCAGGATGCTGGGGAGGCTGTTAATAAGCTGCAGCAGCTATTTTTTGCCTTGGTTGAGTATTCTCTTGGGTCCCATTGAATGCATGATTTCACTATGAGCCTGGCTTTTCCTGGTAGGCTGAGGTTATGTTGCAAGTTCTAGAAGTTACCGTATTTTTCATACAATACCTCTTTTGCTTCACTGCTCAAAGAGCCAATCTTTACCTTGTGTGGGTGTGGAGGATGATGACTTTTTGGATGCTGTTTGCTGGTTCCCAGTGCTCCTGAACCCATCCCTTTTTCCTAATATCGTTCTCCCAGTGAATAAATTTGGATGATTTTATTTTTTCTCCCTGTTGGAGTAGTCTAAATTTTTCTAGACCAAAATTCCCATATTTTGTTCTTCCCACTTCTCTGTCTAGTTTATTTTCCCTGTCTTCTGTTTCTGATACCACCTTTGAATTTGAAAAGTCTTTGATGTACTGTTTAAAACACATTTAATTAGTTTGGATTAAATGTCAGTTTCCTGGCCACATGTAAGGCTTTATGTATTTACACACTTCTATTATCCTTGGTTGCTCTTTGGTCAGTGTTTAGTCTGCGTGACAAGGCTCCTGGCTAAAATTACTGAAACTGTTCTGGTTTTTTTTTCCTGTCCATGCATGTGTTATGAGAGACCTTCATGGCTCTATAGGAAGTCTTTATTTACAAGGAAAGCTCTGCCTGCCTCAGAGTTCTCCCTCAATTTTATCTTGTGTGTCCCAGGAAAGGGTCTAGCTGCCAGGAGGATGGAGAAATTCTGTAATAACATTACAGTGGTGTTCACCTGGCAGAATCTGCAGAAGGCACTGATGGAAGATCTCCTCTTGTGGGGAAAAAAAAAAAAGTTAAAAAAGGAGAGAAATGCATCTGGAAGAAGAGGAGTTTCAGAAACAAAGGGAAGATGTCAATGATGCCAAGTGAACACAGCACCAGTGAGTCCTCTGTGACACTTCCGTCAAAACGTTCCCGTAGGCAGTGCAAGGGAACTGACACCTTTAACAAGCAGATGAGTTGGAAAGAATGGATGCCAGGCTAAATCATCATTTAGCCAAGGTTGCCAAAATGTCTGTGGAAGATATAGATATATGTAGATATATATTCATTCATACTGGTCTTGTTTAATGCTTGTCCTTAGCTTTCTGCTGATTTCATCTTCCTGTTCACTCTTAGGTTTGATTTTGTTTCTTCCTGGGGATGAAGGTTATGTTGGTAATCTCTTTCAGCCCATGTTCTCTCTTCCATCTTCTTTAGTTTTGGTTGTTATTGATGTGGTTTCTTTCTTTTCCCAGTGCTCTGGGCCTCTATGAAGGAGGAGAGGATTTAGTGAAAAGCACTCTGGAAATCAATAGGGTTGCTTTTTGTAGGGATGATCTTGCTATTTGCACAGCAAACCTTTCTCCTGCAGAAATCAGAGGAACAACCTACTTTTCTTCTTTTGTTGCACAAAAATGCAACTGCTCACTCTGCAAGTTTTGCAGAGGAAATTTTACTTGGCTATCAGTTACGGAAAATTAAGGGAATCTGGTCTGGACACTCACCCTTAATCTTACTATGAGAGGAAGGATAGTTGCCCAGTGCAACATTTGGAAGCTGTGAAAAAGCTTACAAATACAGGAGTTTGGACTAATCTATGAATAAACCCTTTCTATCTCCCTCCTTAGCAATTCCACATCTACATTCCATCTTTGAATCATGGGTTTGTGTTTTCCAAGGATGCCAAATTATAAATCATACGCTGAGTGAGAATTCCTCATGAAGCACACATCTGGGAAAGTTTGTGCTTTGTTTATTTCAGCAGCAGCAGAGTTTTGGGAAGAACTATTCCAGATGATTTACATATGATGTAAGGTTCTCTCAGGGTTACCATACACCTGTCCTGGAAATCTTGTGTGTTTAGTGTGCATCTCCTTTCACTCTTTGCTGGATGAGAGACAGGAATGGTTCAGGAATGACAGAAAAAAACCCCACAAAACATTAGCACTCTGGTTTGGAGAGCTGGTGATAGAACAGAAAAACATTTGAAGTAAATCTCCTTCATGTCACTGATGGACACTGAATAGCAGCAGGTGCCTATGGAAAGGTGTGGATATCACAATCCCTCCTCAAGCTGATTCTTTCAGCCTCCAATTTGAGGGACTTACTGAGCAGAAGGTGTCTTTACCCTGTGGGACTTAACACTTATCCTTTGTGAATTTATTGAAGCCATTTTCTGGATCACATTTCTGCTTTTGGCCTGAGCAGCTTTCTGTGGCAATGAGTTCCATCATGTAACAAAAGCATGCAAGCTTCTCCACGTGTCCTTCATGAGGGACTTGGTCAATGTATGACTTATGTTTTGGCAGCCTCAGAAAGCAGTCATTGTGAAGATGTGGAAGTGTCTTGGAGGGGGAAGAAAGGGAATTATCCACAAATCAATCAAATATTTCTGGGTTTTTTGTTGTTTGTTTTTTTTTTTTTTCTGTGTTGGTTTGGTTTTTGCTTTTTAAAATATGTTGATTTAATTTCTTCTGTGATTTTTATCACGTCCTCTAATAAATAGTGTATCTCCAGGCTAAAAGTCCAAGTCTGTCATCTCTGTCCCTTTGCAGGTTCTAATTCTCTGTCCTTTTTTAATTGGGTGACCAAAACTACCTGGCACTGCTGTGCACTGTGGGCAGTGGCACAGTGATACTGATCACTTTGTACTTTCTTCGTGTCACCATTTTAACTTGATTTTTGTTTGTGTTTTTCCCCTGCTGCTGCAAGTATTCATTACTAGGCCTATTGATGGTGACCTCAGAAATTCGTCTCCTGAGCTGCAGTGTTTAATTTGGAGCCCATTGTTTGGTGCATATAGCAAGGGTTGTTTTCCTTCATGAGCAATACTGTGCTGACACAGAATATAGAGCTTTTTTTTTCTCCTAATTTTTAAGTGATTTAGTACTGCAAAACACTCCTGCAACTCTTTGCAGGCTGTTTTTGTTACAACTATCCTGAAGAAATTCATCTTGGCAGCAGATGCCATCTTGTTATTTATCTCTTTTCCAAACCATTTATAAATACACTGAATAGTCTGAGTCCTGTTGCAGATCTCTGTGGCACCCTGTGAGCAGCCCTGCTCCACTGTCAAATTCTTATCCCTGATTTTCCATCTTGTCAACTGCTACTGACTCACAGCAGGGTGCCCTCTCCAGAAACAGTTTAGTTTCTTAAGAATTGTTGGGGAAAGTCACTGCCATGAAAATCACTGTTCCAAAGTGTCAAAATCCACCTGCCCAGGCAGTTGTGAGTACAGCCAACTTCTTCCAGAGGTGGGGAGGAGAAGAGAATGAGAAATGTAGGAATTTGCCAGCTGATGGCAGTGTTTGAAGGAGCCATTCCTGGGACAACTGAAGATTGGCAAAGAAATGAGGGTTGCACCAAGGGCTGAGGGACAAG
This sequence comes from Aegithalos caudatus, assembly GCA_013389925.1. Classification (NCBI taxonomy): domain Eukaryota; kingdom Metazoa; phylum Chordata; class Aves; order Passeriformes; family Aegithalidae; genus Aegithalos; species Aegithalos caudatus. Next base: position 433,179 of record WEIU01003655.1, read on the forward strand.
GTCCCAGGTGAACACTCTTAAAATGGGCACTGTAAAATGTACCCATCAAATCTGTGGGGCTGTTGTAAGGTCAGTGATCACTCCTAATGCCCCACAGGAGTGTGGTACCTGCCACCACACACTGAAAAATGAACCCAACCCAAATCTCCCTACCCCATCCCCAAACCCTGCCAATCATGGGGAAAAAAAAAAATAAAATGAAAGGTGGTTTCAGGTAATTATTCTTCAGGACCTGTACACTAAATACTTGCCTCTGTCCATGCATGCATGCACAGGATCAACCTCTTTCATCCCACAGCCTAATCCAAAATCTCTAGCAGGTCTCGGGACATTTGTTATTCTGGCTCATGCAGACCTCCAGCTGCAGAATGTTTATTTGGCTGTGAAAAGTCTATGAAGTAACAATCTTTGATGGATTCAGCATATTGTTTTCTCTTCCTTTTTTGGGATGCTGTTTGCCTCCAGCTCTCCTGGGGAACACATCCCTCTTTTCTGTGTACCATAAATACCAGAGGCCACCAAGGGCTGTGGAGGTGGCACAGGTAGGAGCCTGCACTGCACGGAGCTTGCCTAAAAGTAATGCTGTAATCTGACTGCACAACAAGTTAATGTTTAACCTTGCCAGCATTTCAGGTTGCTAATAATTTATCCTTGCTTATTAGCAGCTTATGGCTTGAATAATACCACGACACTGGGATTGTTCGTGGAGGCAAGTGAAGGAAGTAAACTCTGGCTCCGTCAGCATAGTTGGGAAAGCAGATAGGGAAATTTATTATTTATTGAGTGACCTCTCCAAGACCTTTGTGTGGTGGTTGATATAAACAAACTGGTAATTGCAAAGAGTGAAATAAGTAGAAGGCAGCTTTTTAAAACTTATGGGTGTGCTGTGTAAGTGACGCTTCCAAGATGAAGCTCAAGTCTGTATGTTACAGATCTTTTTCAAGGGGATTGTTGGAATATATTTTTAAGCAAACGTTTACCAGCTGTGTGAAGGCATGAAGCTTGTTTAGAAGCCCAGAAATATTTTACAAGGTGAGGACAGTGCATGCTTTTGTTCAGAGTCCCTGGCCTAAATTTTAAAAAATACTTAGTAATTTAAAAAAAACCAAAAACATATATTTCAGATTTCAGATACAATGAGCTGAAAAGAAACTAAAACAGGGAATTAACTACTGGATATTAAACTCTGTTAAAATGTGCATTCGGAGCAGGGAAGAGGTAAATGTGAGAGGTCTGGCATGTTTCTAGGGCCAGATACCAAGGAGGGCAGGCAGCAAAGCTTTGACCTCTGCCCTTTGTTCATCTCTGTGCTCGCTGTTATCACTCAGGTCTTGGGATGCAGCATCACATCTTGGAAGGGGGAATGTGGAAATGCTGCCTGTGTGAACCTGCCAGTGCAGGTGCCAGCTGAAGATGCCATTTTATAAACACTGGAGCAGGTAATAAGTTTCAGACGTGAATAGTCCCATAAGGTGAACAATTTGTTGACAGAAGCAATTTGAGCACTTGCTCATCAGTGAAAGTAAATTCTTCACATTCCTGGCTCTTGCCTTCTTGTATAGAAAAAATCACGTTTTGTCTAAGTAGTTAGAGGGCCTGATGCCTATTTCCAGCAGATAATTGTGGGAAGATTGTTTTTAAAGGAGGTTTTGCTTGTTTCATTAAAAAGGTGATGACATTTGCAGATGCTTTGCTAACATAGATATGCACTATTACTGTTATCTTTTCATCTGGACTGATTGCAAATCACAATGACTGTGTTTAAAGGAACACAAATAAGTGATGTATTAACTCCTCTAATATCTCATTGCAGATGAAGTTTCATTTGATCTTAGATGATGTTCAGCTGGAGGATAAAGCTAAGTTTTAGGACTGCAAAATTTTGCACAGGAGTGAATTTTGCTTTTTATAAATCTTACTGTTTTCCTCTAGGGAGGGGGAATAGCTTGACAGGAATCAGTTGTTTTGATTTAAGAGAATGTGAGGAAATGGTATCTTCCAATAAATACAGATTTTATTAAAGTTGAATACTGTGACAAATAGTTTAGACTTAGAACGCCAGATTTGGTATGTAAGCAGAGCAACTCCACTGAGATTTGAGTTCATTGCTAAGATTAATGAAATATACTTTGTAAAGAAGGGCAATGATTCACTGAGTAAAAATAGGCAGCATCTTAAAGACCTTGTAAACACAGCTATTAATTTTACAACTAGAATCTTATACTCTTTGTCTTAGTCTGAGAATAATGCCACTGCATTCCCTGACACTATTCAGTGGGTACAAATTCAGCTCTTAAATAGATTTTTAAATAGATTCTGACAGTGGCCACAGTTGCATTTTTGTTTGCATGCTTGGGCCATGCTTTGGAACAGCTTCATGACACTTCTGCTGCATAAAATATTAATCTCTTCCCTCTTAAGCCATCACCCACACCACAAATCCTGCTTGATACACTGCTGCAGACAGTCATAAGGAGCCACAACTGACATGCCCCTACTTTTCTACCTACTTATTTCAGGATTTAGCAGTCTAGAAAGTACTCTTTGGTGTGAGGCACTAAATCCCCCCATTTTTGATTGTGCTTAATGCTTAGTTTGATGCTGTAATTCACATTTGATTTGAGGGAAGGGGAATCTCTTCCCCCTTCTCTTCCATAACCTCAGGTCTTGTAGTTTTTATTCATTCTTTTCAGTACTAGAGAGAATCTTTCTTTAGCTTGACACAGCTTTCCATTGATCTTTCCAACAGCTCCTGTCTTATGCCACTGTCTTGATCTTCTACATGAAGTGTATATTTGTTTTCTTTCAAAAGAAAGAAGCCTCAAAATTTGGGCAGGAGGCAAAGGCTCAATTCAAGCTCAGTGATATATTTTTTGATGGAACATGGCAAAGTCACCATCATTTTCCATTGAACCCAATGACCATGAGTGTATTTTTTTTTTTTCTTCTAAGGTAAAAAGCACAAGAAAGCATATTTGGTGCTAATCCCTTTAACTTTGAGAAATAAGCCAAAGGCTCAGCTTAGTGCTTATGCAGGAATATTAGTAATCACTTTATATCAATGGGGTAAGCACAGAGATCACAAACATTTACTGGACTCTGGGAATTCTGTGAGGTTTCTAAAATTTTCTCCTCACCATTGGGATTTACTGTTTTTACCATTCTTGGAGGATCCTGATCTTCTATTTTTAGACTAAAAGCAAGACTCCAGTAATTCATCTCCACACAATAACATGCCTATAGGAAGAATCAGTCCAGTTGACCAGGCTGGTATCTGGATATTTAAAACATAATGAAATGCTTATGCTTTCAAGTCAATCTGTAACAAGTGGCACAGACCTAGGTGTAATTTCTGCTCTGCCTCCACCTTGTTTTTAGCAGTGGTGTTATCTGACAAGCAGCTCCTTTTCTGGCCAGGGTAACCCACATACCAACCACTGCAATGTGGTGGGAAGTGATGGGACAGGACCTGTGGTGGTGAACACTCTGTCATTTTTAAATGTTCCTGTCTGTGGCTCTCTGCATCTGCCTGTTCTCTTACTGTACACACTTCTCATGAAGACATAATAGTGCTTTTTGGGTAAAGTGCAGCTCCCTTAGAGGATGCTGTAGCTGGCCTTTTGAGTGGTGGGAATTAGATTCCATCTGCTGCATCCCAGCTGTGCAGTGCCATGGGGCTCAGCTCCCTTCTCTTTCTGCCTGAGAAAGGGCAGGGGCAGAGGGCTCAGGGTATGGCCCCTTCATCCAGCCCCTGGGAGCAAGAAACTTCCAGAGCTAGGAGACATACCAGAGGACTCACAGCTGTTTAAGAGGGGTCTGGGATCAGCTGGAAAGTGAGCAATTTTTCGAACTGTGAGTAAATCCTGCACCTGGAAAGAGGGAAGGACTCAGGAGACTGAAACTGGAGCGGAGCAGGCCACCAAACACCATTCACAGTTGTGTATCCCAGCACTGGCAGAGGGGATTTTTTTCCCTGTCTTTTAAGTTGTGATAGATGAGGCTGGAGGGCAGGAGAATGGTCTCTACCATCAGTTATGTTGGTGCATCTGAGTCAACTGTTTAATCTTTCATGGTCAAGATCTCTTCTGCAAACAACCTGTGTTCTGTAAAGCAGCTGAACTTAAGGATCTAATAAAGGAATATTAATGCAGGTGTCTCTGTTACATGGAAAACAGAGTATGCAATGATGTTCCCTTCTGCTGTGGAGCAGCATGTGGTTTTTATTTTCTGTGTATAAATCAACATACTTTATTTGTTTTGTAGTAATTTGTAATACATGGATCAGTGTATTCTACAGGAACTTACACTAATTATTCAGGAACGATCCCCTATTTATTTGTTAGGACTAATTTTTCAGCCTGGTTCTTCCATTAGCTGTGCCAAGTTAGCAGAGGTACAAAAAGTGCATGTCATCATTAATTATCTTATAGAGGAGTCATGATTAATGCCACTCTGATGTCTAAGCAGATCAAGGAGCATTCCTGTAGCTGACACCCTGGGAACTTTCCTTTTGAAGTCACTGTAGACTTTGGCTGATTGAAAACCTCAGCACTATGTCCAGGTTGGTCTTCTCTAAATCAGTTAAACCACGTGAATTCTTTCTGCTTCTCCATGACATTTTTTTGAGATGACTGCATATCATGTTCTTCCTGAGACACTGAAACCAAGCATGCCTCACATTTTCTCAGGTATCTGTATTTGACCACCAAAATTTGTAATTTTTCTTCATAGGAATGTCTTAATGAAATTCTTGGAAGTTTTCTGAAAGCTTTTGAAAATCCTGGTTTGCTTTCTCATTTTTGGGCAGCTCTGTGCTGACATGTGAAAGGGAAAATGCTCGTACCTTAAGGGTGATAGCATTACTCCTGCAAAGTTTATAAGCTTACAGTAAGCTCACATATATTGAATTCAGCAACAGTTAAAAGCATAGAGGTATGGAAAGCCTTATGTAGGCACTTAACCTTTCCTCACAAAGCTGGCTGCTAGAGGCTATGTCGACAGCTCAGTAATTTTACAGAAGTGACCATTAATGTTTCCTGTCCTCCTTATGAACTTCAAAAATATTCAGTGTTTACCTCTGATGATAGTAGCACTCCAGATGCAGCATCCTTTAGTGCTGCTCAGTACTGGCAAGCACAAGGAAAGAGGATGCAGCCTCTTCCCTGAGCAGCATTAACTAATCCATGGGCCCAGGTGGGCAGGGTGAGGAGCAGCCCTTTGCTTGTGGTCCCACAGAGCTTCTGAGCAAGGAGAAGCAGCAGAAGGTCCCTGGAGACTGCTGGTCACTGCACTCACACATCTCAGCTCCCCACTGCAGCAGCCATGTGCAGCCCCTGAGGTTAATTCATGTCATTTCACCTCACCTCTTGGCTATAACCAGTTGAGAAAGTCTTCCTCTCATGCAGCTTCAGATTCTTGCAGCTCAGAATTTGAAACTGAAAATAATTCTGCAGCTGGGAAAGCATTAAAGTGTGTGTCGGTTGTAGGGCTGCTGGTTTCCTCCAAACAATTTACTCAAGCAGATTAAGATCTGAGGTTTTCCAAAGTACAAGTGCAATAAAATACGGTGGAAAACAAGAGCTCCTGCTATACTGTGGCTACCTGTTGAACTCACAGGGGAGTTGGGACAGAACATGCTGCCCACCCCATCTGACAGCAGTGGGATTCAAATCCTGGTTTACATCAGCAAAGTCGTTTACAATAAAAACAAAAGAGCTGCTCTGGAAAGCCTCGAAGAAGTAACTGTTGTGTGGGAACACACAGCTTCTTGGGAGAAGGAGTAGAAAGAAGGAAGAGAAAGTCCTGGGGCCTTTGTTCCCAGATGATAAAGCTCAAGACTCCACGTGTTCAGTGGGGTGGATTGTGCCAGAGCTCAGAGCAGTGAGTGGGGCTCCCTCTGGCTAAACCAGCTGCAGCTTGGTGCCACTTGTGTGTCACTGCCACACTGCCTTCCCTCAGGCTGGGTCAAATGCCAAATGCATCCAAAAAATGATAGCAAATTCCATTTGCAGCCTGCTCTTTTAAAGGGAGAGAAGGTTTTCAGGCAGTTCAGGAGAGTCAGGGCTTGGCTAAGGTTTACATCCACACAGGTGCCTCCCCGTGATCTGCAGAGGTTGTGAGTGAATGGCTCCCAGCAATAATTGCTGCCAGTGAAATATGGAGCTAATAAATGACTGCAGTTAGCAGCAAACTGAATAACGTATTTTAAATAGTAAGAATAGTGTTTGAACTTCCATAAGTGTAACAACATGTAGATGTAGACTTTGTTAATGAATAATTACAGTGTAAAATTAAGCATATGGAAAATATTTCCATTTCTGTTTTCTGATTTATAACTTATTTTAAACACTTAGGAGCAATGTTCTTTCCTGCAAGGGAGTATGACTGGTGTATGGACAGGTTATTAAAGATATTTGATTTTCACCTTTGAATATGACTTTATTCCCCAAACTCTTATATGTGGGGAAATGTATACATGAGAGTGGTTCATCTTGCTTCAAAGTAGAACACATCTGCCTTCAGAATCCACCTCTGAAAGGTGACTTAGAAGCAGAACCTGCAAGAATTCCAAAACTTCTTCTTAAATCTTTGTATCATTAGGCAGACATCTCCAAGTCAGTCTGCTTTAAGGTCTAGTCTGGGACCTGTTTCCAAAGTATATGAACACCAGTAGGTTTTTCCAGTTGGCAGCCTGGGACCTGAAATATCTGTTATTACTTAGTGCAAGTACACCATGCTACAGACTGTTATTTAGAAGGCTGGTGTTTGCAAATCATTTATGAAAACTTTCTTTTGTTTCCTCTTGTAAAACTTTGTAATTCAGCAGCTGCCTAGGGTGTTGTTAAGCTTGAGGGTATTAAGTGTTGCAATGTTTCTGTTTTAAAATCACACTTTTAATGCATTTTAGGAGTTTCAAACTCCAAAAGCATTCTCAGAACCCGGAACATTTCTCATTACCAAATCTGATGCTGAAATAAACTTTTTTTTTTTTTTAAGTGAGTAACAGAGCTCAGTCTGTGGTGTCCTATAAAACAACTTGGGAGATGGAGTGTATGTGTAAGGAACAGGCTCCCATGCTTAGGACAAAATGTTTTGATGCTGCTGATGCTGCAGAGGCAATTCTTTCTTAAATATCTCAACATCAGTGTAACTGGCATTTTGGCATCACTGCCTTATGTTGCTCCATGTCAAGTTGGGGTATTATTTTATTTGGTTTAGGAAATGTCTTTGTGCAGCTCCTGTTTATGAATGATACTGTAGATGGGTTCCTCAGCCTAAGACAAATACCAGTGGAAAATTCACAGCCTTAATAGACGTGCTGGTATGCCCTGTTGAATTTTGTTGTTGTATTTATTTTGCTCAGAAAGAGAAAACAAGTAATTAGCCAAGAAAGCTCACAGCTGCATAGCACACTCCCCGCTCTCCTATATACACACAGTCTATTGGTATACACAAAACTGGCACTAATGAAACATAAATAGATACTTTTCCTGTATGGAAAAGACTTCTAGCATTGAAAGGGAATGAAAGCAATGGGATTCTTTGGAAATCCTAGTTATTTGGGTTCCCAGTTTGGGTGTTAGGCTCTAAAGCCCTCTGTGGTTCCATACATGGTACGAGGTCTTCCTGGGTTTCTTGGGGTTTCTTTTCTTTGCTTTCTGTGTTTGTTTAAACCTGTTGGGAGATGGGGTCCTTTTTCTGGATTTCTGTAACCACATTATTTGCTGCTTCCAGCAGTGACCCCCTCTTCCAGAATCAAAGCTCCTCTTCTTTACAACCACCATGGAGCCTCCAGCTGTGTTTGATGACATTCACCCCTAAAACAACAGCCAGGTGCCAGCTTCTTTCACTGTTATCTGCCCCCCATTTTTACTTCTTGCCTCAGTTCCTAAAAGCAGTGTTGTGCAAGAGGCTTGGCAGCTCAAAGCAGTGCTGTTCACACCGAGCTGTTGCCCCTGCACCTCTCTCTTTCCCAAGATAAAATAGCCCCACTTGCAGAGCTGGCTGTACCCCAGGTCTCACCCACGGGCTGTCACGTCTGTTCTGTCCTCTCCTGCTTCTCTGAGCAAAATGCCATCACGTCCTCTGTCCTTTCTTCACCTACAGTTCTTCTCAAGATTATTGTTTTGAGAAGCTCAGCAGCAATGTAATGAAGTCATGACATTTATCTCTAGGCCTCCCTAACATTTCTGGTCAGAGATGCCTCATGTTCCAGGAATAGTAGGGTCTGCACCATGTTACTCTGTGTTCTTCAAGACTTTGAATAAAATTCAAAGAGACCTTCTGCATTTTATTTTAAAAGGGGAAAAGGTGATCTGGCTTCAAGTAAGACAGGTTGGATTCAGTTACAGAGACTTCATGAAAAGTGGCAGGATCCTACCCTTCAAAACCCTCCCAGCAGGAGCAAGCTAATGAATTCCCCATTACTGTTCTCATTGAGCAGCTCAGAAGTAGATAGTTTTCTCCTTTAGTGAAACATATTTCCTTTCAAATTCTGTGCTTTTTTAACAATTACTTTTCTGTTAAGGCAGCCCCTTGACATCAATAGAAAATCTCCTCTGAACATCCTAAACCTCCTCTTGGAATGCTTAATACAATTGGTTAGGGAAGTGCCAGCCCAAGCTCAGCCCCATCTTTCCTGTTATCTGTAGCAGAAACCTCTCATTCAGACTTTCTGCACATTGCATGGAATTTCCTCTTCTGTCTGCCTGAATTTTTGGAGAGCCTTAAACACTGGCAGTGGCTCTGCAAAATTTTTCTGGGGAGCTTGGTAGAAGCTGAGCTGGAATGGTGAATTACAGTGAGAGTAAAGAACATAACATCACATAATTCCCCAGGAAATCCAGGTTTTACTCTCACTTTGCCAGCCTTGTGGCTCTGTGTGCAAACCTAGGGCTGCTGGAACCTCAGCTCCACAGAGCTGCTCTCAGTGACTCCCTAAGGGCTCTTGGGGCTTAAAAACCTCCCACCTTTGTCTCAGAAAACCTTTCTTTTCCAGTATGTGCACTAGGAGATTGCAGCAGGAAGGTGGAGGGTGGTTTATAGACAAAGATAAATTGTCAAGGGGTTTGTTCTTCCTATAGGCAGAGGTATTGTATACAGGAATAATTTAACTGCCCCCCCCAAAACTGTTTGTGTTTCATGGTGACAGATTTGAAAGGTACCAGTGACTAAGTTAGATAAACTTTGAAATGCCTAATTGTTCTGTTTTTCAAACTCACCCTCGCAGTAATGTTCAGTGCTTTAATAACAGTTTCCTTAGAAAGTTCAAAATGTTTTACATGTCACGATGCCAGAAAAATCGGCTTGTAGGGAAACAAAACAAATATGTAATTCTTAATGGGAAAGGTCACTTCTCTATCCCTTCCTCCTACCTGCTGAAAAGAGTTATTTAACTCTGTGTGTGTTTGGCCATCTGAAGTGGTGCCCCTCGAGCTTTCCTGCCTGCGCCTCCCTTTTGGTGCGGGGAGTTTTGGTCTCTTATCACGGCCCTTGGCTCCTTGGTGTGTGTGGAAACAGCTGTTGCCACATCTTTATCGTGGAGCCATGGGCAGGCACGGTGAGCAGCCCAGCAGCAGCAGCCAGGGCAGCCTCTCTGGCCACTGCAGATTGTGGCACCTCAGGGGCCACAGTCAGGCTCTGCACGGAGCCTTATCTGGGCCAGGCTGCACGGAGCTCTGCCTTTGTTTTCTCTCCTCACAAGGCTCCTGTCCCCACCAAAACCGTGGCCCTCAAGTGCAGCGGGCAGTCACGTCAGGAAAAACACCAGGGAAATGCTGGAGCGGGATAAGAAGGGGACGTAGGCTGGTGGTGAGGTCTGGATTGTGCGTGCTTGGCGGGCTGATAAGGTGGCTGAGCCTAATCAGAGGCTGGCCAGGCACTGTTTGGGGGGACAATCCGTGTCCCCGGGACACAATGGGAGGGGAACTGCGTCCTCGCACGCACACAGAGGGAGGAAGCCTCCACTTGACAAAGGGGATATTTGAACTGGAGTTATTTTCTCCAGTCTCGCCGCCGTGCGTTGGCAGAGAGGCTGCAGATCCCTTTCAGAGCAGCCAGAGGAAGTGGAGTTACAGAAAAGGATCAAAATGGGTAATCACTGGATAGCTGCGTTTCCATCTTTGTGTGACGTGTTGTTCTTACATACAGCACAGGAATGTGCAGTCAGCTGAGTGACAGCTCCACAGAATTAGTCCTTTTGCACCAAGGGCTGAAACCACCCAGAATTTGTGCAGGAGATGCCGACACTTTCTTCCTGGCTGTGATTCCTCTCCCTTTGCTGCAGCCTTTCCCGGGGCTTTCAGCTGGCTTTGCTGTGATTAACTCTGTTTTCTTACATTTTTCTCTCAAGGTCCACAAGCTCTCCTGGCAGTGCCATCACCCCACGTTTGCCTCATGGCACAGTCTGACATGTACATGACCACCTTCCCTGTTTCCTGCCGTTTGTAACACTCAATTCCCATTACCCCTCCACCCCTTTCCTTATTTCCCCACAGGAGTCTCTTCAGAGTATATTTTTTTTATCTTCTGCCACTTGATACATTCACAATAAAAGAAAAAAAAAAAGGAAAAAAGAAAAGAAAAAAAGTGATGTATTGCAGAATGCTACAACTACAAAAGGCCAGAAAGCTTTAGGACCTCTTGTAACTGTTTTATGATAAATACTGCTCAGCAATCCTTTGAGCACACCTGCACTACATCTGGCTCTCCAGTGAAGGCTAAATTTATTTGCCTGAGTTATTTTACTTTTTAATTACCTACATAATTTGGACTGTTTGTATATTATATTAGGCACTTAAGAATTGTAGGCAATTCTGCCTAAACCAGAGTCACATCTTGGACTGTACTGCTGGCCTCTGTAATCTGGATTTTTTTCTGTGACAGTAACTAGAGCCAGATGACTGAGGAAGGCGTAATGCTTCGACTGTCCCATAATAAAATATTTGAAAAGGGCTTTTTTTTTTTTTT
>WEIU01003655.1:450708-583445 GCA_013389925.1 Aegithalos caudatus
TGGTGGCTCTGCAGTGGTGGCCCTGTTGTGGCGGCCCTGTTGTGGTGGCCCTGCTGTGGTGGCCCTGTTGTGGTGGCCCTGCCGTGGTGGCCCTGCTGTGGTGGCCCTGCCGTGGTTTAGCTGCTGGGTGTGAGTGGCCTGGCCAGCACCAGCCCCACGTTATGTAAAGGTCGTCTGGGCCAGGGTTAATTCTGTTGCCGCCAGAGTTCAGCAAAAGTAAATACACGAAACGTTACATAACCCGAGGGGAGAAGTAGGATGAAAATTATGGTGCCCACAGATTGAGTGGGGAGGGTTGTGGGTGTTGGTAATGAGTAATTGAGAACATCTGCAGACTTTTTATTTTATTACTTTTTTTCTTAGTATTTTCCATTTCCCTGCTTTGTGGTAGTACCTTTCTTAAAAGACCTGGAGGCAATGTTGTATCCAGCAATAGGTGAATTTAAAGGCTTGGGTGACTTTCATTTAGGTTAGTGCTGAAATGCTGTGCTGAGAATCAGAATCCAAATGGTGCTTGAAGAATCTCAGCTTGCCAAGTCTATAAAGAAACTTACCTTACCTCTTCCCAACACCTCTCCTCCTCGTGTCCCCCAAAACTGAGGTGTTTGTGTAGGGAGAGATTTGCCATTTCCCACATCAGCATTAGCTGGCTCGTGAGGTGTTCTCTGTTCCTTTGTGGAGGAACCTGGTGCAGTCACTGGGGCAGACATCCCTTCTACAAACTGGTGTGTTCAGACCCCCAGTTTCACTCTCTGTTGATATTTTCCCCCCTCTATCCCCACAAACTCAGAAACATCAGTAGCACTTACAGTCTCCTTTCCATTCAGGAGTGTTTTTTAGGAAAGCTGTAAAAAGAATAATCCTCTGCTTACAGATAGAGATCTTCATGCTTGTCTGGATATATTCCCCATGCTTGGGACAGGGCCAACATTGGACCTCTTTAGTGTTCAGCTTTCCCTTTTTTTTAAGAACATATCTGTATTAGATACTTGAGCATTTCATTCCTTTGTTGTTATATTTCAAGAGAGGAGGTATTTCTTCTTCCACATGCTCAGTTTAATCAGAGGGCTGAAAATAGGTGTTTGGAGATTCCGATGTTATTTATTTTTCCCTATTAGGAAATGAGTCACGAGTAAGTGACAACGCTGTCTCCAATCAGAGGGAGTCAGAGCTTGTGGATGCCAAGGACTTGTCTGCTAATGATGACTTTTAACTGCACAGACTTACAGCCCTTCTCTGAGCCTCACCGTGTCTCAGGTGTGGCTTTGGCCTTTTTTATTCTTCTTCCCAGCACACTGAAAAGGACATTTCACTCTTTGTCAGCAGAGAGGTCCTGAGTGGTTTTTCATCCCAGGAAATGGAGGGGGTGTCACAGACGGTCAGCATGGCTCAGCACTCCCTCAAGTACATCACAGAGGCATCTGTTGGCAGAGGCACTCACAAAATCACCCATCAATATCTCTGCATTTCAGCTGTCACATACTCACTGCACTGATAGAAAGTCACGTGTGTGGGCCAGGCTGGGATGGCCTTACGGGAAGGATGGCTAAAAAGTAATTTCTCTTCCATGGCAGGCAGGGAGTGCTCAGGATATTCTGCTTCATGCCAGTGCCACTTACAGCCAGATATTTCAGTCCTGTTCTGTTTAACACACCTCTTAAAATGTGTATACCAAGTGCTGCCTCAAGATGCTAAATATTAAAATTGAATGAAAAAAAATCAACTTCTGTTTTACTTGTTGCTCAGGATCTTTTCTTCAGTGATGTAGTCCTTTTTGTTATGATATTGCTCTCATATAAAGTAATTTTTTCTCTTCAGTGCTAAAAATTAATTGCTTTTAAGAGCAGAATGAACTGTGTGTTAAAAAGCATTTACTTTCTACATTAAAGAGTACAACTGGCTCTTAAGTCCAGAGGAAAATTATATTGGCTTTAAGGGAAAAGAAAAGTAATTACAAATAACTGTGTGCAAAGCCAGATGAGATTGGCTCGTTTTTGAGGAAAATGTATCTTAATTCCTTGATCTGACAGTCGCCTGGCAGTCAGAGCAGGGAAAGAAAGTCACTGAGCTTTTTTTCCATCTCTGTGAGGTGGGAAATGCACATCCTACTGCAGAGATGGAAAAGGAACAAATAACTCTACAGGGCAGCATGATAATCACACAAAAGTTCTTTGCTGGAGAAACAGCCTGTAGTCAGGGTATTCCTGGTTTCCAGTGACAGGAGTATCACAAACTCTGCCCTTGTCTCCTCCAGATCTCTCATGCATGTTTACATAAGTGCTGTGGTAGTAAATTATGGAAGTTTTTTGTTTTTTTGTGAACTGTGTTCATCATAGCTGTCACTCTTAAGTCCTAAACAGAACTGGAGCCTTGCCATCCTGCTGCTGTGGCAACACAGGAATAAACTGTTTATGACCAAATAGTTTGAAGACTGAGACAATAAAAAGAAATAACAGGTAGAGGAGAGGGATAGGATCTGTTCAAGCATGCATATGTGTGTGCTTTATGTGCATATGGACATGCTTTGTTTGCACAGAGGAGGAACAGAGGCATTGTAAATACTGTCTTTTGCTGTTTGTTACTTATTTTTTAATGTTCTCATCATCCAATGGCTTGAAACCTTGGCAGAGCAAGGTGTGACACTCATCTCTCTTCAAATCCCAAACATTCTTTACTGTTCTTGATTTAGACCAGAGTTTATTACTCCCTACCCCCCAAACAGGGGATTGAATTGCATCCCCCAGTTCAGGCTACAGGCACTTCCAGATCCTGGACTGCTCCCACAGAATTAACAAACCCATGTGTGTCTGGGGGCTGCAGAGCTAATTGCCACCTCCTAAAGCTTCACTTCCTCTTGGGAAGAGTGAGGCTGTGGTCAAGCTGTAAAACAGCAGCTTGAACAAACATGTTTGAAGTTTCTATGGGCAATTCTGCACAGTAATTGCCCATAGAAACACACCTAAGGAAGACACAGATTTCCAAAATTCAGGGTGATTTACCTGGGATAATTTCCTTTGTAGCTCAAGTCCACAGCAGCCTGACCCCATGGAAACAAGTCCCCTGTGGTAAGTCAAAGAAAGGCAGAGCTGGGGATGTTCAGAACTGCTTTTATGAGAAACAAAGAAATGGTATCTATAATATATAGCAAATGCAGATGGAGCTGCAGGCCAGTGAAGAAAAAGAAAAGGTGTAAAAGCATGTCAGCAAACGTATAAAAATGACCCCAAGGGGATCCAAGTGTGAGGAAGAAAACAATACCAACACGAACAGTGTATTCCTGCTGGGAGAGGGATGTGGGTGATGGGGGTTCACTGAAACACCCCCAAGTGCCAGAATGAAACCTGTGGCCTTGTGACCCAGAGAAACTGGGAAAGGAAGAGGATAGCACCAGGAAACAGGGTAGAAACGAAGTCTGTGTGTATATCACTTCTCACTCTGCTAATATTATATTTTTTGGTAATTAAAATAATTGAAAAAATAAATCTTGACTAATACTGATTAGGGTCTTAAGACCCCAGTTATCCTAGTCATAAATACTTGGTCTTTTGTATACATGTGAATATATACATGTACATTTATATATATGATGTGCTTCCTCTGTACTGATAAAACAAGATTTTCAGTGTAGCAAAATAATTAATCATGTGACATCACCTTCCAAATGAAGGCTTGGCCTGTAGGATTACAGCCTGGAGATGATAAAGGTCCACAGTTTAGTGTCACACACATCCCACCTCAATTATTCCCACGCCCTGCAGTCTGGCCTTGGCTGCCCTCAGGACCCCTGGATGTGAATGCACACGTTGGGTCTCAGGCTGGGATAATGACGTGTGTGATGCTGCTCGGGTGCAGGGGGGAAGTGTGGAAACAAAAGAGCCTTGAGTAGCTTCCAAGGAAGCCCTGGGACCACACTTGGGAAATGTCTGTGCTGAGGCAGACTAACTCTCCTAGGGGTTTTTATCCCCAAGTAAGATCTAGATGATGTGCTAGCTTTCCTGCTTAGAGTGATCAGAATAAAACCCCGTGTGTTCTGCTGGTGGGTGTGAGCCAGGCAAATCTGCTCGTGCTTTCCTACCAGGTAGGTTAAATATTTCCCACGCTAAGGGCTGGTTTTCCCAAGGGCAGGCAGCACAGGAGGAGAGGGAGCTTGGCCAGTGCTGTGGGAATGGGCAGAGCCATGGAAGGCTTGTGTTGGGAATGGGGATCCATCCACACTTGCTGTCTGTGGCTGCTGCCGTGTGTCAGACTCTGGCTGTTCTCACTCTCCCACCAAGTCTCCCACAGCTGAACAGAAAGTGGCACAGGCTGAGAGGCAAGAAGTGCTTCTCCTCCAGCAGCTCTGGATTTCCACACTGCTGGAAGGTGGGGATCTGCTCAGGGCCTCCTTCAAGTGTGACTGCAGAGCCAGCTCACTTTGAACACACAGGAACTGGTCACACTTCATAATTCCTTCTCTAAGGAATCTTGTGTTGGTAGTGGAGATGATTACAGTCATGGGTGAGAGATGGAGGTGGCATCTCACCCATCTGAGCTTGGGGAGCCTATCTGCATCCCCTTAGGCAGCAGGGTAGGACAGATGGCACTGGCCAGGGTGCTGAGCTTCTCTGGGAACACAGGTCAGGTGGGAACCAGTCTCCTTCCAAAGCAAGTGAAGGATTCTCTCTGGCTTCACTACACACATTTCAGAGCAGGCCTCCTCACTGAGGGCAACCTGATGCTCCCTCCAGGGCAATCTGAAGTGCCTGAGCAAAGCACTCAAGCAAACTTTTAACAGTGGATATTCCCTGTCTCCCACTTCTCTCACACTTCTAGCTGAGTGGAAGAGTGAAACTCCTTCTGTAGTCCATGGAGCAACATCACTGCTGCTTCTTAAAATTCCCTAAGGTCTTCATTTGGCTCAAGTCTTGTCCTAGATGGCCATAAAATTTTGATGCTTGATTTTGTGTTGGGTTTTGGACTTTTGCTACATTATGCACTGCCAGATGTTGAGGTTCATGGTGACTTTTGTTCACTTAACTATATTGAATATTAAAAGGAAATAAAAATTCTTGTACTTCAGGCTTTAAAATGTCCTTTAATGCAGGAAGAGAACATCAGGCCCATTTAATGCATTTCATCTACAAGAAGTGCTTTTAAAGGATGACTGCAGTAAAAATATTTCCTCAAAATAAGGTACAGAGCACTGGATATTTATCAACAAATAAAACTGCAAATAAAAGAGGCAACTGGTTCAAGGTTTATCTCTAAAAATTACTGAAGCATTTACAGAGAGGTTTTGTCAGGTAATTTGCATATTCATGAGTAATTTCGGCAGTTGCTGTATTTAGTTGATAATGCCTTTTTTTAATACTGTAATTAAAAAATTTTGATCTAGGTTACACTTCAATTGTTTGCTGAGATGCACCAAAGCAGTTGGTGTTTTGTTTACTTGCTGTTTTAAAAACAGCTATTACCTGTAAAACATCAGTTGCAAGGAAAATTTTCATACCTGACAAATTTCTGGGAAGACCTCTTAGGTAATTAGGCTCTGGACACTGCCATTTGAGAACCTCACAACTGCAGAAATGCTTCTAGGACAGGAAAGGCAAGGATGGAGGAGGAAGACAGATTAGGAAGCAAAAGAAGGATCAGCACATGTACCAGGAAAGTTGGCTGCAGCAAAGCCCAGAGCCATTGATTAAGTCTGTCAAATCTTTTTTAGCCTTGAAGCAATGAAGGTTTATGTTTGTTTGTGAGGGCAACAAGACAGAAGTTACTTCATCAATCCATTCTGCAAATGTCCCTGGCTGGTCATCCCACAGTCAGGACTTACAGGCTGCTGTCATCTGGCAGGAACTTGGAAATCTTATTCCATGGGCAGTATTGAAGCAAATGAGATTCCAATTAGGACAAGTATAGAAAGCTGTGAAAATTTCCACATGCAATTTCCTTTTAGAAAGGGTTTCTCCTCTCTCACACATGAGTATTTCAGTGAAATATTTCACTGAGATTGAAATATTTAGCTTTCCACTTTTATCAGCTGGTGTTGAGTTATATGATTCTATAATAATGTAGAAATCTAAATCATGAAGCTAAGATGATGCATTTTGACCTTATCACATAGTAGTATTCCAGCCCAGTCAAGTCTGAATTACCATTTTTAGTGAAAATGTTGACAAATTGTGTATCTTCTCATGGAACACTTGAGTTTAATGGAAGCATCATTTCCCAGTGGGAAAATGTGCCATTAAACAAAATGTCAACAGCTGCTGGGCTGGAGAACATGCTAGTGGACAATGGGAGGGGAGGAAAAAAAGACACATGTCACTGACACACACATACACAGTTGATGAAATCAGTTTCAATTTACTCAAGTTGTTCTAGCATCACTTTCAATTATATATGCCAAGGAGAAAGCTACAGCATCCAGCTGTGGGAATCAACAAGACAATTGTGTGGCAGTCGTGAAAAAAACAGTCAGCAGAGAAATTATTTGCATTTGCTTTTCTTGACAGCTGATATTTTCCTGATAAATTGCTGCCCTTTGTTGTTCTAGCTGCTTTGAAGAATCAACCCACTCGAGGGGGTGGTAGCTTTGCCCTCATTCCTGGCTTTCCATCAGCTGGCACAGGTTGGGGAGGAAAAAAAGGAGACTGAGACAGGAGGAGGAGGTTGCAGACCATGTAGCAGAGGTGAAGTCGGAACAGTGATTAAAGACAGGCTGTGGCCAGGGTGCTGCTCCAGCGATGGTGTTGTCCAGAGCTGTGAGTGTTAAGGTGGATTTGGGCAGGATTGGTGGTAGGAAAGATACTTTCATGGCTTGGCATAAGCTGGTGACCATCAAAACAAGTAGGCCTGTGAGGCTGCAGGCTGCTGAGAGAGGAACTGTAAAATTAGACATCTTCTGCCTATGGAGTGTGGGTTTGTGCAGTGAGAGAGGAGGACAGGAGAGATTGTCAAGGCAGTTTGTGTTTAAACTCCAAACCATGCAGCTGTGACGTGGGATTTCTTTTCTTAGCAAGACCCAGCAAGGAGGGGGTAGAGAGAAACTTTGGCAGCAGGATGTGCAAAAGGTGCCCGTATCAAATATGCAAAATTGTTCCCCCAGGATTTCCCTTCAGTGGGGTCATATTGTTGTTAAATGGATTGTTAAATAGGATTTAAATAGCTTATTAAATGGGGTCCCCAGCTGGGTGGCTCTTAGTGGGCAGACTGTTCCAATTATTCTGGATTTGCCCTTTTCCTGCAACAGCCCTGCCCTGTCTAATACCAATATTTCAGCAAAATTCACTTTTGCAAGAATGTTATTCTATCCTAGGATCTGGGCCAAGCCTTTATTTCTGCTAATTACAGATCAGTCATTCTTTTTCTTTTCTAAATGTTGAAAAAATGTGTTTTATGTGCAAGAATGGCTGATAAGTGATACACCCACAGGAACATTATATTTTTCTAACATCCGCCTCTGTGTTCTTTCTCTGATTTGCCTGACACTGTCTTTGTAGAGGATCTGTCTCCTTCCCCTAGCACTGTTCCCTGCCTTTAAGATGTTTTCTTTTTCTTCAGCCACCCTTAATTCCCACCACTGCCACATCACAGTTTATTGCTTTTTAGTGCTTGATCAGTTGGTGAATGTGAATTTTCTCTTTATTTCAGGCATTCTTTGTAAGTCTTCACTAGGTACTTAATGGTAAAACCTCACCTGTACCATTCTGCTTCATGGTAGGACCAGGGCAGGGCCAAGAGTGACAGAGCAGGAGCACCACAAGTACCATCAAACCCTTTTCAATAGGTGATCCTATTCTTAAAACCTGTTTGTGGTGCTTTTTATTAGTAGACATCTTCAGAATGTCTCCTGTTTATTTCAAAATATCATCTTTGGCCATTGGAAGAGACTGCAATGAATGCTGAAGTTGACACCAGTGTTTTCTAAATTAGACTGAGGCAATAGAGGAGGCTCAGTGATAAAATGATGGTTTGCCAGTCTCAGCTGGCTTTGTACTGGTGAGGATGTTGTGTGTCAGCACGGGTGGCCCTGACTCATCCAGTCCTCTTGAGGATAAACTTTGAGGCTTTGGGCAACGTTTTCTGTAGGCAGGGATCCCACATCCCCTCCTTGTCACCAAGGTTGGAGCTTCAGAGTGCCAGAGTCACCACAAACAGTGACTGTTCCACACGTGAGCTGTGTGGAGTGCTCCTTGTCCTTTCCATGTCTTCATGTTTGTTGTGGTGTGAGGGCTCTCCCAAAAACTGGGCCTTTTGTGCAGGAATGCCATGCTGGAATCTCAGCAGGTGTTGGAGGCACCCAGCCTTTGTCTGCGTCCTGTTCCTGCTGCCATACAGTAAAAGGAGGAGCCAAATGATCTCCTGGGAGTGCTGAACCCATCAGCAGAGGTTGAGCAGTCTCAACACAGCACAAAGCTTCCATTTTCCCCTCAGTCCCAGGGATGGAAACAGAGCTGGAGCACCAGGAGCATCTTGTCACACTTGAACTTTTCATGTGGGAGCACTGCTTTGTTCCTTAGGCTTACCAAAATGGCAGAAGTGATGTTTCTTGCCCAAGATGGCTGTTGAGAGTTAGGTTTTTAGGTTCCACATTTGAAAACCACCTGGGAGGTCTGCAGATGCATCTCTCCACGGGGTGACACGTGTTTGTTGCACACTTGTGGAGGAAGAGGCACGACTGCCCTGTGCTGTGGGTGAGGAGCTGTCTGAGCAGCAGTCTTGGCATGCCTGGCCAGGGGAAGGGCTGGAGCCAGCTCCTGACCAGGCACCTCGCTGTTCTTGACAGCAGGCCTCGGCACAGGCTGCCAAAAAACCACTGAGGAGTGTGAAATCTGTTTTCTGGAGAAGGAGCTCACACCTGGGGCTAGAAACAAAGCTCTCCTTCCCAGTCTTTTGTGGCTGGGGCCCATCACGTCTGTCTGAGCTCGCTGCTGTCCAGCAGTGCCTGTGCCAGCCGCTTCTTCTCCCTCCTGTTTTACCTGGGCTGCAGGGAAAAAACATCTTAAATTCTTCACTGGGCTCTTTGAGCTTGCTGTGGGAAGTCTCCCTCGTATCTGGCTGCAGTGAGTGTGGTGTGGAGATCAACAGAGTGTGGAAAACTACTGAGAGCTTCTGGGAGGGGATGGTACACCACTGCTTAACATAATGTGTGACTAGAGCCCCACAGAGCTTTCAGCTTCTCTCTTGTCTGTGTGTGGTGCACACATCTCAGAGGACAGGCTGGGGAGGAATCCACTCTGACCATCGTTGGCTGAGGTAGGAGCAGCACCAGAGATGGATATGATGCATAGTGTCATCTCCACATTCAATAACAAATATGAAAGTTCTCGAAATAGCCCTCCTTGGGTTTGCATCAGGGCCTCCAGGAGAATGGCAGCCAGGGACAGATTATAGCAGCCTGGAAGTTTCCTCACGTTGCTGACCAACATCCTGCCTACAGGGCATGAAGAGCTCTCTACAGGACACAAGATGATGGGTAATAAAGGATGAGCTGGAAGGTAACAGGAGTGCAGTTATGCTGCCCTGCTGGGTTTCACATAAACCAGCTGGGTTTTTGGATGTACACATCTGCACTGGTCCCTCAGGCACGGCCCCTGGAGCAAGCCCAGGAAGGATGTGGAAGGGGCACTGCCATCTGGAACACGAGCCCTTTGAGCAAGGGGCGAGTGATTGACCATCTGTTGCCTTGAGTTGTGTTTGCCAGGAAAGTCACCACCTCAAATATATTATTTTCTCCTTTTGAGCATCACACTCCCAGACAAGCTGCTGCTTTACAGCCCATCCCAATGGCTGTGTCCCAGCTTCTTGGTAGCATTTGAAGGGTCATCCTTCTCAGGGTGTCCTAGTCAAGCTAAGAGAATCGTTGGAAGTACCCAATATAAACATATTTGATTCTGTATACAGGTCTATCCTGAAGTGCTGTAACTCCTATTTCCTGAGGCACTTATTTCTTGGTTGCACGGGGCTTTGGTTTATGGCAACAGGGGAGAATGAGTCTGTCTTTCAGTATCTGGCTTTTGGAGGCTTGAGAGACTCCTATGATTCACAGAGAGGATTTACATGATCAATACCTGCTAGTTCCTGAGCAGGGCCAGGGGGCCCTCTGAAGCTTTTTATTCTGTGTAGTGGCTGCTCAAATGTGGCCTTCACTCCTCAGTGGGCACATCTCATGGCACTGGCCAGCGTGTGAGGAGAGAAGCTGGGGAAAACCCTGCCAAGAGTTGTGGTTGAAGTACAAAAAGTGTAACCATTCAAGCTACTTATGGGATTTCTTTAAATCAACAAGGAGCCCATTTGACACCTTGTCCCCTCCAGCTGCCACCGTCTGCATCTGCTGTGTTCTTGGGAAACAGGATCTCACCTATGAATGAGAGGTTTTTAAAGCAGAAAGAAAACGTGGAGGTGGTTACAGCGTGGATTTGAAGCTTCCCCTCCCTGGATCTGCATTGTGCTGATCCCTTCCTAAGGAATTAAGCACCCCAAGGGCTGCTGCTGTGCCAAGGTGTGCCTGAAGCACGGGTCTGATGGCTGGGGTGCAAGAAGGGCACGTGTCAAAGCGATGATGCTGTGCTGCTGTGAATGCTCTGTGCCCTCCTGAGATCTCCATACCTGAGGCAGACTTTTCCACTCTGAGACAAGCCAGCTTTTGGGCAGCTCCTTCCCGTGCAGTGGTGCACACACTGCCCTGCTTCAGGGGCTGGCCCCAGGTTTTTTAAATGTTAAAAACATTCGTCTTTTATTTCTGTCGCGGTTCAATATTATGGGAAAAGATGTTATCACAGCTAATCCGTGCGGTGTCTCTGGAATTTCTTGGCCTGTGAGGGTTTATACTGCATTCATGTATTCCATGAATTGGGCACAGGTTTTGCTTCCGACAGCAGGAGTTTTTTTCAAGGGCATCCCAATAAGATGAAAGTGTGGTCGCTGACAGAAACCACAGTGTCAGGCTACGGTCTTGAGGATGTTTTGAATGGCTCTGTATTTTAATTCTTGATTTCCCCTGGCATTTAGACAACCAGCAATTTATTTGAAATCCTAAGGGGAGAGGAAAAAGAAGGAGAACTGGAGGAAATGCCTTAATTTAATTGATCGGAATATTTTGGAAGCTCACATTTTGTGCCCTCTTCTTTAAAAAAAGATAACTAAAGAATAGAAAAAATACTGTGGAAAATCATCCTGAAACTTTAGCATATTTTTTCCTTGTTTTTTTGGGACTTCTAATTATATTCTAATATGCTGGGAAGGTATAAAATCATACCTAATAGCTGACAAAAAATAAAAGATGGGTGTAAGGGCAGTCAACCTGGGGAGCTCATTGCTGCAGCCTTTTGACAGAGTCCCATTTCTTGTAGGAAGACTTTGAAAAACCCTGGTACTATCAGGATTATGAAGTTTCTGGTTTTGCGTAGGAAGATCAAGAAAAAGAAAATGAGATCTTGTACGTCAGGATATGATCTATCCTTTGTCTCTTCCTCAGCTTCGTATTAAACACTTCAATAGGCATTTTCAATGGTTGCTGTGTGAGGTAGCAAGCAGAAACAATGACCAAATGTTGTGATCGAGGCTGGGAAACCTTAACCAGTAACTTGCAGCTGCCTGTGTGAGTTATCTGCAAACCACATCAGCACTGGTTTATGTATATCAAAGCTGATCATTTCCTATATTGTTCTAACATACCTGCCCTGCTCTGTTGAGGCTGCAGGAAAACAGGAAAGGAGGAGGGTCTTGGCTGTAAGTGAATATCTTGTTCTTCCTTTGTGATGCCCAAACCTTTGTGAATGAGCTTTGACCCTGAAGTAGGCTGAGGTGGTAAGGAAATTCATAATTTTCTTTCATGTTTCATTCACATTCACATTGTTTACCTTTTGTTTAAACAAGGGATTTTTGTTGGTTTTTTTTTTTTTTGGTTTTTTTTTTTTTTTTTTGGGTTGTTTTTTGTTTTTTGTTTTTTTTTCTTTGTGGAATATGATTCACCCATAAACCCATAAATCAGCCTCTCTCCCCAGTCCTTCCAGCCTTTGACAGCATGGGCAGGGTGAGCTGTGCTGGGGTATAACAGCAGAAAGTCCAAGAGGTCACACAAAGGATTCACCCAGGCTTTAAGTCACTAATATTTCTTAAATTCTTTAAAGTGATACACCATCTGCACAGGGGGGCATCACTTTCTTCAGGTGTACTACCTAGACCTCATGTAAGAAGTTCCTACTACAATTTTCCACCAGGTATAACAGTCCAGCCATGAAGATCTCTGGCCGTATTGCTGACATCCTTTCCCTTCAGATTTTGCTGCAGAAAGTTGGCATTTATTTATTACACATGCATGCTTTCAAACCTCTGTTTTCTCTTGCTTGTGACTGAAACTTGCTGCTGATGTGCAGCCATTATCATTTTACAGCTGCAATGCCTGCAGAAGTAGCACATGGTAAAGGAAGGTAAAACATAACCAAGCAATGCACTGCAAAACAGCATAAAAATAAATGTGAACCAGCTTTGTGCGTGAGAGGAGGGGAAAGCTTGCACACAAATGTAGGATCAGATAATCCTGGTTAAATGTACACCACGGTGTAATCAGATTGTGCTGTTGGTTTGTGTTGTTGTAATGGCATTTGTAATAAGCAGCTTTGCTCAAAAGCCTGGTGTTCGTGCAGAGTGCTGTCCTCTCTGGGGGAGTTCCTGAGGGTGCTGTGTGTGTAAACAGGGCAGCTCAAGGTTGCTGCACAGTCCTGGTGCCCCTGAGGACCCAGGTGAGGCTGGGAAGCTCCACTGCAGAGGAGGAGCTGGTGGCAGACAGGGCTGTTGGCCCTTTGCTGACCCAGGGCTCATCTGCACATGGAGCAGAGCATGATCCAAAGGTCCCTGACCCCACAGGCCAGGTTTGCTGCAGACATGCAAACAGAAGTGCCATGTTGGGGCGGCTTTGTGCCCAGGCTGAAGGGCAGGAGGTCTCAGCTCGTGTAGCCCTGCTCCAGGGATCCTTCCCATTGTGCCTGCTCTGCCCATGCTGCCCTGCCTGCCCTGGCTACTGACTCACAGGGAGCTCATCTGCAGCCCTGTGCTGAGCCCCATGGACAGCCCCATCTTCTTCCTCAGGAAAGGAATGCCTAAGTCTGGGTATAACCCCCCCTAATTCAACCCACAGGTCCATGTTGCTTTAAAATCTGCACCACAAGCAGGATGCAGGTTTTTTAAAAGCTCCTCAGAGCTCACAGGTGTGAGATGCCATACAGGGAGGCGTCAGCAGCTCCCCTCTGACACCACCCTCTCAGGTCTGACATGCTTTTCTCAGATAATGGTGGTTTTTGGCTTGCCCAAACAGCCAGGATGGGTTAATAGCACAGAGCCCTGTGCGAGACAGATTTCCAATAGCTGGGGCTCAGCAGCTGAATCTGTGAAATAATCCCACCGGCTTTAATCAAGAGAGGAGACTGCGAGAGGCTTGTAAATTCCTACAGCAAAATTCTCATTCACCAAGCAGATCCTGCCTCCAATATGCTTATCTCCCTCCCTCTGTGTGCAGAGCCCTTGACGTCAATGGAAGATTCGCTCTTTCGGGGAGAGCAGAAGACTGAGGTCATGCTCCTCCCTGCAAACAGGAGAATTATGTCCCTGGCATTGAGGCGAGAAAGCTCCAGGCTTTTGCACAAAAGCAAAAATAACACTTGAAACAATGGCATGCACAGAAAAATAAAAAGGTAGACGGAATGCAGGAGAGGCATTTGGAGCTTCTATCAGCAGGTGGTGGAAGGATGCGACTCTCGGTTGCATTTAAAAATGAGCTGTTTGGCAGCCATGAATGGTGTGGAGGATTTTCATTCATTCATCCCCCTCTGCAGCTCTGAGAAGGGACATCTGTCAGCCCTGAGCCCAGGCTGCAGTCAGTGGCTGCAGCATGCTGTGCTCAAAGCCCAGCACATTTAAATCAGCAACCCAGAGGTTAAACTCCACAGCTGAGCCATCGGTGGCCTCAGTGATATTTATAGATTGCATTACATTTGCTGCAGCTTTTATGAGCAAAAGGTACTCCTCACGGCTAAATTATCAGAGGTTAAGTGTGACTGGTTGTAGTTAACCTCATGATGGATGTTGCTATTTTGATTTTTTTCCTTGTATTTGAGAGGTCTGAGCATATGGGTTTAAGAATCTCTGAAGAAAATACTAGATTGATTGTTTTTATCAAATTCCATTTATAAAGCTGGTTTTCCTGAGGAAGTGCTTTGCAGAAATTAACATTTTACCTGGCTTAAGCTTTGGAATAGCATCCAACCCATGCAAATTAAACACTGCCATTCCCCTCAAAGAACTGTTCCTTTCTTCTCTGCAATAAGGGAAGCGAGTTCCTAACTCTGCGGGGAACTTATCTCTCTGCAAGCGAGGTTTGTAGCTGCACAGAAATACAGCATAGCTCGCTGAGGCCAAAAGCCAGCTGAGGTGACCAAAGCCAGGAGAGGTGTCCCTGGGTCTCCTGTGAGGGAGGAGGGATGTCTTCTGCAGGACAGTTTCCTCCCAGGGCTGGAAGTCAATCAACGTGTGGCTCACGCCACGAAGCCGGGAGCGTAAAGGGGGAGTTTGTGTTGCTTTCATCCCATCTCATGTTCCTGCTGAGGCTGTTATTATTCACCATTTACCTTCTCAAAATATTGAGCCAATTAGAAAAGCAAATCTCTCTTTTGGTGAATGCCCAAGGGTGAAGCTGTAACGATGTGTGTTCTCCGCAAGCCCTAATTGCGGGTGTCGCAGTTGCGCCTGGGACTGCTGGGCTGAGCAAACCCAAATTCCTGTCTGATATATTTTACACCTCGGCCAAGCCACACTGAGTGGCTGCTTTTGTCCAGCTTCATAAACCGGGTGGCTGAGGCTGGTCAGTGCTGGGATGGGAAAAGCAGCTCCAGGGAAGGAAGGGATGGCTCTTGGGGAATGTCATCCCGAGCAGAGGGGAGGAAAGGGAATGTCCCAGTGGATGGCAAGGGAAGGTCCCAGCTGTTGGCTTACAAACTGTGCACTGCCAGTGCATTTATTGATGTGGGGGCTGCAGTTCTGACTGTGAGATACACAGAGGGTTTTTTCATTAATTGTCAGACAGGTGGGGTGTGAGTGCTACTAACCATAATGGAGACAGGATTACTCCTGGGTGCCATCAGTTAGATTAGGTATGGATCTAATCCTGGTGGTCTAATCCACCTAATTCATGGTCCTGGTATTGAAATCCAATACTTTTCGTATATTTCCTTTCTTGTGGTGAATTAAGTAGCCTACTCTAAAAGTTTGCATGAATGAAGGTGTGTATGTCAGTTGAGAGATTTCAAGCAAAGGAAGATTTCAGCATGGAAGTCCAAGAAGCTGCTGTACTTCCTTGTACATGCCAGGATTTTTGCCCCTGTGCATGATGAGGCTAGTGAATCCCTTTATTAAACTCGTCTGATGGCTCAGGCTGCCTGCCATTAGTGCTGTTTCACACGTGATAAGTGATATTGCTAAGCTTTCTAAAATGAGTATAACAATCTAACTGGTGCCCAATGGGATATCCATCTTGTGTCTGACTACAAGGAATAAATTATGCTCTCACACTGATAATTGCTCATGCCTGGGCTCAAGAATTACAGTCCTGCAATGCTGATGATTAGAACTGGTCTCCCTCTTTTGTGCACAGATGCTCCCTGTGATCCACTTCAGTGACTGCCTCAGCTTCTCCAGATTGATTGCTCTTTACAAAAGAAAGAAGTCACAATCCTGCAAAAGCTTTGCAGGCAGCTAGGACCTGATTTAAATTCAGAATATAACTTCTGATATCTTCTAGGTAGTTAAAAGAAGTATTCTTGGTCATTTTTAGTGGTTCTGAAAATGGGGTGGGTCACAGAAAAACAGCATTCAAAAAGAAATACCTTCAGAAAATACATAAGTATTCAAAAAACCTCTAAAAGTTCATGTAAAATTAAGTCTGTTCTGAATGGGAGAAGCAGAAATAACTTCGAATTTTTTCTCACCCAAAATAAATTCCCCGAGCTCCTTAACAAGACTGGTGACAAAGCAACGTACGAAGTTCTGCTCTACGCTTCACTGCCTATTTTCTCACCCTCAGCTTTAAAAATAACAGCACTGTAGCACCTTCTGTTTTCCCGTGACGTCTACACACACTTTATGAATAATCTTTAGGGGGAACGCTGTGCTTGATCTCTGATTGGGATTTTCCCGTCTTACCCGGTGTTGACTTAACCCCGCTTCCAAGAAGTCAAGAGTGAAACGCCCATTGATTTCGGTGCGAGCAGATTTTGACTTTTCAGAAATGCTCAGCCATATGTGTTCTCGTTTTGGAAGTATCATGTGGTTGCATTTGGCCCATGTCGTGTTTTAGTCACTCAGAAAGAACACGCAGAGTTCCAGCCTGTCCTTACCTGCCCTCACGACTGCAAGAGCTGAGGGCCTTGGGGAGGTTTTGAGGGCCAAAGGTTTTGTTGTTGTCCTGTTTTGGGGTTTTTTTTTGCTTGTTTGTTTGTTTTCCTTCCCAAATTTCAAGAAAACATTTCTATTCTAAGACAAAAGGAATACAAACATTTCTAAAGTGCTGTGAAATAAAGCTGAGGGAGAAAAATGTTTGAACTCAGCCTATATGTTTTGTTTGGGAATAAATGGTAACAACAACTTTATTTTTTTCCTTATGATATAATGTAGTATTTTAAAGAGGTAAAATAGTTTGGAATCACAAGTTGAAACACTGTTTTAATCTTACTGAGGACCTTTTAAATTTCCTACATTTAAAAATAAAATGTTATCACAAGTGACACATCTGTGAAACATTTACTTTTGGCTGATTGGTATTTTCTGAGGGAAAAATGTTTCACTGAAAATTTCTATCAGGCTTTAGGGTTTCTCAGTTCTTAATGTATTTACACCCATCACTATCAAAGGGAGGCTTAGGAAATGCTCTGGGTTCATGTTATGTGCTGGGAACTGATTGAGGGCAAGATGAAGGGCTCAGAGTTGAGATGCTGTGCAGCTTTAGGTGGGATGAACCTGCAGGCAGGGATCAGAGCCTGTTGGGATAATGGGAGTTTCAGCAGCCCTGGATCAGGAGCACAGCCCATTAAACCTGCTGTTCTCCAAGTGCAGTAGTCCCTGGCAGAGGGGCTGAATGAACAGACCTGTGTCTGCTTCAGCCACCTCCAAGTCCACCTGTGATCACAGAGCTCTTACTTTCACAAGGTGTTTACACAGCCTAACTCTTTGCCTAAAACAACGTGAGAAATCTGTGTTAGAAGAAGGACTTAAAACTAATCCTCCCTGGGTCTGAGGTTAATGTCCTTTCCCATGGATTGTCTTTCCTGGTACTATCCCTATCCTCCTGTCTGCTTAGTCATCTGTAAGGTAAGCTGAGCATGGTAGGGGGAGCTCCTCTCAAGCCAAGGGTGTAAGTAAATTAAGAAGCCAAATGCAATTAATCTGTGTTTTCTCTCACATTCCTTGTGCTGTGTCCTGCTGTCACCATGTGTTCCCCACCGTAGTCACTGAGGGATTTTCATTGGACGTGGTACAGCTTTTGAGCGTGTTTCCTGATCTAGATCTGCTGGATAAAGGATTTGCTGTCCCCCTCACATGATGGTGGCACATGCCATCAAGGTTTCCCATGACTTTGTGAAAAATAATTGCAGTCTTCGTGTCATATGGTTGTTCTGGTTTAAACACTCTGGTCTGAGCAATGTGAGTTGGAAGGGGAGTCAGCCTGTGACTTTGAAAATGTGCAAATCACCCAAAAGAAATTTGTCTCAGATGTTTTTATGGTATTTCAGTTGGAGTTCCATGAAAAGTACAAAAAAATAACACTTTGCCTAAAAACAAAGTCCCAAAACAAACAAACCCCATAATAAATAAATGCTTGCCAAGAGTCATAAAAAACTTAAACTGTGATTTAATATCCTGTCTCTCTTTTGTCTTAGTGGAAAAGGTCATATAGATGAAAGACATCTGCTGTCATATCTCTCTTGGATTTCAGGACAAGACCAAAGTCCTATTCTTAGGATTTTTTTTTTTTTTTTTTTTTTGTGTGTGTGTATATGTGGGCAAATTGCCATAAATTCCTTCTATTCAGTTGTCTCAAAGTGTCAGCTCCTGAGGAGGATGAACAGGCCTGTGGCAAGTGATTTCAAATGGAAAATCCCTTGTTTTATTCTTTAGAGATGGGTGCATGCCTGTTGCAGTCCATTCCTAGAGGCATTTTCCTGAAACGAGGGAAGAGAAGGGCAGGAGGCTCCAAGCCCCTACTCCTAGGGCTGCTTTCAAGAGTAGGAAGGATGTGGAAGGGTAGCAGTCCAGTTTGGAACAGGTCAAATAGAAGGTGTCATCAGAGGCCGATAGTCAACAAGAGGTGAAAAGAGGACAAAATTGGAAAAGAAAACAAAATAGTTAATGCTAGAAATGTTAGAGATGGGGAGAAGACAGAAAGACAAGAAATGTCAGGGTGAAAGTGAGGGGAAGCACCTGGTCTGACTTGCTCTTAATTTTTCAATGTTCTTTCCACCGTCATGTTTTTATTGAATCTGTTTGAAATGCAGTCAGCTCTGGACAACAGTGCATTTACAGCCCTTGATTGTTCCTGGCAACTTTTAATGTTTTTTCAGTAATACCACCCCATTTTGAAAAATGGGCCTTCCTCAGAAAGCAGTTGTGTTGATGAGTGGGAAAACTGTGACCCTCTGAAGCCACAGGGGATGAAATCCTAACCCTTGCTGAAGGCAAGGGCAGCATCCCCAGTGACAGCAGCGGGTTCAGGATGTCACGGGGAGTGCTTTTGGCTGCTGTAGTGAGCTGGAAACTCTTTGGGAATGGGATCTGTGTTCATGTGTTGCCTCCAGGCACTGCAGAAAAGCAAATGCTAAGTTGTCCTGTGAACAGTGAAAGTAATTAAACATCAGTGCCATTGGATCCTCAGGTGTCTGGCAAAGGTTGAGTGTCAGGCTTTTCTCAGCAGATCTTCGTGCTCTCTCCAGCTGCCTGCTCTCTCAGCAGTAGGAAGGTGCTGTGCAAACCCCTGGACAAGTGACCAGACATTTGGAGTTGGTGAAGGGGATCCACACCTGTGTGTGTTCTCTCTCCAGAGCTGGGCAGCTTAAAACAAATTTAGGAATGCTTTTCTTGCTGGCAACTAGCAGCTCTAGTTTGCTTATTTCCTCTGACAATATCAACTGGAAAGCTTTTCAAGAAGAATGGATATGGTTTTATTTTGGTTTCCTTTTTCCTAATTAAAGCTGGACATTTAAATGGCCTGTGATAATTTCTTTTCCCAGTTCCACACGTGGAGTGTCTCAACAGGACTGTAAAAGTCGTGCTAATTTATGTGGGGGCAAAATTAATCTTTAAGCTGGAAAAGCTTTTTGCTATTTTTGTTTGCAAAATGCTTTTATGTCTTTTAAGTAGAGGGCAATGCTGAAAAGCCAAGGGTTGTGTTGGTTTTATTATTTTTTTAATGTACTTTAAAAGTGACTCAGAAATATTTTACTTGATATCTGAAGCCAAGGCAGCAAAGTGCAAATGGCTTTGTCATCTGCTAAGGTGGAAAATATGAAACAAAATAGATGCACCTTCTGCTGGGGTTTTTTTTCCCCATATTTGTTTTTCTGCTTCTGAGAGATAAACATTTACTTTTAAATAATTTAGAAAATTGCCTTTTTAGGCATAAAGTACAAATAATTTATTTTTACTATCATTGTAAGCACTCTTCCACATCTCCCACGTTATACTCCCATGAAAAACTTCCATACCAGGAAACCTTGGAAAACAGCAGTGACTCCAGAAATATTCTGCACTTAAAATTTTGTGCAGAGAGGACTCCTCAGTTCAGGTCCTTATCTCTCCTTCTCACGAGGGGCTTGTTGAAGGGCTTGCTGGAATTTGTGGTTCCTGATAAAATCTGCTGGAGTTGTAGGTGCTGGACTTGAGGGTGTTGGGGTTGAGGACTAGTTCTGCTCTTGAGGCAGTAGTCAGGCTTTAGTGCAATCACAGCCTGCATTTCCAGAGGATTAACTATAGAAAAGCATAGAAAATAACTGAAGATGCTAGTAAGACTGAAAGTCTAGCCTTTACCTTGAAAAAAAATTCCCGTGTCTCCATGCCTATGGAAGCACTCGTATGTTTGCTGGAGACAGAGGTGTTAAATCCAGCCATTCCATAGAAGGGAAAGCACAGCCAGGACAATGCTGCTTGCACTGCTGCCCTGCCAGTCCCCTGTTGCTGTTGGGGATGCTGAGGGTGGATCTGTGCTGTGAGAGGGTCAGGGGGCTCCAAAGGCATCCAGAGAGCCCCTGCCAAGGAGCCGCCGGAGCTCCGGCCTCCCTGCCTCCTCTGCTTTCTGCATGGCTTTCCCAGAAGCACCGCTTTCAGCTGGGGTCCTGTTTGTGTTGTCATTTTAAAACATGTTTTGGAATGTTAACTTCAGCCAGCTGAAATGATTTCCTTTTTGCCCCCTTACTGAGAGGGTTTATAAATATCGAGTTACACAGGAAGCAAATTCTCCTGTTATCAGATTGTTCTGTAGTCACTTTTCTTTTCCTCAAAAGCATAATGGTGAACTTTATCAGTGCTCAGTCATTTGTTTCCTATTAACACGAGTGATTAAGATGCTGTTTGGCTCACTGGGAAGAGTTACTGACCTGTTTTGTCTGTAAATGTATCTTTAAATTAGGAGACACCTGAAACTGGTAGGAAGTGAGTATTAATTGGGTTCAAGTTCCACGAGCACAGATTGCAGTTTCCCAGTGGGATGTGGTAAATAGCCGTCACCAAGATAATATTAATTACATTATCTCCCAGAATGGTCCCAAGAGGTGCTAAAATAGCACATGTGCCACTTGGGCTTAGATGCTTAGACACAAAGATCAGTGTTTGCTGCCGTGTTGCTCAGCACAGTGAGGAGCGTGTTGCGTCACTGGGGCAGTTGGATGAGATAAGGAGGGTGGAATTTTCTGGCTAGATGCTTAGGGTTTTTCTCTCATGAGTTTGAAAATCAGAATGTTATCTAAAGCAATAGGTGAATTTCTTTTCACTTACTGCTTTTCACCCGACAAGGAATGATAATAGCAAGGCTTAAAAATGGATTTTGTGAAACACCTGAACAGAAAGTGTTTCTTGCTGCAGAGATTGCGACTTCCTCATGGATCCGTTCAGCTCTAGAGTGACTCCAAGTGCCACACAAGCAGTACACAGACCTCATTTATCAGAACCACACTCCATGCAATTGGCTTTATACTCAGTCATGCTGCTGGCACTGCAGTGCTCTGCTCTGTACCAGCAGCACTGTTACAAGTTGTGTGTGCTGCACCCTGACCACCCTTTCCAAAGGTGCAGCTCACAGGCCTTTGCTTCAGAAGCCCCTCTGTTATTTTTGCTCAGCTGGGAGGACATGGGCCACGGGGCCTGCAGGGACAGTTCTCTGTCTGGTGCCCATGTGAAGGTCAGACCATCCTCACACTGGAAATGCTGAGCTAGATGCCTCCCTTAGCCCTTCAGGATATGTTAAATCTTTTTAGTCTTTGAGGACCCAGCAGCCTTCCTCCCCAGATATTGATTAGGGGCAGGAGCAAGAAGCAAACAAATACACTGTTCAATGATGTCATGTTATGAACTTCTCCACTGGTAATTGAAGTTCAGCAGGCTGGATTCATGTGGCATTGGGGGTGAATTAACTCTGACCTGGATAATCTCTGACTCTTCTGTCTGGGCTCGAAAAACACGGACCTGGTGGTTTTTTAGGGGCATGCTGGCAGACACTTAAAGACAGTGATGCTAAAGGCACCATTATAATTAGCTCAGCCAGAGACTGAGCACACAGATTGACTTGAAAACCAGTGTGGCTGTTCCATGGTTGTCATGACCCCTGTAGAAAACACTGCTGAAAGAATACTTAGACTTTAGTCACCTAATTCAGTGTTACACATTCTTGTTAACAGTGTTATATATTACCACTGTTAATTAAAGGTATCAGCATGTCCTATAATGAGGGGGATTACTTGCCACGTAAGAAGTCACATTATGGTTCTCAAAAACTGACTGGTAGGTTGAAACTGTGTTTTTTTTAATATTCAGAAGGTGCTAATTCCTTGCTCATGAAGCTTAAATTAAACACCAGGGGGTTCACATAGATGAAGGGGAAAGATGTGCCCTACAGTCTCTTTCACCACAGCTCAAAACTAACATAACCACCTTAAAACAAAGGGAAGCTTTCATCCTTGTTCCTACAGCTACACATGAGAATCTGAATTGCAATGAGATTGAGCAACAGGAAGAAAATAAATAAGTAGACCTCGTTCTTCCCTGTGGAAGTTGTTTCAATAGAAAAGTAAAGTATTAGCCAGCTTCAGAAAATGTCACTAACTGGGTGAAAGTGGTCCCCATGTATTTCCCAGTTTCCTTACTCCTCCCATGATGACAGTTTCCACTAAGAGATGCATTGTTGAACCAGGGCTGTGCTGGAAAATGAAAGGGAAATTTTCTGGAGAGGGAAAATGTACAGGATTTTTTTGCATTTTGTAATATATTCTGGTAATTTTATTTTTTCCTGTTGCTCTCTATTTTTCTTCAAAATGAGAGGAAACAAGCGCAGACTGATTTTTATGATGCAATTCACACTCCTCCAAAGTTTTTTTTTTTTAAATTTTTTATGCTTGTATATTCAAAGCTCTAGATCTGACGTTTTTTAATTAAATACAAGCAAACAATCTTTTTTTTTTTTCCCAAGTGAGCAGGGTAATCTGTGTCTGCTTGACTGGGCCCAGAAGGTTCTGGTTTGTGCTGGAGTCAGCAGCAGTTCCCTACAGTGACTTCGTTTGACCTGCCCTGCTCTGACAGGCTGGGGCTGGCAACAATCTCAGCCTCAGCCATCAAAACATTCCTTTGTAGCCAAGCGTCCTTCTGCTTTCTCTGAAATATCTGGTGTCAGTTTTAACAAGAGGGGAAACAGACGTTCGTCACCATTAATTCACTGGACAATTAAGCAGCTGATCTCTGACCTCCTGCCATTATTGGCTTTCAGAGCCAGGGTAAAGACCCCACAGATATCTGTTCTCTGTCATTCCCTGCGAGCTGTCCTAGTCTTTTATTTACTCAAAGGCTTAGCTCTTGCCCACCACCAGCCAAATGTATATGCTCTGTAATAAAAATTGCTAATAAGCTGTCCCGGGCAGTGACATAAATCTCTGAGTGACGATAACAGCAAGCAAAGGGAACAGCTGGCTGTCAGGAAAGCATGTGAGTGGGAATCATACATTTATGTAGATTGATGTACACATTAGAAGTGTCCATCCCTGGCTGCAGCTGCTTTTGGTGCTTTGGGCTACCTTGGGCATCCAGACCAGAGGCAGGTGCTTCCCACTGGGAGGTGTGGGTGGTGTGGGATTGCTGCATGGTGCTGTTTGTTCCTCTTGTTTCCTCTCCCAGGCTGTGACAGTACCCTGCTTTTGCTCTCTCCTGGAGTCCCTGGTGGTAGGATCCCTGCTGCCACACTGCTCTGGGGGGGCTGATGGCCCAAATCCATACCTTGTTTTAGTTCTGGCTCCGGGGCTGAAGGGAGAGCCAGTGGAAGTGCAGGAGTGTGTGAGCCACGAGGAAATAGTTAATCCATCCTGGCTCTGTTTTGTGTTTATTAAGACGGGCGGGTGGGTGGGAGAGGCAGCCAAGCTGGGCCAGCTGCTTGCATCATCTGATGCTTACACCATGCAACCTTCAAGCCTCATTTTTCAGTCACTGCTTTTGAAGCACTTCATTAGCTAATCAGAGGAACCCTCTGCCTTTGCTCTGCAAGTTTCCTTGTTTTTTTGTCTTCTGCCTCCTAATTCTTTTTAAATTTTTTTTTTTTTTTTAGTTCTACTTTTTGTGTTGAGTCCTTCAACTGGTAGCTATAGTAACACCCATGAATGAGTGACTGTAGTACACTTCTACAGCCCACTCCCCTCAGGAAAGCTGTGCCAGGCTGTCACACACCTGCAATGGCTTGGCACCCTGTCTTTTAGGGGCTTCTCCAAACAACAGGGACAGTCTTAGCCTGGGAGCCAGCTCCATCCTGCTCACTATTTGCAGCTGCAACCCACAGTATATTGTGGCAGAAGGAATGAGTCACTGGCAGAGCAATCTGTTGCATCAGATAATCACAGATTACCTCCATTAACCCAAATCCCTTCTGTAACCTTTTACAATAATGATCCCAAAAGCTGACGCATGCAATACTGTTACCATCACGTCCAGGGCTGTCAATGATTTTTAAAGAGGATGTTTTCTGTGGTTTCAGGGGTGATCTAGCAGGTTGTGCCAGCACAGTCCACAGGAAGCAGCTGTTGGTACCTTGTTGGACAAGATGATGGGGCCAAAGCCAGGCTTTGTAGCTGAGTAAGGGGGAAGTCTCCCCTAAAGCTGGCCATGTCCTTTTGCATCAGTCCTGTGCACCCTCTTACAGCTTTTCCCTGGTATCCACATAGAATCTCCTTCCTCCAGATCAATGCTTGTGCCCACACCTTTCCCCCTCTTCCAATCAGTCACTGCAACTGGCAAATGCTTGTTGTGACCAGGCATTTCAGTGGGGTTTCACCCCCTCTCCACATTGCCCTTATGGTGTGTTTGAAGGCCTCTCATGTATCTAGGGTTTAATTTATCTTTTATGCATATATGTGTGAGAAATTGGTGTGTTATTTGACCACAGAGAGCAAGGAAGATGGTAGTGATCTGCTTTTGTGTTGAAGAAAGCTGTGTCTGATCCTGATAGAAAGTGGCCCAGTCTGAGACATGTTATGATGCTGTAGTTTTCTTCCTGGCTGACTCTGGAAGCAAAAGGTGTCACAGAAGGGAAATTCCCCTAAAACAATGCTGGCAGTATAGCCCATACACATATACTAAGGAGGTTCCCAGCCTAATTTTCACCATTTTTAACATGTGGATTTCTGGGTTCTTGTCAGAACATCTCAAAGCTCTACCAATTCTACTGATTTGGTGGAACTAATAAATCAGCCAGGCCTAATAAAACAGTCTGTCTCAAGCCATTAATTTTTTCATGATGTTTACAAAAATTCTTTTCTTTAGTCTTGCTGGTAAGTTTATTTAGGTGAGGGTTAAAAAACCAGAATAGAACATAATTCTCAGAGCTTGGCTACAGACTGCTGATAGGAACACTTGAATTCTCACCTCCCCTCCAGCTGGATCTCCTCCCCACAGTTCAGAAATACTCCTTATAAGACTCAAATGTCAGGAACACAGAGGCTAAGTTATTTTTTTAGATACTGCAGAACTATTTGCAGGAGAAAAAGCCCACACAGCTCTTTGACAGGGACAGACAGAACCCACATCATTTCCTGCTCAGGGCTGGGTTTTTGCATGTTCTCCCTCTGGAACTGGCACCCTGTTTTTCAGGAGAGCTGAGCCCCATGTATGTGCCTGTAGCAGGGCCAGGTTTCCTTGCAATCCTCCTGCCTGTCTCTTGTTGCACAACATCAGAACTGCACATTATGGATCAGCAAATCAGCAGAGCTTTTTAGGTTTCTAGTCACTTATCTCAGTGTCTAACTAGGATCCAGGAGTCCCTGTAAGGTATTTTGGGTTTAGGGGCCAGCCCTGAGAACCTTGGGGCTCTTTGAGGACCACAGCTGTATCCAAGAGTGTATCCACACATCCTCCTGGGCAGCCTACATGGGCAGCACATGGACTGTATGTGGGTGATGAGTTCATAGACTCATAGAATATCCTGAATTACAAGGAATCCACAAAGATCATCATCCTGACTGTGCACAGGACCACCCCAATTTGCATTTGCAGGTTTGGTTTTGGAGGCATCGGTTGATAGCTTGCATGCACGTTGTTAAACAGGGTAATAAATATATAGAACAGGTCATAAGTTTAAAAGCCATTGCTTAAAGAGGAGTTCCTTCCTGGAAAGATGTTATCAAGCCCTATTCAAGCAGGATTTCTGGAGCAGGGATTTGCATTCTTCCTTTAGAAGAATGGGAAGCAGGTCTCTTACAGTCAGTGTAACTCGCAGCTGTGCAAATTAACTCAAGGGAATTGGTAAGAAATGTGGGAATTTCAAGTCACTCGGGGAGACCATGTTCCTTTTTTAATTCTTGTGTACTTCAAAGCATGTGACAGTTGAGAACATTTCTGACAAAAGAATCTTCCTTTCGGAGAATGAAGTTTTGTCTAAAATTAAAGGGTTTGCAGGAAAGTGTCTGCTTAAAAGAAAAGATGATTTGCTTTTTCTACCTTCTTATTGACAATATAGAAACATCATTTTAACAAAGTAAAGAATGTCAGTTTACCATACCCATTTTGTTCCAGTGATATCTTAGTACTCTATTTGATAGGTTCTATGATAATGTTTTGACGTTAGAGAACTGAGATGACTCAAATGTTATCACAGTGAAATGGTTTAATGTCTTTGCTTCAGAATTTTGTAGAACTTTGAAATATGGTCTCAGGTCCAGTTTGGAGGAAAGCTCCACTGAGAGATTTAATATTTTCAGCAGGGTGATAACCTTAAATCTCAACAGCTCTGTTCAAAAGCTTGGTTTCCCATGGTAATCATTGATATGGAAGTGTTAATTTTTTTTTTTTCTGTTATCCACACTACTGATGAAGAAAATCTCTCAATAGTCCCCAGACAGTCCCCCAGATATGTTGAATCAGCCAGTACATGGTACTGCATTCTAAATCCAACAAAAATGCCTGGGTTTGTGCCAGTAGCCTTGTTTACTTTGAGGTCAAGAATAGGAAATTGAAATTTTGGGCTCTTCTTAATTTTACTGTTTTAGATTATAGCTGGCTTTATTTTTGTAAGACTTACTATATGTTTGTTTTTTAATGGATTGTAAACCTTCCATAGACTTTGTATCTTTTGGATTATCTTTGTTTGTGGCATAAAAGGTAAACACAGTGCAGTTAAATACATGGTATTAAAGAGAGAGACACCATAATAGACAAACTATAGGTGTTTATGTTAGGGGAAATTAAACTACATCCAGGGAAATTTGTGACCAAACAACTCTCTGTTAGCACAGCAGTGAAACATAACCCCTGTATATGTGAACTGACCCACAAAACCCAAAGAAAACTTGTTCAAATAATCTCAAAGATGCATTAAAAAAAATCCAGTGGAGGATGTAGGCAGAGTTGTATGGAGAATGCCACAAACTGGGATGCCTACTTACAGAAGAAATTAAAGGCCTGATTTTCAGGTTTAGTTAAGTCCACTCAGTGTGCTGTGACCAGGCATGAAGGTAGCTTGTGTAGAAACTCCTTTGTATTTCTAGAGTAGTTACAAAATGGCCTTGACATATGATAGTTAAGCCCTGAGGACCAGTCTTCAAAGACTAATCCCTTAGCTTTCTTTTCCTTCAGGGCAGTAGATGTTACTAAAGCATATTACTAACATTATTATTGACATAAAAAACGTGTTGTTACAGTCATGTTTCAGCCACTTAACCATTTTTTGCAGTATTACCTGACCTCTTCTTTGAATCATACTGATATTCCTGCAGTGTTTATCAACACTGACTTCTGTGAGACAAGGTTAATAGTACTTTAGATGCCAGTTGTATACAAAATATTTTGCCCTCTGGTCCTCTGGTAACCAGATTGCAAAGCCAGCCTGACTCTCCTTGTGCCTTTGCTTATGAAATTCCCATCAATGTGGTTCTGGAGGCTTAAACACGAAACACATCTGCTCTTCATTCCCAAAAAGCAGTGAGGTTTTGCACAGTGGTTGTCAGGCTTAGGTATTTGTAGCAGAATTGTGAGGAAATGTGCTGTGGCAGCAGGGGAGATGGGCACAAAACCCTGATCGTGGTCTGTGACTCCTCGGAGCTGCGCTCATCGAAAAGGGCTGCGGGAGATAAGGACAGATTAACGTTGATAAAAGGAGATGTGTAACATGATTCTCTTCTTGCAGTGGGCTTTTTATTGTGTCTGATAAAAGAGAGCCTCTAGAGATGGGTTTGCAGAGGCACTGCACCCCAGTTCCACCTGCCTTTGGAAATCCAGCCCTCATACCCTTCACGTTTTCCTTTCGTAAAGAGGTTCCCAATGGTCTTGTAAGTGCTTGTTTTAGGCACAGGTTAATCAGGAGCATCAGCTAAGATCTTTAAGGAATAAAACAGAGTTCCTGGGGGTTTTTTTTGCTGTTTTCCCAGAGGAGAGAGGCAGGATGAAGGGCAGGGAGCAAGCAGTCTTTCATTCTTTAAAAACAAGCCGGTTTTATTTGCTGGTACAGCTGAGTGTAGGTGGAACTATTAAGAAAGAAGAATAGTGAACCTGGGAGAACTTCCACATGAAACAGGTCTAATAAGGGTGAAACTGTTTGCCTTAGAGGCTGGATGTATTAGACATGAAAAATTCCTAGGGGAAAATGATGGGCTGGTAAGTTTTATTCATGCTGTCTCATTAGGACGAGGCACTCTAGAAAAACAAGATTAAAATTAATATTCTTTCCCTTCACAAATACACAGTTAATCTTTGGTATTCACACCCACATGAGACATGAGGGCATTCAACAGCACAGGGCGTTTACCAGGATCATAAAACAGCCTGATTCTAAGTAGCACAGATGCTAAAAAAGGAGGAGAAATTGTTTGGAAGCCATACACCTCCATGTTTTGTTTGCCATATCTAATTACCACAACATGGAGCAAATTTAATGTTTTTCAAATACTTCAGAAGCAGCTTTCCAAGATCATCTTCTGAAGCTGCCTGCAGTCCATCCTGTAGTGGCCAGAGCTTACTCTAACATGGCAATTTCATATATAATACATAACTTCAAACACTTCCATGGAACAGAGCAGAGAAATGGTGGCAAGAGGAAGAAGAAAATAAACATGAACATCTTGTGAGTGGAAATTGGACACTAACCATGATTTTTTTGACTTTTAATATTTTTGGAGTTTGTTTCACTGCTTTCCCTGTGTAATCAAGGCCTTGCATTCTGAGGTTACAGGGAAGGGAAGGTCTTGGGTGACAGCCTGTTGTGAAGTGGAAGATAGAAGACAGGAGCTGTGGTCATCCTGCAGTGATCTGTGGATTAACTAGATTGCAGTTAATACAGTTGGATGCAATATTTGGCTGTCTTGGATTAGCCAGGCTTGGCAGCATGAGATGTGCTGCTGTCCTATCAACTTGGACAAGAACAGAGCAGCAGTAGGAAACCAGATTATCCATCCTTAAATGGTGGCATGAGGTAGAGATGGAATGTGCTACAGGCATGTTGCTGGAATAAATTCAGCCAACAATATGTTTTACTCTATGTCATGAATAATCTTTAATCACCTGAGCAGGGGCATGGCTTGATGCTGTCTTTAGCAGAATTAA
Organism: Aegithalos caudatus; assembly: GCA_013389925.1. Lineage (NCBI taxonomy): Eukaryota > Metazoa > Chordata > Aves > Passeriformes > Aegithalidae > Aegithalos > Aegithalos caudatus. The sequence goes on from WEIU01003655.1 coordinate 480,010, forward strand.
CAGGCTCAAGGTTTGGCTGCTTCATCTTCAGCTCCATCCTCTGTCTCTGATTTCTCACTTAATTTTGGACAAGCCACTTAATACCTCACTGGCTTAATAATATGCAGGTGTTCTCCTGTCTCCTCTTGGTGTTAGAGAGCAAGTATGTACTGAAGAATGGAGGGGAAAAAAAGGTAGGCACTTTAGGCTAAGGGTAGCTCCTGCAGGCAGATGTTTTACATGTGTGCCTCTGGTTATGTCTCTCTTGTCGCAGGCAAAGATCAGAGCTAGATTTGCCATGCAGCATCACAAGATGATGTGAAAAATGCCATGTATTTTTCAGTAGGTAAGATGTAGAGCAAATGCTTTTGTTTCCTGCAGGACTGGTTGACATGTTAGAGAATTAGCTTCAACCCTCAGTTTGCAAATGCTGAGCTGTTGAGTGCAGGCAAGGAAGTGGGGCTGAGCTTTCGTGCTGCTGCTGGCAGCTCACCTTTTGTCGTCAGCAGCAAGGCAAAATTTTAAAGCAGTCAGGTCCTCCAACACTGCATGATGGAACTCACATTTAAAACGTGGCACGTCTGTCAAGTTCTGCCCTGAGAAGCTGCCTTGAAGAATGCAAATCCTCCTGTACGGAATAGTCGGGTGCAAAGGCAGCAATCAAAGCAAAAAGCTTGGTTTTTTGTGAAAGCTCCCCTCTGCAACCTGCGCCACGACTTACTCAGAGAAACCTCCCCTTTTAGCTTTTAGCTCTGCTAGACAATTTACTGTGTCTCAGCTGTCTCACTGCATTATGTCCTTCAAACCCCCCCCCCCAGAATTAACGTTTGGAGCCAGCAAACACTGCTGGCTCCACAAGAGAAGCTGAGAGCGGAAAGGTCAGGTCGATTAAAGCACTTGATCAGAATCTTTAACATAAAGACGTCACAAGCAAAGCAGTAACGCTACTTCACGCTCAGCTAAGAGCAAATGATTCATCAGGCAAGGCTGCTTATTTTTGGAGGATAGCCACAAAAGAGAAGGGAACATGCTGGCTGTATCGATCACGGTTTTAACGGGGGACCGCAGAGCCCTTCTCTAGTTTTGATGGAAATTTAATGTCAGAAATACATCATCCAATGTAAATACATCAATACATATTTTACACTGAATGGATTTTAAAGATGTTCTGGCCCAGCTTAGAATCATATCACCTCTGCACAAATCTCAGAGCTGTCGTTTAGAGCAAAGGGCTATTTTGCAATATTCTGTTGCTTGATGCTGCTAAAGGCACAGCCTTTTTGGGGAGGACTTCTGTAAAGATGGTTGGAGAAGCAGGTGTGCTCTGGAATCTCTAGTGCTTGTGCCTACAGGCTAGAGCTTCAGTGGGTGAAGAGTGTTGAGCAGATTCAGCCTAAAGGATGGTTTCATCTGGCTGACCCCCCACTGCCTCCTGTGTCCAGAAGTGTTTGGAAAAACTGTTGGAGCAGGCACTGCTACCCAGGCAGCTGCACATCCCTTGAGCAGAGAGCTCCTGCTTGCCCCAGGCAACATCTCTGTCTCAGCCTTGGTAAGGGCAAATGAGGGGCACATGGAGGTTTAGGTTGGGTATCAGGAAAAGGTTTTTCACCCTGAGGGTGGCTGAGCACTGGAACAGGCTCCCCAGGGAAGGGGTCACAGCTGTCTGAGTTCCTGTCTGAGTTCCAAAACATTTTGGACAGCTCTCTCAGTCATAGGTGTGTTTCTTGAGCTGTTTTGTGCAAGGCCAGGAGTTAGTCTTGATCATCTTGATGGGTCCTTTCCAACTCAGTATATTGCAGGATTCTGGGATTCTAAGATAAATGAATGTGAGGAAAAACTCAAAGAGAAGAAAAGTTCAGAGAAGAATGGTTCAGAGAAGAGAATGCAGCCATAGAGAACAATTAGAAGAGAGAAGGAAGCAGGAATTCCTGGTGGAAGGATCATTTTCCCAGAGGAGTATGTGAGGGGAGGGTGCAGGGAGAGAAGAGTAAGTACAGTGTGGTGAGGCATAAGGGCAGAAATACAAAGGAAAATGCACCTGGAAGAGAAGGAAAAGGGGAGCAAGTGGAAGTGGCAGCCTGGCATGCAGGAGCTGCTGTGCAGGATTGCAGCAGAGGGATTTTGGGGACATGAAAACCAGTGAAGACCCTTAGGGCTGCTGAATCCAGCCCCTGTGGCCACTGGAGCCAGAGCAGAGCCATTTGTGAACAGATGTGCTCCAGAAGTTGGTGAGCAGATGATCACAGTGCCCACCCCAGCCCACAAAATGCTTAACAGCACTTTGTAGTTCACCTAAGGCCCTCAGCATGCGAGACCAAGAGAGCAAGACAAACTCTCTGATGCTGTGGGCAGAGGGATGGGAAAAGAAATGACTTCAGCAGCAGTGGCTGGGATGCACTGAAGAGGGGGGGTTGAAGCAGAATTCATTACAGACCCAAGGGGTTCGTCTGTGCTGCAAAATTCTGTGTGGTGGGGAGGCAATCACAGCTCTCTGTGCTTTGCTGCAGTCTAATTCCTGGAGAGGAGAGCAGGACTGTGCTCCTGCAAGTCCAAACAAGCTGGTTCCTGTATGGCCAGTGCACATATCTCAGCTCTACATTGCAGATTGTAGAAATACAATCAGTTCCTGTCAATAAGAAGTTTAATGTAATTCAAGGCAGACTCTATGATGGCAAAACCATTGGCCATCAAAAGCAAAGGAATAAAAGGTGAGATGCAAAAGAAGCTCTCCTGTGCCAAAGGTGACATTGTGTGATCATGAATGCCCCACAGAGAGCAATACTTGTAATTTTTTTCTTGGCTCCTGTTTTCTCTCTGGTGGTCTGCTACCTTTTGAGTCAATACTCTCCTAATTTAGTCTGCAATGTCATGTAGGACCCAGCACACTCTCAATATGCAGGTGTGACTCTACCAACCCCTCTACAGAATTAACTGAGCTCTGAATTAGTCATTCAGCATGCCAGTGCATGTAAAATAGACTCAAGTGAATCAGATTTTTGTGTGCAGGGACTGAATTGCAGCAGATACCGTGACTTGGAGAATCCCAGTCTGGGCTTTCCTGTCCAGAGGGACATTCCTCCTCTGTTGGCTGCACAGCCTCTCCAAGCAGAACAGAAAAAAGAACCAATAAATTATTTTTTTCCTCATGAAGCTATTAGTTTTCTCCTACAGTTCTCCTGTGGAGGCAGCAGTGACCAGAGTGTGTAACAGCAGCAGCAGTGCCAAGGTTGGCAGGATAGGCAGTGTAAAGGTGGGAGGGGAATGGCGGGATTTGAATTTTGATCTTTGGTTTTCAGCACTTTTTTGGGATAGAATCCGGACTTGTCCCCAAACCAGAAGGGGGATATCTGTGTTGAAAAGGTGTGAACTGTAATTTTACAAGGTTGTTTGACTTGTGTGAAGTGGCTCTTGGTTGGGGAAGGGGTGATGCTGGAGGTAGCACTGTCACCTCAGCTGGCCCTGGTGGACAACAAGCCTGGAGCCCCAACTTCCAGTGAGCTGATCTTCTGCCAGATGTGCCACCTCCTTGCTGTGTTCTAAGTCCAAACAACTTGAGATTTGATCTGTGTCACAGAATCATAGAATGGTTTGGCTTAGAGGGCACCTTAAAGGACAGGGATATCTTTTGCTAGACCAGATTGCTCAGAGCCCCATTCAACTTTTCCTTGAGCACTTCCAGGAAATCTGCTTGTACATCAACCCACAATGTCTCAGCTTTAATTATTGATGGTATCATAACAACTGTGACTGGGCAGGTAAACTCTAGGTGGAACTGTGCCCCCAAAGCAATCTAATCCTGGTATTTCTCTCTCTGCAGGGGGTGGAGGGAAACGCAAAGGCAAAAGCAAAAAGTGGAAGGAAATCCTGAAATTCCCTCACATTAGCCAGTGTGAAGATCTCCGAAGAACAATAGGTAAGAGCTTCTCCCTTCATTGGATGTAGTGCATAAATGAAACATTCTATCAGAACTGGCTCGTTAGAATGGCATTAAAGGTACTCATCATTACAGGGAATCAGGTGGGCATGCAGTGCACATTCCTCCCATGGTGCTGCCATGCAAACTCAGCGTTTTCTGCTCCTAAAAGGGGCTGTGGACCAGGCAGGGAATGATGCATGATGCACTTGGAGGGCAGGGCATGGGGCTGGTAGCATCCAGGCCCTTTATTTTCCATACACAGGTTCCAGGACCCAGAGGGGTTTCACAGCTGGACAATGCCTGCCATGTGGGACAGGGGCTTTCACTCTGTCCCTACCAGTGTGGCTGTAAAAACACATTCAGAAAGGAATCCCCTCATCACATCCTGCATTCCCTTCTAACAAGTATCTCCTTATCTGGGAGGAAATGAGACTTGCTGACTGTGGCTGAAGTTAGTATTAATTATAGTGTGGATATGATGATTGAGGCAGCAGACACTGCTTCTGCCAGGCAGGTTTGCTCAGCAGCACCATCCCTATTCACAGCCACAACACAGCTTTGTGGAGGCTTTTTACAGGACATGTAGAAGACTTTTTTTTAAAACTTAATTTGTTTTATTCATGTAGGCCAAATGCTGCAGATTTGGCAGGGAGCTTGCAGTGTCCATTTTCATAGCACTGCATTTGTCTTGCTCACACATGCCAAATTTCAGCATTCTTTTGACTGCTGCCTTGGCAGACAAGGCTAGTAGCTATCTCTTTCTGCATTCTCCCCTGGAAAGCCCAGGATTGCTGGTCTCACCACAAGAGGTTAACTTCAGCATTTTGAGGCTCCTTTTCTCCCCTACACATCAAATCCAGCCACTGGCAAGGAATGAATGAAAGGCAAGAATCTGTAACAACAGAGATAACAGGAAGCATAATTTGTCCAACTTGGGTGAACTCCTGGGGTCTGAGTGACAGTGCCCTGGCACTATTTACATTAGAAATACACAGAGTGTTTATGCAGAGAAAATATCTGGAATGTTTTGACAACTTCTTTTTTCATGGTCTCCTTCAGTAAAATTTTCTTGCTTCACCTCCTTTTGTTGAACTAAAAGGGGGTAAAGAAAAGAGGGGAGGCAGGAGAATAGAGTGTAGGTTTTCCCCAGTTGACAAACATACAAAGCCTGAGCAATTTCTGAAGGTACAGAGCCTGCTGGAAGCAAATCTGACTTAATATATTGTAATTTGCAAAGGGAATTCTCCCCATTGTTCTGTCAGCCTTGGTTTCCAAAGGGGAAAATGACTCCAGATAAAATGCTCTCTTTTTACAGAGGTGTACTATCCTAAAATGAGTAGTCTTAAAAAAATTAAGTCTGCCAATTATTTCTGCTTCTGAAATGCTCTTTATGGCTTTTTTGATGTGTGTCAGCTTCACCCTAATGTAATTTTTTTGAATTTTTTTGGTGGATGATTTGGTGATGTAACCAGGCAAGAGCCATTGTGGGATCTCTGGGTGGATTTGGTTTCAGTCACTACAGTGATTACCTGTTAACTGGGAATTTTAGCAGCTGCCTTTTCCACAGTGGGAAATAAGGTCCAAATCCTGGTTCTGGGACTCTGATTTTTGTTGACTCACTTTCCCACTGAGCTGGATGTGATTATACAAGGAATGAGGTACTGCTCAGCCTGAGGAAGGTCTCCTGTCCTTGCTGCCTCTACTATTTTCAGTGAACCCCTGAAACTGAAACATCCCAGACAAAGAGCTGTGTGAACTTCTCCTTGCTCATTCAGGACACCCCTTGGGTGGGTGGGTCTATGGCATTGACTCCTTTTCATTCTGTGCTCAGGATGGATCCACTGCAGATCCCTTGCCCTGGGCTCTGTGTTCCCTGCACACCCAGGAACAACCACTGGTCACTGCAGTCTGGCCTTAAATGGCTTCTTTCCCTGCCTCTGCTAAGGAAGAACAATTCCCCTGGCTATAACCCTTCTTCATTTGTTATTTCCTGCAAGTCCTTTAAAAGGATCTCAGGATTTCAGGCTAGTGTCTCCACAGGTACAGGGAATGTACTGAAACATCTTTCCTGGCCCTTCAGCTGCACTGGGATTGCAGGGGATTCAATGTCTTGGGGTATCTGCACATTGCCCTATTCCTTAACCTTCTAGTCAGTGCTAATAATGGAACAGAGAGTCCAGAAAGGCTTTTTTCCCTCCAAGGCAAGGTTGGATGAAGCTTTTAGTGGAAGGTCTTTTAGGGGGATTGAAACTAGATGATCTTTCCAACCTTCCAACCCAAACTATGGTTCTAAACTTTATGCAAGGAAAAGGCTGCAGCATAATTCAATTTGTTTAGAGATCACACAAACACAGGCAGGTTGTGCTCATCACAGACCTCTTTGCTGCCTGTCCTCCTCCCAGCATTTTCCATCAGACAGAGTCTTGCCACTTAGGTTAAAAAAAAAAAATAAATCACAGCGAGTCTTAGAGGGTTGGATGAACTGGAGCACTAGGCTGTTGAGGTTTTGTTGTATTCCTCTCTTCTGGCTGCTTCCCAAGAGCCTCCAGGGAAAGGCTGGAGGCAGGAATGGGATGGACTTTTTGATTTAGAGCAGTCATGGACTGCACAGCTTAGTTTAATGCTGCTGTTGTAATTGTGGCAGTACAGCCTACATGTGTGTGTAGATGCCCACATTTTGGTGTAAAAACGTGTGTGCTTTTGCACCCTGCTAAGATGTACTGAAAAGAGTCTGTGTCTTAAAAAAAATAGTGTAGTGTGAAAAGAAATCTGAAAAACAGGAAGGCTGAAATAAACCAAGGGTCTGCGACCTGTGTTGACACAATTATGAGTCAGTTCATACCTTTTGGTTACCTCTGTGTTTACAGGAGACTCTGTGTTTGACTATCCATCATCTGGTGTCTCACTGAAAGACTTGCTTAGTAAAGCCCTTTTTTTCCCCTCCTTCTTGTGCACAGAAATAAAAATCAAAACACCCGAGAGAAACACTGCTTTTTGATAAATAAACAAACACTGGAAACATCTTTATTAAAAGTGCCATTTAGCCAAGGAGCTATTTTTTTGGACTGGACTTAAAAGCAACTTCTTTTCTCCTTTCTTTTTTGTCCAAAGTACGCAACACCTTTTGCAGGGAAATTCAGTGGCCTTCATTGTGTGCTAATTAAATAAGCAAGGGAAGCAGGGATGCTGCACTTTACTGGGCTCTGAGAGAGGCTTGTATACTATGAATGGCTAATGCATGTTTCCATTTGCAGCACTCTTCCTGGCTGTATTTAATTGTATTAAAACAGCCAGCCCTTTCCAGGGTGGAAGATTTCCATATTGGCACCAGAGGCCCAGTCAATCGATAAAAACTGATGTTTGAGGCACAGCTACCATGACTCATGTGATGGATGTTGCTGTGGATGGGGTTCTGCTATCTTTAAAACTCACAGATGACAGCTTAGCAAAAGAGAGATGTTTCAAGGGAAGAGAAAAAAAACACCAAGGAGCAGCTTTAAAAGTTCCTGCATTTGACTCTACATGAAGAGATGCCACAAGTTAGAGATACCCACTGGTTTAAAGGCCATCAGTAAAAAAAAATGTAAGAAAAACTTGTAATTTGAAAGGCCAGGGCGTCTTTTTGATGATAAAAGATTCTGGATGTCTGTAAATATTTCTGAATGACGCAAAAGGTTCTGTTGGTTAAAAGTGTGGAATTTTTATTTATTTTCCTCAGACCCATTCTGTGCTTTTTTTTTTCTTGCATAAAAAACCTGCCAGAGTGAAAGAGTTGATTATTCTGATCTTTGGCAAATTTTCATTCGCAACTGTCCAAATGCTATGTAATAAATCAAGACTTTTTTACCCCATAGATTGAACCTTGTGGGGAAGCTGCCACAGAATGTCTCTGTGTTTGTTGCATAGAGTGATTTGTTGCATTATTACAGAAAACTTCTAACTCCTCTGATAAAGCAGCCTCTGCTTGTGCCTGGTGGTCAGGTAGAAGAGAACGCTGAGCATTTCTCTGTTAAATATTTTTATTCAGTGAAATTTCACAGTCAGAAAGATCAGCCCCATTAATACTAATTTGGCCATTCTTGGTTTAAAAAAAAATTTGAAAAAAAATCCTTCCTTTGCCATTTAACCTCTTACATGGCATTTGCATCCCATTTACCCAGGATAAAAGTAGCTTGAGCTTCTGGCACATTCTTTTCAGTGTTGGTAAAAATACACTTCTGCGTGAGAAACACTTTGTAGAGCTGGTGAACAGAGCAAGTGGGACAGAATCGAAGCCACAGAGTTCACATGCTCACTTTTTACAAAAGCTGGCTCTTTTCTGCCCCCCTCACTCTCTTGGGAATTGTACTTTTTCAGACCTGATCAAGACCTTCACCTACACGATTTCTTTTTCCAATCACTTTGCAGTTTATCTGCCTGGAGGCACAATTGGAGGTGCAGGCTCTGCAACAGGATTGAGATGCTTTGAGTGTTTGTGGAGCTTCCTAGGAATGCTTTGCAGCCTGCACTGAGCTCCATCCTGTGGCAGAAAGCCTCCTGCTGTACCCCTGCTCTCTCACTCAAAGGGAGCCTGGACCTCCCTGCTCTGCTGCACAGTGCTGGCACATCCCTCATGAATTCCCACCAGCCATTCCCAGGTTTCTTAACTCCAGAGGTTTTCCAGCACTGCAGGGAGAAACTCATGAGTGAGGGGTCTTGCAGAAGCAAAGTGTGAGTTTCCAGGCTTGCTCAGCAGGGAAGTGTCCCTGAGAGACTGAGTGACAAGGTGGCCTGTCAGTGTCCATGTCCTGTGTGGCAGCCTGCCCCTCTTCACTGGGCAGGGCATCACCCCTGGGGCTGTATCCCTCAGGGGATGGAGATGTAGGCAAGGAAATACATTCCATGTGCAGGTCCCAGAGCCTGAGGCCACGTGGTGGTGTCACCTAGAGAGCTCAGGCCCTGGAACTGGGAAAGAGAAGGCATCAAAGATCTGTCTGATCAAAAACACAAAGAGGCAGCCAGTTTGCTCTCCACCAAATTCTTCACCTCTGATGTTTACAGTGATTAAAAAGCATGGTTGGGAAATGTAATCCTGAAGCCAACAAATAGATCAAAGGAAGGATTTGCAGTTTGCCTTCCACTGTAAATAACCAAGCTCAGCTTGTTATAACTTCTGTGATTGTCTTGTAGTACTGGTCTGAATCCTACACCTAAGGCTGGTCTCGTGTTTTTGGCTAAAACTAGAGTTTAAGTTTTTTGAGAAATATTTTTTTGGTAGAAGGCGTTAGCTTTCCTTGGAAAAAAACCCTTACATTTTTATTGGAAGTAGTTTTCCAACAGGCAGTCAGGATTCCATAGCATGAAATAATTGCAAGGGGAACCATCTTCTCTTTTCTTCCCAAATGTGTAGGAATCAGGGTAGCTGTGTGGGGAAGAGGCTGGTGGGCAGTGTGTGTGTGTGCACAGCCAGAGCTCTACACCACTTCTGGCAGGAACTGGGTTTTCTGGAAACCTGGGGAACCAGAACTACTGGGGTAGAAAATGCTGTCTAGTAAAAATATTTAAATTAATAAATAAGACAGCATGCCCTATTGCTGTTTTACTGCTAATTGAAATACATTTCTACAGAAATTCATATAATTTAAGGCCCAAGCTAGTAAACTTGTAGGCTCAAAAAGAATTCTTTAACTACACAGGCAATCTCTTTAAATTCAGTTGATGCCACGTTGGGGGCAGGTTTAGCAATCAGAATCATGCCCTGTGTGAAAAGCAGTTTTCCCACATTGGTGCCCTTAAGATACCTGCAACATAAGACATATTTCAGTCACTATCAACAGCAGCAAAGGGATATCTTGTGTTGTTCTCCAGTGCCAGCCCCTCACCTGGGTGTTTGTTGGCAGCCCAGGTGCTCAGGGGAGGGAATGGGGCTCTGCATCACCCCTGGGATCACCAGGACCTGAGGGCTTGTTGTGGGTGATCCCATGGATGCTGGAGTAGTGCCTAACAGAGGATTTCCTGGGATGAGTTACCCTCCATGGTGGTTGTCTGCAGGGCCAGTACAGAAAGAGCGGAGAGAAGAACCCAAGAAGGGCCGAAAACAAAGTTGGAAAGACTCCTGAAAGCTGTGGATAGGATTTATTGCTCTGGAAAAAGTTATGCAGAATTTTTTTTGGAGTACATTAATGAAGAAAAATACCTCAGACTGATCCATTTCTAAAAGGGAAAGTCCTTCCCCTTGACAGTGCCCACTCCATACACTTCCCCTCACTTTCTTTATTCCTTTTTCTGAACTAGAATCACTTTCCCCTCTCTCCCTTGAGCCAAAAGGTCTCTGTTGCTCCTTCGAAGTACAGCTTATGCAATCTTCCCAGCACAGACCTTCCTGCAGAGTTACCCTGTAGTTTCTTGGACTTGATGTGCTGTCCCATATCGTGAATACATCTAAATTAAATTAGATACTCTTCAGGGGCAGCAACTGACCACATGATAGAAACAGTTCCAGCACATTAAATCATATGGCTGACATCAAAACCATATTGTTTGTTTACAAATCCACAGTTGGTTCAGTTCCTTTCTTTAAAATCCTTCAGATTCGACTGTAATTCCATCATAAACATAGGTTTCTAGTGCTCAAATGTGGACAAACAGAGCAATGTTTGGTGCCCTTGCAAGATTAGCTGTATCCAGTTTATAGCTATGGGTGGAATTGAGAAGGGTTGGGGCTTTTTTTTTCCCCTTGTAATTTTTTTTTAATGCCATCACTGAAAGTATGTGAAAAACAAGCTGTTTTATGCATCTAGTGAGACTCAAGACTAACACTGGGAGAACAGGCTGCTTGCAGGCTGCTTGTGCTTGACAGCTTCCAGGACTGGGAAGGGGACGCAGGGGAAATGAGTTGAAATGATCTCAGTCCACGTTCTATTTACAGAATTTATTTCACAAGACTTAATCCATTAAGTATTACCTTGGCAGGGGCAACCCAGAGAGAAAGCAAGAAAGACGTTGCTATTCTCCGTAAAGAATGGGCAGCAAATCCACGTCTCCTTACCAAAAAGTGAGCCCCCACCAGCCATCCTTCAATAGAAAGCCTCCCAGGGAAGAAATAATATCACTAAACTTCTGTATTTGTGTTTTGTGGCAAAGACTGTATTAGCCTTTGCAAACTGAGAAGGAAGAAAATGCCACGACTTGCACATTTTGAATTAGTTTCCAACGTTATATTGCAGCGATATGCAGGAAGGGAATTAGAAGAGAATATATCCTTTTACAAGATCCATTTCATCTCTTGCTGAAAATAGAAGTAGATATTGTGAGCTGCAGGGTTTTTCATTATCTCATTAGGTAATATGAGTCATTAAGTCTAATTAATACTTATGCAGTGATTTGTAAAACGCTATAGAAGTGCTCACGGGTCCTGTTAAATAGTAGTACTTGGTTGTTAAGGAAATTTATTTTAAAACCAATTCAGCATCTGCTGGGTATGGGGAATGAGAGGTAGGGCTGCATTTGTGCAGGTAAAACCCTTGCTCTTATCCATGTAGGACTCCCCTGTAGCTTTGCTCCTGGTAGTGATGGGAAGGTGGTGGCAGGACAAAGCTTGGCTGGCTCTGCTCAGCTCTGCTGGAGTCAGAGAGAAAGTTTCCCTAAAATTAAACTGTGCAGGAGCCCTTTTATAATGGAAGGAGGGAACTGCAGGGAGGGAAAAGGGAGAAAGAAGATCCACCAGACCTACTTTATAGGGATGCTGTGAAGTGAACAGCCTGAAATCCTCACCTTTGGGGATACACTCGGGCTTCCAGGGAGGGATGGGATTAGCCAGAGTTAATGCTTCTTGAGGAAAAGAACTCATTTGGAGTAGCTGATAGAGGAAGTGTGTTTTGACTTGGCTTCTGCTGGTTACTACAGAGGCCTCTAAGATTGTGGCTGGGCTTTGTTTAAGGGTTTTCTGGGAACAGTCATGCACCAGGGAAAGCCCCTTCGTGGGAATATGGCCATTGTTGTCCTTGTGCTCGTGGCTTCCAGCTTTCAAGGAAAAGACAGGCTAAGATAATCCCACACCTATCTTTTAATCTTGGCTCCAAGACAGCATGAAGGAATTCACATGTGGAATGTTACAAGCCTGATTTTTCAGTGGTTTGGCTGAGTCCCTGCAGTCGTTGAGAGATTCCATTTATTTTTCAGGTAATCGCTCTGTGCTGCTTTGAAAACACTCGGAGGTGATAATTTGAAATATTTCTCTGTGCTCTGTAGGTCAGAAATCAGGGCATGGCCATGAATTCTGCTAAATATTGCTATTAAAATAGAACCTCCACTTTGGTAGGATCAAAGCAGGAGCTGTGAGCCCATTTCTGAACAGAGCCCCTGGTTGTGCCAGTACTGTTATTTACTTATTAATCACATTTTTACTATGCTAAATTGATGCCAGGGAATTCTAAGATGGGTAAATTAAAATACCCTCTGCCCTAAACTGCTGTCCCTTAGCTGAACTAATGGATAGGATGAGTGAAAGGCCAATTTAGGGGAAGGAAACAAAATTATAGAGCAGGATAATGTAATGCAGACTATGAAAAAGTCTCCCAAGTTTGGCCAGGATGGTAGACCAATACTTGATTTTGTTCAAGAACCCCCTGTTGTCCTGGCATTAGGAAAGCCAGTGAAAAATGGTTCAACAAATAGTCTGGACTCTTATAATCCTTGAAAATATGTTATGGACCAAGATATTTAAGTTATAATTCAATTTAATATATTAAGAAAAATGTGAAAGGCTTTACCTTTCCAGAAGAATTACTAATTTCAAAAGATGAGGAGTCTCTGTAGTATCAAATGGCACTCAAAAATATAATCTTTGGAGATGGTTACAAACTTCTTTGTGCCTGCCAGGTTTCACCATCCTCCAGCCCTGCACCAGCTTTATATTTGTACAGTGGCCCTTTGAAGGTCTCTCCACGTCACATTGATTTTCTGAGCCCTCTCTTGGACAAGTTAGGTCAGTGTTGACAGATTGGTAAAGGCTGTTCTCATGAGCAACAGGACCTGGCTCCACTACATACAAGTATTTGCACTGTTGAAACAGCTCTCTATAAGTAAGTGCTTTCAGGCTTTCATAACTCCTGGTTCAAAATATTTTTGGCATTTGTAAACATGGCTTATGGAGAAACATGGTTTTGAGCACAGGAAGAATTTGGTGTAAGTCACTTCAGAACTATTCTGATCAGTCCAAACAAACAACATTCAGCACTTGAGCCCCAGGTCTGTGGCATTTGACCTTTTGGTGTGGGTATAGTTTGTTTCATGAGCAGTGACTTCAGCACACTCAGCTTCAAGAGAGCTCTAGAAAGGAAGTAGGGACACCCTCAAAGGTACAATACTGACTCTATAATGCAAAAGGGAGAAACGTGGTGGGGAACTTACTGAAGAACAGGGAATATTTGATTTAATTTTGCAAAGAATGACATGTTTATGCTGATCAGCTCTCCAGCAGCCAAAGCCAACTGGCAGCCCTGCCACTTCAAGCAAGATCCTTTTCAGATTTCCTTTTCAGATCTCTTCAGCTGAACCTGCTAAGCCTGGCCACGAGTAACTAGGTGGGAAATCTTGGGTAAAGACCTCTGTGCTGGTGTCAGGGTGTGCCCCACATGGGAGGGAACAAACCTGTCCTTGGGGAGGGAACAACAGCACTGTTGGCTCCTGGAGGGCTCTGTGTGCCCAGGTCTGTGCCCAAGGAGGATGGAGAACAGGAGAGTGGGTGAGCTGGGGGGAAAAGGTGTGGGTAAATAAAGATACATCCCCTTTGTATCATCAGTGGGAGTATTCCCAAGGCTTGTTCTGCTTGTGGGAGGAGAAGAGCCAGCATGAAAAGAGCAGCTGTTAAGCAGCCCCAGTGCTGGGAGTGGACCTCATGACTGTCCTTAGCTCCATGGAGGCTTTCTTCCTCCAAGGTAGAAACTCTTTCCTTCTAAGTCTGCTTTCATCCCTGCCCAGGAGACTGTGGGTGTCCATGGGGCGCCATAACCTCATTCTCTTCTATGGAAAAAAAAACCCAACCAACTTCTAAAAATATTGTCTATGTCAGTATTGTCTATGCCAGTGTGACTATGAATCAGTGGTCAGAGCTGCGAGGGAGAATTACAGCCTTTTCTCCCTGTTCTCTGCCATGGACAGCCCCAAGCCCTGTGACTGGGACTAATGTCTTTTTTAGAATCTGCCTCAAAGTCTCCTCAGGGGGGCAGGGGCCTTTCTTATGAGTTAAAAATCAGCTTCTTTAGGTGAGATGTTAAGGAGTGAAAGGAGGCAAAGCGAAGTTTGAAACTCGGCAGAGGAGCTGCCAACACAAAGGTCACACAAGGTTGTGGTTACTCCCACTGTGCTCTGCAAAGGGCTCTGTGCACCAGCACAGCCTGGGATTACAGCAGGGCCAGCTCAGAGACAGGGAAGACACGGATCCACCCTGTAGCCATGTGGTTTTGCAAGTTTTCTGGCACACACTGGCCTCTGTTCCGAATCCTAAAGGAGCTCTGATGGAGACCTGCCATCCCCGTTCAAAAACAAAGGGGTAGGATGTTGTTCCCAATAGCACTGTTGAACTAAGTGGAAAGTAAACATCACCCACAATCAAACCCTAGTAAAGCACCTATAGACTCTGAAATCTGCTCCATTAGTGCTCACTGTAACTCTTAGCATGGGTAGGATATTCCTTTATTTTCTCCTTGTCCTTATCGTATGAGAAGACTTGTCCTTCTCCATCCCCAAGGACAAATTATAATTTTTTCCTAAACCCCCGTGTTCATTGAGGGGGGTTGGACTAGGTGACCTTTATAGATCCCTTCCAACCCAAACTATTCTCTGATTCTATGATTTTAGCCTTCTGTCTCACTCGTTGCTGGAGGCTGATGATGCTAAATCACATCTCCTCAAAAGCCTTTATTCTTTGTGTAAATTAGCTGATAGCTTCCTTCTACTGATGCAAGTCAAAACAATGCTTTAGCTGGCAGAATTATGTGGAATTCTGCCTCATCTGTTTTTTGCCTCCCATCAACAAACTCGTATTTCCCTAACAAGTCCTCAGATCTGGCAGTTTTCCAGGGTTTCCCTTTTTGGTAGGCAGCAATAAGGAAGGGAATCTCATCTTGCTGCCAACTCACCCACTTACAGCATGAATTGGGAAGGGATCAGAAAGCCTTTCCTTTGACTGCCTCAGAGAGGGAAGGCACTGGGAGTTCAGCTGGAGGCTCTGCCTGTGAGATGTGGGTCATCAAGACAAATTAGAGAGCAAATGCACCCCTTTGCTTTTCCTCCTGCCTTTTTTTACCCCTTCATTTAAGCAAACTGAGGTCCTGGTGATACATAGACAGCCCTTGAAAGGGAGATGTTGTGTGCACATCCCAGGCAGGTGCAGTCTGTGCTCTCTGCAGGGTGGAGGCACAATGGCAGGAATGGAACATTCCATGACCGTGGGCTCTGCCAGCCTGGGTGCCCGTTGTGGTGGTGGGTTTTGCATAGCTGTGGGTTTGATACCAGGCTAGCTTGCCAACTGGCAGCCTCAGCTGGGTGACTTTCAACTCCACAAATGCCATGCCAGCATCTGTTTCTCATCCTACAGCATTTTAAATAATGCACGTTTCCAGCTGTCTTCCCCTTCCTTCCCAACTGCTTGCTGGTTTCATGCATTGCTCTGGGATGCATTTCCAGGCTCTGCAGTTGGCATGCAAGGCAAAGCTGCTCAGGGGGCTGCAGGATTTGATGTGAACTGTCCATGCCCTCATCTTCCAGCACGGATCAGAAGAAATCCTCAGCTGTGAGGAGTCCTACAGCTTGTGGAATGCGTTAATTAAACAAGAATCTCTGGAAGAGGTAAAGTGGTAGAGGTCCTCTGCAGATAACTTGGCAACTTCCTAATACAGTATTCATGGCTTCAAGTCTCTCTGGGGAGAAAAAAAACAACAAAAAAACCCCCAAAAAACCAGCTTTATAAAAGGTTTTTTAAAGCCCTGCTTTCCAGTAGGAATGTATTTGAAGAACGCAGTGAAGGCTGTGGAATCATGCTGCTCCCAAGAAGAGGAAAGATTAAATTCCAGTGCTTTGTTTGGGGTAAATTGCTGACCTTTGTCTTCAGCATTAAAGCCATCTGAAGAAAACCATTCCTAGCATGCAACGAGTTGCTTTTGCTGGATTCTTTCCTGCATACAATGTAATAGTTTAATGTGAATATAGCAGGAAACAAGGAAAATTGAAAGCATAATTCATTTTGAATGGCATATGTAAGAAGTGATTTCTTTTAAGGAGCTAGAAGGCAGAGGGATCAGCATTGAATATTTTAAGTTGGTTCTTGGAAGAATCCCATAATGGACATCCTCATCCTTCCCTCCTCTTAGGACTATAAGTTCTGTGTTTCCTGCTAGTTCTCTTTTTTATTTATTTATAGACTCTAAGCCTTAATCAGAACAGTTTTACTTATCAGGTTGTAAAAATCCTTTATATCCTATCCCAGAAAGCCAATAAGTGTTTGCTTCTTCAGCTCTGTCACAGCTCCCCATTCTGCTTTCTGGGCAGATTTACTCAATATCACTGCAATTTCTACCCACTGAGCCGGTATCTCTAGGCACAAACTCTTCCTGCCATGTTATGACTAAGCCTTTTCTACAGCAGCCTTGCAATTCCCCAAATTTCTCCTCCCCTTCAGAACCCAGAAAAGCAGATGGACTCTACAGGATGACCTGGGGGGAGGTCACAAAATCCAGGCTGTTAGGGCTGAAGTGGGAAAGCACATTCCAGAGGAGAGAAGCCTTGCACCAGGAGTGTTTGCAGAGCTCCAGCCCATCCACCCCTGGAGTGACATGGCTTGGGGCACAGGGACAGCAGATGTCTGGAATTTAGGCTGTTACAGCGTGGTGCTTTCCACTCCAGCTCCCAGCTACTGACAGCCATGGGAACTCTGTGCAGTGCAGGGCTGAGCAGAGCACACAGCAGGAAAAATCCATTGCAAAGTGTCCTGCTGCTCTCAGCCATCTGAAAGGGGAGAGGGGAAGCCAGCAGAGGCAAAGTCACTGCAGAGAGCTCCACAGTCAAATGTCAAGCCCACAGTTTCCCCATCAGCCATAAGGAGAAAAGGACTTGGCATATCCAACCAGCCCTGAACCCGAGTGACAGAACAGCCTCCTTCAGTTTGGCTTCTCATAAGTGCTGACTTTTTCTTTGTGTTTTAGTAAATCAGTTTTAGTCCTCACCTCAGGCTTGAAAGCTCCAGTTAATGTCTCTGAATCCTATTGGATTGGCCTGTCACTCAGTTGCCCAAGAGTGTATCCAGTGATACACAGCTGTGATGTCCTTTCAGAGCTCTGAAATAAAGCTAGGGATGGTGTGGATCTCCCATGGAAGTCCTTGAGGTCATACAATCAGGGCTAGGCATTGCTCTGCAGCTTCTGTTGCTGAAGATGGGGAAGACCTTGTGGTCAGTGTGCTGTAATAAATATAGCTGACCTATCTGAGAGAGCTGCTGTGGGTAAATAGTTATCTGTGGCCTGGAGGAGGTTATCAGTCAGCACTAGGAATGTGGACTCTGGGTTGTATCCAGCCCTGGAATCAAACAGATCAGGGTTAAAGCATCTGAGAACAACAGAGCTTTGGCCATGGCAAAAGATTGTGCTCTAATTATTCAAGGCAGGGAAAACAATACCAAAACTAATGTCTCAGGCAGCAGGAGTAGGAAAACATTACTGACACCATAAAAACCCATCATGAAAAGGCAAGGTCAAACAAAGAAGAGCAAAACCAGCACCACAACAGGCACTCTGGTTTTGGGCTGGTGGATGTTCTTGTGATCTTTTGACTGAGTCAACAGCAGCTCTTTGCCCAGGGCCCCTGCCAAGCAGCCCACAGATTACAGGTGTGATTGCACGTGGTTAATGCAGTGGGCATGGGAGCAGCCTGAAGAGAATGGCAGCACAGGCTTGTGAAGAAGCAGCAGGAGCAACTAATGTTTCTGAGAGGCTTCCCCCAGCCTAAAGAGGAATGTGCCAGGGTGTTTCATGCTGCTGCCCACTGCAGATGGGATAGCCTAGCAGGCATTTGTTATTTTAAAGTGTGCAGGCACTGTCATTTCATGGTGTTGATCTATGCTGCTTTAAAATAGAATGCTTAGAAAATGGATCATGCTTGGACCTCCTGGTCTCTAATTTGCAGCAAGTGAAATTTATGCCCCTATTAATTTTAGAGAAAGGTTGTTTTAAGGTATTGTCTCAGGCATTTATTCTTATCATTAATGATCTACTATAGCTCTTTGAAACCTCTGCTCCTACCCAGGACTCAGGAGCCAACTACTCATGGACAGTGAGACTTGTGGGATCCAGAAATGAAGTCAAGGCCATACAGCTGGACTGATGTAGAGCTGTGAGATATTATGTGATCCCAGACACAAATAAAAGGTGGTCTCTGCCTTAACTGTTGGCAGTAACAGAGTTTATTAATCAGTGATTTCTTACCTTCCTTATTTATATTTTTTGTTGAACCCAAATGTATTACAAATGAAATGTGAATACCCACATGGAAATTTTAAAGCTCTTGCTTACTGAGCTTTTCAGAGTCATTGGGCTCCTCTGAGTACATGCTGAAAGACATGGTCTGTTCCAGGTGTTTTCAGTTATTTAATGAGAAAATTATGTGAAGGCTGGAGTGAAGAATGCAGGAAAATCTGATAAAAAACTTAGGAAGATAACAAATTAAACTGTTGTCTCACAAGAATGCTGAATTGGGAAAAAAAGAGAAGCAGACCATTTCAATTATATGAATTATCTGATTTGGAGAACTCCACAGTAACAGTTCCCATTGAAATCAAGGGACTTTGTGTGAATTCCTGGACTATCTTGCAACATTTGTAAGACTTTTCACAATGATGGATGAAGAGGGGAATTATCTGAATAATGTGCTACAGTACTTTCAGTGAGGCTGTGCCAAGGGCAGCACCAGGTGACAGGATGGATGAAATCAGACTGGTCAACACAGACACCTGAGGCAAAGGGAGCGTTGTCCTGGGTCTGTTCAGAGGAAATATCACTTGTGAGATTATTCCACACTAGAGCCAGGTCTCGCCACTCTTACTGTTCTGATTAGTCTCACTTGATGAGAGTAACCAAAAGCAGTTTTCTTAATTGTGCTGGAAATTTTACCTTTTCCTTCTGCCATATTTTTTGCTGACCTCCTGCTGGTATTTGCACAAGCCGCTGTTGTTGAACAGTGTGGATCGGTTCCGGGGAAAGTCAGGCAAGTCAGCCATGCTCACAGTGTTGACTGTGTGATTCAAAAGTGGTTTGGCCACTCCTAAAAAATGAAGAAAGAAAATTCTCCTGGTCCTTGGCAGAGGATAAGGTGACAACTTTCCAAACGCCCTGATTTCCTTTCGCCTAAAGTCCGACATCCAAAAAACGGGGAGGCTGTCGTCACATTTCTGAGTGGGTTCATTTGCGAGCACAGTGATCAGTCAGGGGAGGCTGGCCAGCAGGACTGGGTGGAAAAGGGACCTCTTGCAGATGGTTGTTTGGTTTTTTCCCCAGGGGACATTGTGGGGACACTCCAAGACAAAAGACACTTGCTGTTATCCACAGCAAATGTTCTCCAAGTGTTCCACCACATTTGGCAGTTGCAGCCAGGGTCGACTCAACTCCTGATGTTGCCCAGGACTATAAATTCTGTCTGTGTAGTTTGTTGGGAGAGGGATTATCAGAGGAGGTCTTTTACTTTAGCTTGTCTCTGCTCTGCTTGGGCACTGCAGCCTATATGGAATTTCTTATTTAGAGTAGGATGTTAAATGTAGTGTCCTGGCTAAATTCCAGTCTGGGTGTTTATATTCTGCTCAATTAAATGCCATTGCTGGATCATTATGTGAAAGCAAACTGTGGTGCTTGTCCTTTGCTAGTAATGTATATACCCTTAAGACCTGATTTATGGAGAGGCACATCAACCCTCCTCTGAGGATCACAAAGTCATGATTCACATCAATAATGATAGTGTGCACTAGACCAGACCTTGTGGATTCTTTTTCTTGTTTTTTTCTTTGTAATCTCAAGGTTTATTTTCTTGCTCTTGCAGTACTGTTGCTTTTCCTGCAGTGTTAATGTCCCTGAGTTATCACATGTATCTCCAGCATGCTGCTGTGCCACGGGTCCAAATGGTGGGGGAAAGATAAAAAGCCAGATCTTTTTAATCTGGGTGGTTTCTCAAATGCATATTTCTTCAAGAGGCTTGTTTAGTCTGTTTCTGTTTTTCCAGGATGTGTTTTTAGGAGCCTCCTCCTTTCCCTGTTTAAGTCATGATTCTCTTTTGCTACATCAATAGTAGTGGTTGAACCTGAGAAGACTTGGAAGGTGTCTCTGATAAGCATCCAAAAGCAATGAATATTTATTTGTATTCTCTAAACCTTTCCACTCATCGGGGTAGGACTGCCCTGTTATTCTCTGTTTATTCAGTGCCTAGCATCATGCTCCCCTCCATATGTTCTTGGTCCTTTGCCATGATTAGCCATTAGTACAGCAAAATTATGAGTAATAATGATACAAATTATTAACAGGAAGAGTGAATGAGGAGATACGAATTTGCATTCCCCTGCATTGCTTCTTTTTGAGAAGGTATCTATTTCAGCAAGGCACTTCTGCAGAGATGCAGGAGAGGTCTACTCCTGTCTTCTCTTCAGGTCTTGTATCAGAGGCATAGCCACAGGTTTCCCCTCTTTGCATGCCAAAAGCCAGGTATTTATTTAATTTTTTAAATTATTGTTTGAATTATCTCATTTTCTAGGTGCAAAGAAGGGTAGGAGTTGTTGAGCTGTAGAGCAGTGGTTTGACTCAGCCATATCAGGTTATCATTCATAACCTATTGAAACATAACAAGAATCCAGGTTTTGCCTAAAAAGGATGGTGCCATGAGATGGAGAATCAGTTGCAGATCTCACTAAGGCCAAGTACATTTATTTTATTTTTACCTGAAGCATAATTAATTCAAGAAGCGAGTTCCACAGGTTATATTTTTAGATACTCCTGGGCCGAGATGAAGAAGAGAGAAGCTGTTCATTTCCTCATAGCTGGGCTGCAATGAACAGAACAAGAGCAATGGTTTCTGAGGGGGGACTGATGGCTCCAGCCTTCTTCCATAAAGCAGCTGGAATTCCCACATGAAGGACATGTCCTTAGATGTGTCCTGAAAGCAGCATGACAGAAACGTTGTGCCGTGACCTGCATAACTGTAGCTCCATTTCCCAACAGTTTCATGCACACTGCTGCTGGCAGAATCCAAGACCACAGCTCTAATGGCAAATTCACATGGGAGCCAAACGTGCCCAGCCAACCTCAGGCTGCCTTCAGATCCCTTGACTGAGGAACACTGGAGCTGTAGGTCTGTTTTTTCACACGGGGTTGGCCCCATCCAGAGGGTCAAAGCTGTGTTAAGGATGATGCTGCTCATGCACAGGCAGTAAAATGATCTTGCCCTTGCAAGTGCTACTTCCTAACTTTTCTTCTTGACTTCATCTCCACAGATGAGATCAGTGGAAAGGAAGATGGGGAGGGAATAGCATGGAGATTGCAAAACATGCTGGGGGAAATGTACTTTTCCATGCATGTCTTGCTTGCTGGACTGCACATTCCTCTTTCCCTGATGACAGTATTATGTGCTGGGTTTTGCTGGTAGCTAGGCAGCTACCCAAAGCAACAAATCCAGGTGCCAATGAAACTTTCCATCGACTGAAGTGGGTTCAAGGGCAGCAGTAACAACTCACAATTCAGTCTCTTCTGAGGCCACAACACAAGGTCCCATGCAATATTTTTAACTGCAAATTATTCCAAAATCTCTCTCAAAACATAATCTGTACTTCATGCTGTGCATCTGTACCAAGGATTTAGAAGAAAAATGGGTTATTAGTACCTAATTTACATTTTATGTTTTATGCTTCCTGGCAAGTTAAAGCTGTGGTCAATGGTTCGGCCCCAAATGGCCTTTCATTACTCAGGCTGTCCAGACATTCATAACCTTATGAGTCCTTACCAAAGAGGCTCAGATTTGTGCCAGAAGCATTGGGAGAAGAAAACGCTCAAGTGGAATATGTATGATATAAGAACTGAATGGAATTCAAGGAAGTAAGGTAATATTAATCCCCCATAAGCTGAGAGATACGATTATTACAAATCATAAAATTATGCAAAATGTTGCATGAGTCACTCTTATTTTTTCTCATCTTCCGCTGTTTTATGTTTATCTATTTAGGCTAAAACTTTGGAAAAAGAAGCTGCTTGTGTTTTGGTTCCCATATGACCCTCAAAGATAGCATCCTCTGGGAGTTTTGCAGTCAGCATCCAGTGAGGCTCCCAAGTCAAGGTCCCCAAACACCAGCAGGCAGGACAGAACTGGCCCTGTAGCACATGATAAATAATAACAACACTTCTCTCAAAGCCAAACCTTCTGAGTAAGGGTTGCTGTTACTGGTGAGCTGGGTAATAACCAGCCATTATTGAATTTGTTTAATATTGCACATTAAAAGATTAAGATCTTGCCAGAGTTATGTAGACTGAAATTTTCCATGCTGGATATTTTCTGTGCTCCATTTTTTGTTTTCTCTTTTTTTTCTTTTTTGTAATTTTGTTTTATTAAAACTAGCAGTCTGAGGTGGAAGCCAAGATTGATCAGAAAGACAAAGAAGTAGTATCAGTCTGGTGAGGGAATGAGCGCTGGTGAATTAACACTGTTATAGCTATTCCTTAAATATCCAGGCTTAGTATGAGTTCTGTTGTAGTTTCAGTGGATGTTAGTTGCATTGCACAGTGCTGAGGGAGCTGACAAAGTTTAACAGTATTTTGCTGCAACTCATCTACTTGTTCATCCTCTCAATCAAAAATGGAAGAGGCCATTTAGGGTGCATTTCAGGGAAGGATCCCATCTTGAGGCTCTCTCCATGCTTTTCCCTCCAGTGAAAGAAAGCAGCCACTTCAGACTGAGACTCAAAGTTTTGCAGATGTCTCCCAAAGGATGACACTTGGAGAGCTGTTGCAGAGTTGCTGGTGTGCAGTAAATCCATATCCCACCTCTACTGCTGCAGACTATCGGTGTAGGACAAGTGCTGGGATCAGATGGGTGGAGAAATTGGGACCCACTGTCTAGAGGGGTTGAGATTGACTGCAAAAGTGGAGGAAACTTGCTCATCTTAGAGGAAGTAGAATGGAGGAACAGTATGCTGGAGAAGATGGCAAAAGTTAAGAAGGGAAGGTGAAATAAAAAATAGGGGAGTCATGGTGCACAGAGTCCAGAGAACCCAGGATGATCAGCCAACACAATTCACAGCTTCTTTTCCAGCTTCCAGCAGCACAAGCAGATACACTGACAGCCCTGTGTCAGCTCTGATGGCATAGGTATCACTGTGAGTGTCAACATGATGGAGTTCCTGTTTCAAAGAAAACTTAGTAAAGAGCTCAAGGAGAGCTGTGTTAAAAGAACATTCTTCAAGTTGCCAAGTTGAAAGTTCCCAGCCTTTTGTGTAAACTCTTCCAAATGAGCAAGATTTTCTCCACTGGTCCACAGCAGGTTTTTTTCTTCAGTTTTTCTTCAGTTCCTTAAAAGCTTAGGCGGTTAAGCATGTAAAAATATGTGTTAAAACAATGAGCACCTAAAATAAATTTTGAATTAAAGCTGTCTATGCAGCTTAAGTTCATCTTTCAGTATATATATCAAATAATTAATTTTCTTCCCCAGGAGCCCTAATGCAGTCAGTTCAAAAGCCTGAGTTAGTCTGGGGCTGGAACTGGATTGTCTAATAAAGGAGCATAGAATGGCTGACTCATTTACTGCATGAGGTAAAAGGTGTGTGATAAATTTAAATGGGGATTTGCAGCATCAAAGGAAATGGTCTCATAGCCAAAGCAATTGAATAGCATACTAAGGAACTGGACAGGGATAGATCTTATGTGATGACAGGCAAGTCACTTAAAATTAGTTTTTCACAGTTGGCCTCTAATTGTGCTTTTCCCATTTTCTGAGTAGTTGCCTTGAGATTTTTGGGTCTCGGTTACCAGCGTGTCCAACTGAAGCAAATTGAAGGTTGGCTTTGGACAGAGAGAACTGCATTTAAAGTTAAATACACAGAAAATCAAGTAGCACCAATCAGTGGACACTTTTTACCTTAAGCTTCATGTGTTTCAGTTCCTCATCTGCAAAACTGCAGTCTCTGTCTCCCAGAGGTGGGGTGCAAATAAATCCATGAATACACCTGAGGTATGCAAAGGCTGCGCTGGGGAATGTCACGGAAAGGTCCATGGGGAAATGAATTTACTGTGTCTTCAGAGCAGGCCTGACTGGTGTGCAGTAAATACAGTCCAGGGCCACACACTGAACCAGAGGAGAGGACCAAACACTGAATAGCTGCTCATTATTAAGCACTGTCCGTTCTGTGTGCTGAATGAGGCGAAGGCCCTGTGGGAAAAGCAGTTTGCAGTGATGTAATTAAAGACTGCACCAGAACGCACACACAGTGAGCAGTGGCATTCAGGCTGCACCAGCAACTTTAATTTAGGTTTTTCCTAGGTTTTGAGGCTTAGCTTTGTGACCTCAAGCACGTTCCTTTAATAATTTGGGGTGCGTCGACGTAACGCTGCAGCTGAATTCTTCCTTGTGGGATATGATGTCTTATAAAACAAGATATTCTGTAATCAAAAGTGAATGTGTTGCATTACTTCCTGTTTGCTCCCCACGCTGCTGTGGATAATTGCTTCTTTCCTGCGGGTGGAATGAAGACTGTTGAGGTCCAATGGCCTCAACCATGGGCTGCTTATTCAATGTGGCATGTAAGCAGCAGGGATTTCCTTGTCCCTGGCTGGAGACCTGCATACTTTACCTCTTCCATGCGAGTAGGATGAAATTAATCAGTGCTGGTTTTCTCAGCAAGCAGTGAAATTTCAACCACTGCAATGTCGGAGGAGGAAGACTCCTCAAAGGGGACCAGGAGAAAATGCATGAATGAGAAGTTCCTGCCAAGACACGAACACTACACTGGAGTGTGTCTGAAACGTTGGGCATAGAGAGTAAATAAGCCCCATGACAGGTCTAGCCTAAATACCCAGCACTTCCATGGCAAGTAGCCCATACTTTCACCAACCTTGGCATCCAGACGAGGATAATATTTTTGCAAGGATGAACTGCACTCGAACAATGTCTCTAATGTTTCAGTGTCGATGCAAGCATGCTTTCCTTTCAGATCAGCCATGTGGCTCTTCTTTTCCATCCCTTTCCCCCTCTTCCTTTCAGAGAAGTACATTTTATGTGTCTGCTGAAGAGGAAATCCCTGTCTTCTGTAGAGTTCCTGGCCTGAGGACCCAGAAGACAGTGCACCTCAGTCCTGGGAATGGAGCTGTTAAGCCTTAGCTGATGGTTCTCTTCCAGCCTCCTGCACTGTGCTGAGTGTTCCCATATCCCACTCTCACAGGACAACCTACCCATCTCTAAAGTGATAATTACACACAGCAATCCTGAATTCCAGTTTTTGAGAACTCCCAGCAGCTTTTGCACTGACTGGTGAGGTGACAGGAGCAGTCTGTGTGTGCACATGGGACACAGAATATTGCTGGTGAAGCCACAGCTTGCTCCAAACATCTGCACACCAAAAAGCCATGTACAGCATCTGCCCTACCCATTCTGGAGGTCAGCATGAAAGTACAAGCATAAGAGGCTAGTCTGCGTGGTAGAATTGAAGGGGCAACCCAAATCTAAGTGGCTGCCCCATAAAAATGATCCTTTTCCCCATGTCTGAGCATCCTTTTGCATTTACAGACTCAGAGATGATGCTTCACACAGAGGGAAGGTGGTGTCACCCAACTGAGAAAAGGCAGCATGAGCACTTGCACAGTCCTTATTTCTGCCTTCATCCACCTCACTTCCCCCTGTGTTCTTGACCAGAATAACTTGGGAATGGATTTCTCCTGTAGTTGTGAGGCTGTTTTACCACGCCAGAGTTACTCCCTGCCGTGTGTCACTCCGGTATAAAAGTTTATGAGATAACCAGATTAGATTTCAGTGTATCCAGTTGATATATTTGAGCAAAACAGTGTCTTTGTGGATCAGCACCTGGCTGGAAGGGTGCTAAAAACTGCTTTAGGCAAGCATTAGGATCTCAGTTATTAATTTATTTCTTCAGATCCAACATGTTGAAAGTATCCTCTTCCAAGTGAGAAGTAAAATGTCTAAATATGTTTTTAGGACCTAAATATCCTATCATTGCTTATGAGGTAGGCAACCCTACTTGAAGTTCCTATTAATTTTGCCTTCTGTTCACTGAAATCTTTTTAGTAAATTTGGAGGTGATATCTGGGCTTCTTGTTTTCCAGATCTGAACACCATGATTTTGTATTGCTGGATACTTGTGGCTGTGTGTTGAAGTTTAGGAAACAAAATGGGAAAAAAAAACCCAATACTTCATAAGGGTAAAATGTTTTTTGTATGACAGTGTGAAAATAAACCAAGAAATGACCAGGGAAAAAAAAAAAAGAGTTAAACTGAAAAAACTCAAATACTAAAATAACTTTTAAAACTGCAAAAGTTCTCACATATTTTCCCTATGACAATCCAGTTTTCATAAGACTGAAGTGGAAGTTCTCTCTAAAAAGTTTTTTTTTTTTTTTTGTGGACCTAAGTAAGACTGTTCATGGTTTTTGTTTCTGGACACAAGCTGCCATACCCTCTGCATCCATCCCAGTAATTTAGTATGAAGGGATCCCTGGTACTGCAGACTTCTGTCAAAAAGGAGAAAAAAAATACTTCCCACTGGCAATCCCCCTCTTTCAGAAGTTGCTTTCAGTGCATTTGGAGCTTCTAAATGACTTTAAAACCTCCTTTCCACTCCTCCTATCAATTTTACTCAGCAGCTCAGCTCCTTCACGCCCACTCAGAGGGGGCTGTCTCTCAGCAGGCAGTCAAATCAGCCTGTCAATATAAACCAAGGCAAAGTCAGTGTCTGTATTATTATAAATAAGGCACTTGTAGTTGAGCAAAAGATCCAGTTAAGTGGTAATTTAGCAGTGTTGTCACAGGTCAGTGGTACCCCTTAAAAATCGTTGTGGATTGATTATGTTTGTCAGTATATTATTGTCTCTGATTACTTAGGTTGGTGGTTGAGCTTACTGTGCAATTTTTTTAAAGGTTGGGATTGACAAACACTTATAAAATAAGTGGAGTTTTACCAGTGTGGAGTTTTGTTGTACTTGTAGCTTGGGGTTTCAAAACCTCAGGAGAAAAAAATTGGAAGAAAAATACCCTAGAAAATTTAGCAATGAAGCAACAACTAACAGCATCTACTATTCTGTTAAAGGATTCACTAATAAAATGGCTGGGATGCTTAGAACTTGCAGTGACTATTGAACAGCAATCCCTGTGAATAGTTTTATTATGTGCCTGTCAGTAACGTGTGCTGCTTAAATCTGCACTCACAGAGTGACTGTGCTGGTGGCTCTGTGCACTCTGCCACTTACTGACCTGGTAAAAGTTTAGTCTTGAAGAAGGAAAGCTGCTTTGCTTTCTACCTAGGCTAGTTTAGAAGTCAGAGAGTAGTTTTGCAGAAGTCTTTTCGACTTAAGAAAGTGATTCACAAGATGTCTCCATTAGTTTCCTGGAATCGAGATGTTTATTTTGTGCTATGTACAACAGCAACAGTTCTGTAGATTTCATAACATTAAACATTCAAATTGCAACTTCTACTGAAATTTTCTTTCAGCATGTGTTACCCAGAATGTCACCAGGCAGGAGTCTAAATAACAGCACTAGACAGAAAATAAGTTTGGTATTTCAGTTAAAAACTTTCAGACTGGACATAAAAGTCCCAAATTAAAAAAAAAAAAAAAAAATCTCAGTAGCTACGGTCTTTGAGAACAAATCATCCAGTTCTGTCATTCCCATCCAAGGCAGAACAAAATGAGAACAACTAAGTGTTTGTTCCCTGAATTTCACAGGGCGTTTCTGAGGTGAGCTTTCATGTTTTTTGAGGGATTTTTTTTCCCAGTCCTGTGGCCTTGCCACAGAGACATTGTTGAAAGTCATTTAAGACGATAAAGGCAAAGTCCTTTTCTAGCCAGGGTGGTGGTCAGGGTTTTGGTGTGGGCAGCCCTTCCCCTGGGGAAATGAAAGTCCTGGGAAATGTTGCTGGGGCATCTTTGGTGATCAGTGAGAAGTAGTTTGGAAGCCCCCCCTGGCCTGAATACCTTTGTGACTGGCCACAGAGACAACTGTTCAAACACTGTGCTTGGGAAACCTCACCAAAGGCATTGATCCAGGGCCATGTGCTGTTCAAGTGTAATTTATGGGAATGGAAAGCAGCTTACTACTAGTAATGGTAATTTTTGACTAGAAGTGTAACACACCTGCCCATCTGTCTGTCAGCCAGTCAGTCTGTCTCCTTGCTCTTTTTTTGCTTTTTGTTCCCTTTCTACGCACTGTTATTTTAACTGGCAGCCAAATGTAAAAGAAAGGATGTGTTTAAGAGCATGGTACCTAATAATTTAAGTTAAAAAAAAAAAAGACTTTAAAATATTCCCATTGCACATTCGCAGTCCAGATTTCCTGGTGATTAATCCTGGTGCACGCATTCCCCACTGTCCTGCTGGTGTTGACTGTGGAACTGAGAGGTTTATTCATGTAAATTGTGCTTGACAGAGGTGAGGTGGGAAAACTGAGGTGGGCTTGATCAAAGAGCTACTGGAATTGATGGGAATCATTCTTTCCATCTCAGTTGGTCAGAGCATGGTGCTGATAACGCCAAAGTTGGGGGTTCAGTCCTTAAAAGCTGGACTCGATGGTTGGGTCCCTTCCAACTCAGAATATTCTCTGGTTTCAGCAGGTTTAACAAATGTCTTCATTATTGGCAGCAATTATTTGTTGTCTTTCCCTGCACCCCATGATTCCCACAGCAATATTTTTGCTTCTCTGATTGAGAGGCATTAATGGCAATCTCCATCTTCTCCACCTGAACCTTGACCCTGCAGTTTCTGCTTTTGAACACGGGGCCAGTGACCCATATGGAAGGGATGCAGTTGGCTGAGCAAGTAACTTTTAGAAGATACCAGAAGTGTTGGGGGAGGGCTGGAATAACTCAGCAGAGCAGCTCAGATTTTGTTAGGACAAGAATTTGTCTTCCACTGGCAAACAGCCTGGTCTCAGGGCAGAGCATTTTCTCTTTGCCATCTGACTGTGCTCCTGGCACAAGGCTGGATGACCAAATGTCTCCCCTGTGAGAGCTGAGGGTCCCTCCCCAGGCTCTGGACCCCACTCATGTTTTCCTGTGCAGTGATTATATTGAGCTCACAGGATCTTATTTGATCCTCCTCCTGCTGCTGCTGCAAAAAGGGTGGGTGGGTTGTTATCCCTCCTGTCAAAATCTTTGTCCAAAATCAACAAAGCCACAAACGTGTTCTGGTTCAAGTACTCGTGCAAACATATTTATGCAACTGCTTGTAGGATTTGACTTTCAAATAGAATTCCATGAGCAAAGCTTCAATGCAGCTGCTTTCAAAAAACAAATGAGAAGATCCATATGTATCACTGAAGTGTATTTAACTGCGAGTTTGTTCCAATATTCTCCAAGCATATTTTCCGTATCCGTCCAACTGGACTGTGTCCATCTCCAGTGTAATGCTGCTGTGATGTGTGGAGTTTATCCCTGTAGCCTAATGCCATGAAAAGAGTGGAAATAAGGGAAGCTATACAGAACAAACACTGTCTGCATCTGAATAATTACATTTGGTGTTCGATGATCAGGAGATTAAATTTTGTTTGTTTTAAAAAAGACAGCTGACAAGCAGAGAAAATTAAGTTGGCAGGACTTAAAACCAGTTTGGACTAATTCCATTGTCTCAAGTAAGCTTGATTGCATTCTTATTTTTAATTAATTTAACTTAGATAGCCCGTGCCAGAACAACTCTTAATGTAACATCATAGATGAGGGTCTCCAAGTCTTTTGTAGAAAATCCTAAATTCATATGGAAAAAAATAAACAAAGGCCAAAAAATATGTTCTCCCCCAATATTTCATATGTTAGGTCCAGAGCTTTCCTCAGCAATGAAAGGCTGGTTTGAACTGCAGACAGGAACAAGCCACTGTTTAGAATAAGGAATCTATCAAGCCATTATCTTGTCACAGGCCATAACAACTTCCACACTTTATTAAAAAACAAAGAAAGCAGGTGAAACATTTATGGCTAGAGAGAGTGTGCTTCTGCCACCAGCAAGAGAACCTCATCACGGCCCTTGGCTTCAGAGTTCCCGTCCGGCACCTGCGCGGCTCGGGGCCTGCCAAGGCAAACACTCTCCAGGACAGAGGCTGCTCCGTGGTTTTTAATCTCTGTGAAGTGCCAGGTGAAGTTCTGGAGCAGTGGAGCAGTTCATGTGTGAAAAAAAAAAAAAAAAAAAAAAAGGCTCTGCTGTGCTGTGCTCTCCCGGACTAAATTTCCGCTCCGGGGTTTGCGTTGCGAGTGAATGGCCGGGAGCCACGGGGCCAGGCGGCAGCACTGGGGGCTCCCACACCTCCATGCCCTTTTTCTGGCCATGCTGCTGGGAGGCAGGCAGTGCCATTAGCCCCATTTTATAAATGCAGCCCGCCACCGAGGTCTGCAGGGCACGCAATATTAGTTGTGCTGGTAACTGAATTCCCGCGGGAGCCTGGATGCTTGTGTTAGGCTTTTATAACATGACTTACTGCCACAGTTTATAGGAATTTTTGAACGAACTGAAATGTGACATTTTTATTCCTGTCTTGTGCTCTCTAACCATCTGGCTTGCCTCACTTTTTAAATGCATTGCTGGAGATGGGGTGAATGGAGAGTCCTCGGCATCTGAACCACAGGTTTCCATTGTAAAATTTCCATTTCCATTGTAAAACAGCCCCCCAACAACAACACCCCCAACAACAACAAAAATATATCAACCCCAAACCAAGCAAACCCCAGAAAATAAAAGACAAGAAAGGACAGGGAATTTCCCTCCTGTTGCTTCCTCCCGTTCCTGCAACATTCCCAAATAGGCACCATGAAAAAGAGATCCCTCTCTATGTTACTGTAAAGGTTTTTGATCAGACACTGCAGTTTAAATAGCAATATTCCTGCTTCTTCATCAGAAATAGTCCCCTATTTTCAGTTTCTCAAGGAGAAAAATTTGATGTTTTCCACTGCAAGTACCTGGGTTCCCAGCAAAGTTCATGAAGTCCTGACTGGCCGTGACCTCTCCAGAACTGAAGACCATAGAAAATTAAGAGTAAAAAAGTAATAAGAGGGTCTTCACATGGGGTTTTCATCTTGAACACAAGGATTATCTTTTGTATTGAAGCATTTTTTATTAGAGATGGAAAATAGTCTTTTTAGAGTGCAAGAGCTAATGTTCGAGCTTTCCAGATTATTCTGAAATACAAGAGCAATACAGACACTGTTAAAAATGCAATCAAAGCAATTTAAATCCTTTTAAAACATCCACAAAGGATCCTTTGATAAGAAGGGACTTTCATGAGCCTGAAAGACTAGGCAGTTTAGTGTGTGCTGTTTATTAAGTTTATATGGAGTTTATATGTAACTCCACTTTTGGCTGGAGAAGAGCAGCAGTAAATTATAAGACATCTTTATAAGCACCAGTGTTAAACTTGCTGGTTTAAAATAAAAAATGTATTTATATTAATACAGCTCTAAATGGGGTTATTCAATGCTTAAAGATGCAGTTTGTTTTCCGTTAGTACTCTGAATGGTCACAAAATAATTCTGTGAACCTTAAAGGATTTAGTCTTTTTTTGACAAAAAGAAGGAAATTGCTACAAGTGCAGAGTGTATGATGGGCTGTGAAAGTCTATTTGGTTCAGTTGTGCTGCATATTCTTTAATCTTCCTTTAAGTTCCTGCCTTTGTCCTCCTTTTCATTGTGTGTCCCTGTAAGGAAACTTTTATGAAGAAAGCAAGGATGGGCAAAAACCCAGAAGAAGTTTTATATTTGGGCTGGGCAGGGTAGGATCTCTTTTAGCAGCATCTCCCAGAGTTTGATTGAGGAGGGAGGCATGCAACTTTGGGACCTCTTTGGCTGAAATTTCCATCTCAGGGATGTTGGGGATCACTTTGACAGACACCAGCTCCTTGAAAGAAGAAAGTTTTGCTTTTGGTGTGCCAGCAGTCTTAGGAGCTGACTGCTACTCCCTCAGGCTGCTCCTATTGCCCAGGCTGGGTGTAGGCACTGAGGCATTCAAATGCTTTTTTCCATTAATTTGGGGTGATTTTTGTTGTTCTGGAACAAAGCAGGTGAGAGGAGGAGAGCAGCAGGCAAATAATAGGCTGGGAACAACATCTGAATGATTTTGGTTTACCTTAAAGAAGAAAAATAAGGAAGGGAAGAGGAATTCTGATCTTGGATCTCTGAACATGAGCAGGAAGTAAACATTGTCTTCCTACATCCTCTTTGGGAATTCCAGGTGTTGGTTTTATTTGTTTATGGAGTTCTGTTGTTATTGGTTTTTTTTGTGGGGGCTTTTTTAGGCAGCATAATAAGTTTGCATTTGGATCTTACTCAGTTTTCATCTGATTCAATGCCAAGGATAGCAGGGATCCAGAGGTCAAGTCCAAATGTTCCCATGCAGCAGCGTGGTGCATGTCTTCTTGGCAATCCTCCACGCATTTCTTTGGAAAATCTGCTCTTGGGATTCCAGTATGTTGGAAAATAAAATGTACTGCTTAATAGGTAGTACATAAATACAATCCTTGCCACACCAATAAATGACCAAAAAGCTGAAAAGATGTTCCTGGCTTTTCTAGACTTTAAAATGAGATTTAAACTGAGCTCATTCCTCCCCACAGACATCTGCAGGAGGAAGCCTCACCAGCTGATTGCAGGGCTTGGATTTGCAGCTCTTCAAAACAAGTTGCAGAAATACAACTTTTATAGCAGTCTTACTTAGACACCTGAAGTTTACACTGAATGTCATAAAAGACTGATTTTCAGCCAAGAGTTATCAGAGAGTTTTCTAGTTCATCACTAACCCATCAAAACCCACAGGTATATTGCAAATGTGAAAGAGAAGGGGGCACCTCGTCTCTCTGCAGAGCACTGTTTCTCTCCAAAAGGTGATATTTTGAGCCAGCCAAAAAAATGAAATTAGGAAAATTAAATGAGAAATTAGGAAAAAAATCTTCACAATTCATAGGGAGGTTTTTATCTAATTAAAATATTAGATTTCCCCCCCCTTTTAATTGGAAGTTAGGGATTTTGAAATCAGCAACTCTGTTACCTTGTGCTGAGTTTTTCACTTCATCAGTGTTATGTTTTGACTGGTATGAAATTTTGTTAATAGGACTATTTTTCTTAGGCATGGGCTCAGATACTTTTCAGAACCTTACCAGAATATCTGCTTAGGAACAAATTTGGCCATTGAATGGTGACAGCGTGACGTGTGCAGGTGCAACTATTTTGATATGTTCTTTGTGCTGGGTGCTCTAGAAATTAGTATTTCGATACATAAGCTATGAAGTAAAGGGAAAAA
This sequence comes from Aegithalos caudatus, assembly GCA_013389925.1. Taxonomy (NCBI): domain Eukaryota; kingdom Metazoa; phylum Chordata; class Aves; order Passeriformes; family Aegithalidae; genus Aegithalos; species Aegithalos caudatus. The sequence goes on from WEIU01003655.1 coordinate 513,397, forward strand.
TGAGTCAGTAGAATTATGAATAAACATCGTTTATCTTTATTTATCTTTTGAATGTTAATTATGGCATTTTATATAATACCTTTTCTATATTAATCTGTGTTGTTGCCCTGTTAGGAAGATGGAGAATTCGTTTGCATGTGTGCGTTGTTTGCCAGTAATATTTTCTAAATAAAGAGTTTGGCGTCAGTGAGGAGTGTCTGCTTTCCCAAGGCTGTGACCCACCCAGCTTTTCACCCCCGTTTTGGGTGACTTTGCAGGTGTCAAACAGGATGGCGCTGAGGCAGGAGGGTCTGACTACCAAAGATATCACTCTCAGCGCTGTTTTAGTTACACCTCATCACCATAAGCATATGGTTTCACTTCCAAGTGTTTAACATTTCCATTTCCTCAGGAAATCGTTCCTTCTATTTCTTAAACTTTTGAAACTGGATGGATATTTTTGCTGGCAGGCGGAGCGAGAGCGACACAAGGCTCAGCCCCAGCCCGGGAGAGCCCCTGGCTGCGGTGCCCGCCTGCCTCCCCATCCCTTCCCTCCTGCAGCAGCTCCTGGGCACAGCTCAGGGTGCTCCAGCCGTGTCCCTGGGGTGCAGCACGCTGCTAAAACACTTCTTGCTCTAATAAAACCATCCGCTCCTCTCTCAGCTTGTGTTTTTCTTTCTTAGTCCACTCCGGGCCCATGCATCCCAAGAATTAGTTGAGTGCAGATTCCTTTAGCTGACTTAGTGAGGCCAACGGCAAGATCAGCGCCTAAGAAAATATTTTGTGTCACCTACAAGGAATGAAAGCATTTTCCTCATGTGTTTATTGTCTGTGTTGGTATATCCAGCAGTTGAATGCACATGAAGGAGGAGTGGATGGCTCCAGGGAACTGCTCTGGCCGTTGAGTTCTCAGAGATTATTTCTGGTATTTCCTTTTTCCTCACTACGAATGGATCGCCCTTCTCTCACGTGTTGGCCAAGTTCTGTAGAGTAGGAGGAAGTCCATGCTCATGTCTTATTTATGTTGTGTTTATGCACATATGTCGTAGTGTTTAGCTGTTTGTTTTCTTTCCCTGCTGTGCTATGAAGTACAGTTGTGGATGTGGAATTTGCACACTAATTTAACTGGTCTCACTGGCCCTACAGGAAGAAGATCATCCTCTGCCACATTGGGTGTCACAGCATCATTACAACTTTGATAAACTAACTGCATTTTGTATAACAAATGATCCATGAAATCATTTTGTCCATCAAATGATGTTGTACAAGAGAAAATATGGGGCAAACCAGCTGATTACTATGTTTGTTCCTTTGTGGTTTACTCTGTTATGAATCCAGACAGTCTCATTCTTTGCAGTGCTTGTTTGGCATGGGGAAGCTTCTGGAGGGATTGAGTCCTGGTGGTGTTCAGGATGTTTTATTCATAGCCTCACAAGAGTTAGTTAGTCAAGGTAGCAGAAAACAGCATCAGGCAGATGGAGTTAAAGCTTCACACCTCCCAGGAGAGCTCACCTGAGCTGCTGAGCCTCTGGCTTCGTGCTGGCCTCTGGGATGTTGTGAGTGGCTGTTCTCATCCACTCTCCTGACTCCTTCACTTCCCTTAGCTCTGTACATGTCTGCACATCCCTTCTGCAGTCACTCACTGAAAATGCCACTTGGTCAAGCAGCACAAGCTGGTACCACCCACAAGGACACCCCAAGGCTCTTCCATGTCCCAGTGATCCCGCTGGTTTTCCCACCACACCTATCAGTGCCGTGATGTTCCATGCTGAAGGCTCCAGTTCAGGCCAACAAACCAGTGCCAGTGGGTGGCTGCTGATAATTAGATTGACTGGAGGTCAGGTTAGGATTTACACAGCGATTTTGGTCCAGTTTTTTTTGTGAGAGAGCACCAAAACATTGCAGTCTTCTTGATAGATTAAGTGATATCCTGATCCAAAATGGAGTGGCAGTGCCAGTGAAAAAATGCTGCGGGTGTGTTATTCCCATCTGCTTCAGAAGACCAGACCAGAGCAGGACCACACTGAATTAAAAGCACATTTCAGCTATCCTCAACCCATGTCCCCAGTGACCACCCTGGAAGTGCTTCAGGAATCAGCTCCTGAAGTGCAGCCAGGTGCAGCACTGGGCAGGCTCCCTCCTTCCTTTCACAAGAGGCAGCCTTGGCTGCTCCTGCCCACTGTCACCCAGCTCCAGGGCAGTAGTCCAACACCTCATACAGCATTTTCTGTCCAGGACAAATGTACCCAGAGGGTGGTGAGGGCCTGGCACAGGTTGCCCAGAGAAGCTGTGGGCAGCTCATCCCTGAAAGTGTTCAAGGCCAGGTTGGATGAAGCTTGGAGCAATTCTGGAATAGTGGAAGGTGCCTCTCCCCATGGCAGGGCATATATAGTTAGGTGATCTTTAGGATCCCTTCCAACCCAATCCATGACTCTCTGAGGATTCTGTGCAGTCCTGCTTTTGCAGAATATGGTCCCCAAGGCTGAGATGAGCAGGTCCTTCAGCTGGGTACCTCGATGGCAAAGGGGAGCTCCATCACAGACACGTGCCTGCATCCATGGAGTGGGAGGAGCTGAAGGACCTGGAGGGCCAAAGCAGAGGGGGAATCAAAGACATTGCAGGAGCCACTGCAGGCCCAAGAGAAAAGTAACCGAGGCACTGACAACTTGTGTGGGTTTGGGATGTCTGTTTGCAGTGCTGTGTTATGTGTTTAGAAGCTGGTTGTTTCCATAATAACAGCAAGTGCCATATGGCAGCGAGGAGGGTGGTGAGAAGAATGCCTAAGGAAACACAGTATGTTGTTTGACATGTGTGTACTTGTAGAGGAATAACGTGTCTCAAGCAAGCATTGCTGCTCCAAGCAGGCTGGGGGATCTTCTGCTCTCACCAGAAAAATATCTAAAGCCCTTGGCATTTGTGCTGGTGCCATGCCAGTTAATGATCCATATTCTCCTGCTGATAGTCCTTGTGATGAGCAAAGGACCTTTTGCTTTGCTGTGAGTGTTGGTTGTGGATGCACCAGCACAAGGGAATGGCATTTAAACATGGCTTTTAAGGGGAAATACAGTTCTGCAAGGAGTGCTTGTGAAACTGAAATGAGCCAGATGCCATATGCTCTATCCATTCCTTAATGTTCAGCAATTAAATAGCAGAAATTTTGAAACCTTTGAAAATTCATAGTTTACTGTAATTGTTTAATAGAAAGTAGTCTAAGCATTTCCATAGATATGGGGCACTTTAGTGCATATCTAGGAAGCATCCAGGAAGGATTCCACAATTTCCAGCTTTTTCTACCCATTAATGTATCACTCATATTTCAAGGATTTGCAAATTTCTCCCCACATTCCCACCAATACCACCACACTGAGCTCTACCTTTGCATACATTTCCACCACAGAAGAAGATGAAATTATTTTTTCATAGTAGCTGAATGGCTTTTGCTTGACCTTTGCCAATGTCAGCCCTACAAAATTTAGCCTCTCTTAACTGAGTCTTAAAGCCATTAATTATATTTTTATTTGGATCCCTGAAATGTGGTGGCAGGGAGAAAGGAGGTTGCTTTGATTTGGGGTTGTAGTTCTGCACTCACTTGCAATGCCTTAAACTCATGAGCAACTCAAAAGGCAGAGCTCTTCTCATTTTCATGCTTCTGTTCTTCTCTTTATTGCCTCTAGAGAGAGATTACTGCAGCATATGTGAAAAGCAGCCCATCGGAAGGCTTCTCTTTCGGCAGTTCTGTGAAACTCAGCCTGAGCTCGAGTGCTGCATTAGGTTCCTTGACTCGGTGGTAAGTCAATTCTTGTGGCATTTTGGGGTGCTTTGCAATGTTCCCCTGACAGAGGAGACTCCTCTGACCCCAAGAAATTGCTGTTTTGTGGGATTTTGTGTCTGAAGTGCTGGAGCAGGCAGTGGGCAGGGCTGGCCCCAGTCACAGCCCAGCACCACTGGTGGTACAGGGACATGTGGGGCTGGTGCCAGCCTTGGGAGCCACCAGAGAGGGGTAGGACAGTCACCCCCTCAGGGCTGCTGTGCCCTCCCCTCATGTCAACACCTGAGCAGCTGAGCTGGGAGGGAAGGGAAGTTGAGAACGGGCTGACAAGAGAGGATGGGGAGTGTAATAATCCTGATATCTCTTACCAAGCCTTTTCATCCGTAGAGTTTGGGATGGTTTACAAAGGACATCCTGATAATCCCCCTGTTTTTTCAAACAGGAGAACAGAGGCACAAGGTACAGAAATAACTTGATTGAGGTCACTGAGAAACAAATCTGCTCCATTTTCCACCCCAGTGAGCTGTCAGTTAACCCAGCCGCTGAGCATCACCCCCAAGCCCTGGGGGACCTGATGCTCTTTCCCAGTCTGGCAGCACTTGGCCATGTGTCCTGCCAGCTGTTCACAGTGGAAAAGTCTCTCAGTGACCTCTTCAACTGGGAACCTGTGAAAGAGGAGGGTGTTGGTTGGCCAAAAGGTGAATTTGTACCAAAGAGGAAGAGGAATTTGTCACTTTTGAGTGCCCACAGGGTCCCTGGCTAACACTGATAGTCAGAAGCAAAATAATGCATACCAACAGGAATAAAATGGTTTTGTTTGTACCATGGTGAAGCTACTCTGAAGCATAGAGAAATGTGAGGATTGCACTGAAGCTGTAAAAGTAACAGTCTGGAGAGGACATGTGGTCTCAAGGTTTATGTTACTCCTGCAGTAACAACAGCAAATCTACAGCATCACAAAAAGTGTTGGATAAAGCTGTATCTGAATCAGTTTTAGCTGGTCATGACTTCCACCTGCTATTCCTAGCACTGCTTGTGATTTTCTCTAGTGAAAGGTGCAGCCATCCAGGTACATGAGACATCTGACAAGCACTCTGTGCAGCTGTGCTCAGGGCCAGCAGGCAGCAGGACACTTTGGGTACCCTGACTGTGTTTGTCCCGCACTGAACACTGTCCAGTGAGGTGTCTGCCACCGATGGAACACCACAAACCCATCGGGGGGGAGACATCCCTGCAGAAATGCCACATCAGCTGTGCCACCTGCAGCCCCGAGGGGATGGGCAGTGGCGCCTGCAGACATCCCTGGGAAGACATCCACTGCTTGTACGTGGTTTGGATTTGAGGCGGGAGCGGCGGAGCCGTGCTCAGTTTTTTGGGGATTAGCGGCTCTGTTCTGTTCTCTCGCCCCTCCGCAGCTGCCGGCGGCACGTTTTGGTTCCCGGGGCTGCCGAGGAGAAGCCCCCGATGTGTGAGCCCTGCCTGCGCTCAGGGCACCCCGCTGACAGCGGGAACAACATCTGGGCACGGGGAAACATCTGTGCCGCCCAGGGCACCGTGTGACAGCCTCGGCTGCGGCGCTGCCGGAGCCGCTCCCGCCGTGCCTGCGGCTCCGGGAATTGAGGGCACTGTGTCATCTCATCCTCCCTGAGCAGCCCTGACAGGCTCTGACAGCCTCCCTGTGCAGCCCTGACAGGCTCTGACACTCCGTGTCCTCCCCTCAGCCCCGCAGCACAGGCAGCAAAAGCTCCTGGTGGCACTGGCTTTGTTTAAAGGTCCGTCTCCCAGCAATCCCCAGTTGATATTCCCAAATCCTTTTGCAAAGGTGTGCTTTGCACCCACCCCAAGTTGCTGTTGCAGACTGGAGATGCCCTGTGTACCTTGACTGGGCCAGTGGACTGTTCCCAGTTCGGCTCAGACTGGCACTATGAGGATTTGTAAACAAAATGTCTGAATCCTTATCTTCCTTATCTTCCTTATCTTCCTTATCTTCCTCTCTTCTTTTGAACACTAATTAACAGCAGTCTCCTTTGTTTTTCGATTTCAAATTCTGTATAAGCTTGCTCCCAGCCCATGAAAATCCCTGTATTAGGCAATGTTAAGGTCATGCAACACAGCCCTTTGCCATTAAATTGGATGATTGCTACTGAAATTTGCCCAGCGGGGTCACGCTGTGTTTAGTGAGTAGTAGGATTCAAGCCAAGCCCTATGTTAGGCAAAAAAAAGCCCTATAATGAGACCAGGAGTCTGACTTTACAGCCCTAATCTGAGACCACCACGAATGTGAAACCTTCTCAAGACCACCTGCTGTAACAAGCAGGAAAAGCCAAGAGCCTTCATTTTCTTTTGTCTTGGTTATTTTTCTAACACGAGATGCAAAAATTATCTTTTGTGTAATGTCAAATGAAGGGAAAATATAAAAGGGGGTGATATTTAGCTGTTCATGAGGGACTCACAGAGCTTTTTGCACACTGAAAGGGAAGGACCACCACTCTTTTTCAGAGCCCACCTAAGTGACTTTACCAGATGACACAGTAAGGCACTGGCAGAAGCCAGTACTTGATGCCTCCCAATATTTCATATAGTTTTTCAACTCATTCACTCAACTGTCTGCATGGAAAGAAGTGTCTGGGGCTTCTGGGAGAAAACCAGAAGCTGAGTCAAACGTTCAACAACCTACCAACATCCTTATGAGAGACTAAGCTCTCTCACACCTTGGCTTCCAAAGGCTGGTAGAATCATCCAGACCTTGCAGATCAGAATATGTAAAGAGACAAAAAATAAATCCTCTCTTGACTGGTCATTTATGTCAGCTGTTGTGTGAAATAACTAACCTTGTCTGATGTAGTCTCCTGCAAATGTCATTATGGCAGCATCTGGGGATTTTTGTCTGTTAAACAGTTGTTAAGCTGCTTTCTGAAGAAAAAGGATTTGTATCACTAAATTCTGCATGCATGTAGGTGTGTAGCTGTCAGCTCCCTCTGAAACCTATGAATACCTTGGCCAATTTCAAGCAGTAGTTGAGATGAAAGTGCTCAGAGGCATAAAGCCTCTACATGTTTTCTGAGAGCAGTGTTTGGGTAATTAGTCACAATCGATTGTAGCCCAGACTAACACGACATGTGGTTTGTAAGCAGGAAGCCCCAACATTAGATGATAAGAGTGATAAGAACAAAGAGAGGCAGAGCTCTGCAGCACTGGTGGAGCTGTGGGTGTGTGGTTCCCACTGCTGCTGTGGGACCAGCCTGTCAGTGTGTCTGTCTGTCTGTCTGTCTGGGAAATGGAGCAACAGCAACCCCTTCCCCCAGCTGGCACAAAAAGGGCTGTAAGGACAGACAGCCACCTCTCACTGTGGATATTGTGCAAACAAACTCATGACAGAGGTCCTGGCTGCTGAGATAAAATATCCACGTGGCTCTGGAGGCATGGTGTGCTGATCTGGGTGCATGGAGCCACAGAGATCTCCCCTGAATGGCTCACCAAACCCTGATGCAGCCATTCAGATGGTGGAACTATGTGAAGATAAACTATTATCATTAGATGGAGATGGTTTATGATTAAATCAGCTCCTCTAGAAGCCCTTACCCAAGGAATCACGCACAGGCCTGAAGCACACTTTGCTCTGCTTACAAATATTGTAGCAACATGGTTCAACTTTGGAGCTGTTGAAAAAGAGCCATTAAAATAAAGTGTGAGGGGAAATGTTTCCTGTGCTAAAAGGGAGATCAGTGAGCTGGCAAGGCGCTAGCAAGATGTGTTTCCTTCTCCACAGCCAGTGCCTCCAGCACAAGAAGGTGGCAGTTCAGGTCAGCAGGGACCTCTTGCTCCTGTCCCCTTCTCATCAGCACATCCCCAGGGTGCCAGCTCCTGACATTTCCTTCTCCTCTCCTGTGATTTTTATGTGTCATTAAAATGAAGGCTTTAGCTTCTGAACTCCCTTTCCTGCTTCATCTACTCATATTCATAAGGGTTTTTTTTTTCCAAGGGATGGCTTTTAACAATTTAATGTGGACCAGATTTAGGCTGACTGGAGGAGAATGTGGACAATTTTGGTCATTATTTTCTCTCTAATGTGAACAAGGTTACATTTTTTGCACTGAAGTCACACAAAAATACATCCTCTGGAGGAAAATAGCCCTGCTGCCTCTGCAGGTTGTTTCTGCTCGTGATATCTGGACTCAGGGGCTGGGGTGAGAGGCACAATCTCCTTGGGTGGACTTTTCAGCTGAATGCTTCACTAGACATTGCACTTATCTGGGGTGAAAGGATGAGTGAGCATCCATTTAATGCCATTTGTAAAAACCCTGTCTTGCTGTTAGGGAGATTTCATTTGGTTAAGTCCCTTTCGTGGTATATAAACCATCTGTGTGTGTGTGTCTTAAAGCTGTTCGAGGCTTTTCCCATCAGAAATGCCAGTTTGTTGGTATCAACAAACTCATTAACTCAAAACGTGTTTTCAAACAGTTGAAAGGGCTCTTTTTACCCTGACTTTAAATATGAAAAACATGGTTTCAAGTTCACTTTTCATTTAAAAATGCGAATTATTATGAATCCCAGCTGTTTGGGGTTTGCCTTCCAACTTTCAGTCACAGATTTTAAATCTCCAGTGGAGGCAAGTGTAAGGACAGAGCAGTAACAGGGCAGAGCCTGGAGTCTGAGAAAGGACTGAGCAGAGAGATATTCTCAGATAACAGAGGAGGGAGCTGAGAAAGTAGAGATGAAAAACTGGGACTCCTGCAGATGCTCAAAAGGTGATTCCACTGCTCCTGACTTCTACCAAGAAGCCAAAACTGCTCTGGTGGGAGTGTCCCCATCTCCATCTCCTGGTGGGTACAAGGGGTGATGATTCCCTTGGCCATGCCATGGGAAACAGCTACCTTCTGTGGGAGGCCACCCTCCCAGATCTGCAGAGAGATCTCTTTGGATATGTTTTTCCATTTTCACATATTTTTAGCCATGCAGTTTCAGGGGCTCAAATAATATGAAGGTGAAAATCAAATACTACATAAATCGATGTCAGAATCAACGTGAGCCCCTGTGGGGGTGTCATTGCCCTGGTAGCTGTCCATCCATCACAGGCAGCCTCCAGCCCCCAAACCTGAGCTGTCCCTGAGCCTGTGGCCCCATCCCACAGCCAGTCCCAGGCTAGATATTGCTCCCTTTCCCAGCTGAAGAGCATTTTTCCATCTGATCTCCCTCTCAGCCCATCCTGAGGGCAACTGCTCCAAAGGGAAGGATACTTTGCACTCTTCCATCCAGCCAGGGCTGCCTCTATGGAACAAGGAGCCACCAATGTAACTACTACCTCCAAAACAGCAGCCAGAAGAAAAGTTAGCAGCAGACAGTGGCCAGCCCACATCCTCTCGCCATTTGGGCTGGAGGATCTGTGCCTGCCCACAGAAAGAGCCTTCCCTGCAGCTTGTCCCACGGAGTCAGGGTGATCATAAATCCTCTCCTCATTTATGGGCTATGAATAGGGCCCTGTCTGACCTAACTAGGGCATGGAGAAGCTATTAGGCTTCAGAGCAGGAGCCTTGAAACACATGCCCGGATTCATCAAAGGAATAATGGAAAATATTTTGTTCCACACGGATTTTAAGTAATGATGTTATTTCTAGCAATTGAGGATTTGCAAACTGTAGCCATGCTTTTGAGTATTGGGAAAGGAAGGGGAGGTGTCTTGTGATTGAAGCACAAGACCAGGAGTTGAGGACCTTGGTGGCTTCCCAGGCAGGTGGCAGAGGGAGCATCTCTGTCTACCCCCTGTAATAACAGATCATGGCTGAAAATGTACCAGGGTCTGTTGCTGAATAGCTCAAAAATGGCATTGAAGGGAGAAATAATAATGAACTTAGTAACAAAATGGAACAGGCTTCTGGTGCAGACCTGCAGTGCAATTACCTCTGTGCACAGTTGGAGCTTATGGTTCCTTCTCACATCCTCACTTGTCTCTCACTTCCCACCTTCGCCACCACCATGTCACATTTCCTGGGAATGTCAAGTGCAAGTATAATTAAACTTTCCTGTTATTTTTTGCTGTCTATCTTGATGCAGAACGAGATACTCTGTACATGTATAGGTTTGCATTTAGCTCTGCATTTGTTGGATCCCATCAGGAACTGCATTTTGAGACATCCAGTTTCTGTCTTCTGGTCTGTCCTGACTTGTTTTCTGTTGTACAGTTCAAATGTTATAGGTTGTATCTGGTAAAAGGGACATCAAATTTTTTCTACAGCTCCCTGGTGCGTTTCAAATGGGAGACGATGACTTATAATGAGGTTTTATTTGCTTGGGAGACAATATATTATCAGAGTTTGAAAGCAAATGAAGGAGAGAGAAACCATGGACAAAAATGCTGCTAAGATGCTCTCAGCATTTCAGAGGTTCTGTACTTTAAGAGCTGAAATGACCAATACTCAGATACCATCTAAAAGGACAGGAAATTAGATAAAAGATTTATTTAAACCCTTGTATTAAGTTTTATGGGAACATAATCAGTTTCATCCCCAAAACTATCACTCAAAAAGAAGTACCATACTTGCGGATTTTAGTTTTTGGTTGTTTTTTCATCATTTTTATTTGTGGCCATTATCATTTGCCAAACCAAATCAAATTGTAGTTCCAGATTGTTCAAACAACCTGCTATGCCTGTGTGTAAATATGCAGCTCCAGACTTGAGCTGCAATAGCTAAATGAGCACTGGCCAGATAGAAGGGGAATAGCATTATTACTACATTGTGGTTTCCATGTCATTCCTAGGTTTGCTTAGCTGGGGTATCCATTACAGCCAGCCTGCAGATTTATTGCATGCAGCCTGGAGCAGTACATACATCTTCCAGTGGGCAATAGTTCTGAAATTTGTTCTTCCAAGTGTTTGCCAGTTCAGTCTGATTTACCTTTCTTTTTTCTTTTTTTTTTTTTTTTTTTTTTTCAGCTTCCTCCTCATTTATCATTGCAGACGGCTTGTATTGGACCAGGTTATTTAATTGGTTTGGTAGGATTTTTCTGGGATCCTTTTTTTAATACAGTCATGAAAACTGTTAGGCTGTCATCTTCTTTTTTTCTTTTTTCTTTTTTTTTTTTTTAACTTCTGGAAAATATTTTGATCTGAAGGCTAAAGCTTTATATCCCAGGCAGGAATGTCTCTAAGAACTTGTTGTCATTTTACCACTGGGGTCCCCTGCAGCACGTGTTTCCTTCGAATGCCTGCCATGGATCCAAAACTTTAGCTGAAGTGATTAATATCTTTGTAGTGCTTCTTTTGTTTCCAGTGTAAACAAAGCTCAGCAACAGTCAGTAATGCTTCTATGCAGACAGAATTTTAAAATGTAGGTAGACTTTGTGTGTGAGGATGGGATACTCCTTTTTTTAATGCACCAGGGAAGCCAAAGAGAATTTTGCTTATGGTGTCTATTCCTGTTTCTTCTTGGTCCTGAGGAATTCCCCTAAGAAATCAGAAATTCTTGAGAGACTGAGCCAAGGATCACTAATAGTGATGGGCAGGTCTCTCTGCTTTGCAAAGGTATTGTTAGACCAAGGTCAAGGCATAAATACATAGAAATGACACATTGAACAAAAAAGACAAAAAATATAAATATATATATATATATATATATGTATATGTATATATATATATATATTCACCTGGCACTTGAAATACCAGTGGGGCAAGGGTTAATTAACATTCACTTTCTCTACTACTCAGAGAAATGATTTTACCTCCTGTGTCCACCTTCCTTTTGAGCAAAACCAAAGGAAGTTGATGTCTCTCAAATGCTGTCTGAAAGCTGGCTTTGCCAGGTTATAATATATAAATTAATTAAATTGTATTGGTGTTAATTAAGAGACAAAACCCCAGAAGGTGCACCACTAGGGTCTGGTCAAAATATAGTAGAAGGTTTTTAATAAGATTGTGTGTACAGGTTTTGCTTCCACCAGAAAATTATATTTGCCCTTCAGATTTTTCATACAGAGTGTTCTGTTAAGGCCACATCCAAAATGAAGTTATAATGGTGAAATATGAGTGCAAATATTGACTTTTATTTTTTATATGTCTGTTCCAGGCAGAATATGAAATTGCTCCAGATGAAAAGCTGGGAGAGAAAGGAAAGGAAATCATGATGAAATACCTCACCCCAGAGGTAAGGGGCAGCCAAAGTGGCATTACTGAAGGAATGCTGCAAGGCACACCTTTACTAAACAAGGTTGTTACAGGCTTTGTAAGCCAGACTCCTAAAATTTATGGTAGCAATCTCCAGTGAATAAACCTGCAAGTCTTACACAAACAGTCAGGGAGAAAAAAAATTATAATGCAATCCAGAAATTGACTTCTAAGGATGAACTTGACTTACCAGGGGCTTAATTCATCCGTGGATGAGCAGAGGGCTTCTCTGCTCTTTTCTCAGTGTATAAAGCTTTGCATTGGGGTGTAATAAAAGAGACTCAACTGTTACTTACAGATGCCCCAACTATTTCCTATCCAGCTCGGAATTGATGGTGGCATTTCATATTCTGTTGTGTAGAAAACACAGGGAAAGAAAATGTTCATTCATACCAGGCACTGTATTTTGGTACAGAAATTCCCACTCCTCCCCCAGCACTGTTTTCCCCAGGGTGGGCAGGGACAGGCAGGACTGACAGGGGACAGACAGCGTGGCTGGGAGCTCAGGGGTGCTGTCCCCCATCCCTGTGCCCACCGTGGTGGGTCCTGTCCTGGGTGTTGCCTCCCGTGGCTGTGGGAAGGAGAGGAGCTCGTGGGAGCAGCCGTGTCCACAGGGTGGCACTCCAAACAGAGGCACGGATGTGCTGCTGGAATTTGGGACAGGCTAACTCTGGGACTAACCCTTTTGGAGGGGGTTACAATCATTTCCTGGCCACGTTTCACCTTTGCTACACAAGTCACTGCCAGTAAGCAGTAAACATCCAGCTTCAAACACGAGAGCAATCCTAGGATTTTTCCTAAGTTGATTTCGTAAGAGTAATCAAAGACGTACCATTGCTGCTTCAACTGTTTTACAAAAGAAATACATTTGACCTTCAGGAGAGTTAATCACATTTTTGGCAGATGTCTTTCTAGAGGGTTTAAATGGTACAATATGTTTTGGAGGTGCAGGGGCAGAGCAGACCACTCTTTTTCCACTCAGTCATTTTCCTACAATAAACTTTGATGCATACTTTCAGTTATCTCAGGCTGTATTTTGGGATCTGGTTTCATTTACTGAGCCTGGCTAGTTTCATGTGCAGCCATTGAGCACTGCCAGTATGAGTTCCTGCTGCCCATTCATTAGGGGCATGAAGTTCCACTGCTTTTTAAATCCACCAAAATGACCTTTTGTCTTAAAATTCCTGTCAACAGAGCAACGAGCGACAAACTCTGAGGGAAAATATTTCCCACTGCTCCAGCTCCCATCTGGAAAGGGAGAAAGGCATTTTGCTGATAGCAGAGCTAGTAAAGTGAGGGGAGGATAGCACTGCTTCACTTCAGCCAGTCTTGCTGCAAGGTTTCCAAAAGCCCTGCACTGCTGTCCATTGGCTCTCCTGCCATCCATGGTGCAGCCAGAAGCACATGGAATAACTTAGTGAATGTGAACTCCAAGCTGAAAAGTGCTGCTTCTTCATCAACAAAGAATTGTGGGGTTTTACAGGAAGGAAAAATACTGGGACTCCAGAGCTGGAGTTTCCATTCTCTGCCGTGCCCCGCGCTTCGTATTTGACCTGTGTACCTGGTTTCTCAGTATGTAAAATTGGCACAGCATATTTACAGTCTGTCCTGAGACTTTTCTGGTATTTGCAAGCTACCTTAACAACTCTGAGCAGAGGGAAACTGGATGACCTCCAGTGGTCCCTTCCAACATCACCCATTTTGTGATCCTGTGAAACGCAGAGCTGCTCTCCTTCACTTGTAATCTAAAACTGCCTTCCTGGTGGTGGTGCTTTAATGTCTGCATTGGTCTTGCTGTGCTTTTTTTCCTTAATGAGAAACTTCTGCTTCTTCCCAGGGGGCTGTGGAAACCCTGCATAGCAGAAAATACTTCCTAGAGGCAAGGTTGACTGTGCTGTAACAATGGGTTGAACACTAGACTTTCTAATGGGTGTCCCATACAACAAACACTTTAAAAACTAGAGCAAGGCCCTAGAGCAAGATTGATTTTATTTCATTTTAGATACCTAACTAAGGAGTCAGGTTAGGAGTGCAGATGGCCTACTATCCTTCCTTGTCAAGAAAGAGAAATAAATATCTCCAAAGGACACATTTGAAGCCATTAGAAGTCAGTGATTCGAAGGACTGATGTCTGCAGTCCCAACAGATGAATCTGGACCCAAATGTCTTTATGGAACATCATCCTGGCCAGCAAAGAAACCTTCTTTTCATTGGAATCAGCATTTCTCCATTTAATTATCAGTCCCTTGAAAGGTACAAATTGCTGCTGTTTCTGGAGTCTTCTGCTTTCAGCTGAAAGCTTCTTTTAAGTAGGTGTGTGTCTGTGCTTCAAAGAACCTGATTGTCTTGATACAAAAATAGCATGACATACAGCTTGACTGATAGAATAAAATTATAGGTTTAGTTCTTGGACAGATAATTCAGTCTTATAATGTAAGGAGTGTTTTTCCCAGAGTGCAGGATCAGAAGCACAATGAAAACAAAAAGTAGACTCCTTGCTCTTTAATATTTATAAATGATTTTTAGTTCTTGCTTCAGTTTTTAAAGGGCATGCATATTTAACATACAACATGTCAGTATATCACCGTTCCAAAGGGCGTTCGTTTGCATAGGGAGCACGCACTTTATTTAATAAAACATACACTTCTTGCACAGCAGAGAGGAGGAGAAGGCACTTTCCCAGATGAGCAGACATCCCAGCAGGACTCCCAGCCCCGTGTGACTCACAAAGTCACTGCCTGCAAGACGTCTGCCCCGAGGCCACTAACAAACCCTGCACTTGCCAGGATGTAGAGCAAGGAGGAACTTTCTCAAGTGATCACAATTCAGGCTCTGCCCTGCTTTGGCATCCTGAACAGCCCCAGCTGCTTGTTGGGGAATTGAAATCTTTGTCCTGGTGCACAAGCAGGTGAGGTTTCCACTGTGTACCTGACCTACAGGCAACAGCAGTGACAAATCCTGACAAATCCTGGCATCTGGAAGGGAACATGGGTGCTTTAGCTGGAGGGAAATGTGGGTGGTATAGGCCTCTCAAAGAAGAGGTACCTAGGAACAAGCTCCCTAAGGATTGGTGGAGTCCTCATCACTGGAGGTTTTCAAGATGCTTTTGGTCACTAGATCATCTCAGCTAGGCTCCCTCTCCCATGAAAGGTTGGACCAGATGATCTTCAAAGGTCCCTTCCACACTGAGCTGTCCCAGGGTTCTGTGTACTCAGGTCCTAGGAAGGCAGTAGTGTTCCCTCTTCTCTTGCCTAAAATTCACTGAAACAGCCACATCCAACGGCCTGTTCTGAACCCTTTGGTTGGAGGGAAATGTAAGGAGCACTTGTGATCCTCACACTAAGAACACCAAAATTTGAGTGTTCCCATGGCTTCTGTAGCAGCTTCTCTTGAGGGGTGAGCAGGAGGGCAAAATCCCACAGGAAAGGTGTCCTGTAGCTAAAGAGAAACATTCTCTGAAGTATTATTCCTTCTCCCTGCTCAGGAGCAGCACAATGGTTGTCACACCAGCCAGGTCAAGGTTTACTTGACTAGAATCTTGCTTCTTTAAAAAAAGGCTTTAACAATTTCCATGAAAAAGGCACTTAAAGCTGCCTTCTTGACTTCATAAGCCCCCAGGGCAGAAGTCCAACCCACAGGAAGTCTGAAATTTCTGAGGTTGTGAAATATGATGGTAAAACTGCTAAAATGAATTGGTCACAAATATTTCTTCCCTGTTTTTTTTCCTAATCTCAGCAGTTGGGTGGAAAAGGTTCAGTTTTAGGTCCAGTTCCATCTGTAAATGGCTCCATTGAACTGTTGAGTTAAACTGAACCCAATCTGGCTTCGTTACCTGACTGCTTCTTGTACTGGAAGAGCAAAGAGATATATTTACCTTTGTACTGCTTTTAAATCAGAGTTTTACGTCTCCATGCAGCATTTTTTGCCTTCCTGCCTGACAGCTGCCATGCCTTACTCTACTAAATCACTATCCCACTATTTGCTTTTTCACTGTAAATCACCTTGAGAGACTTGGAGAGACGCTATATAAAACTAAATTGATTTGAAATGGCTCTTAAGACAGTCTCCATATGCCATTATAGTTTATATTTGGACTCAGCTGGGTACTAAAAATGTTACTGAACAGGATGTCTAATGTGTATTGTTATCCCCATTAAAATACTTCACAGAATATGAAGAACAGCAACAGCATTAATTTTCTTATCTGAATTCCTGTCCAGTACCCTTTCCTCCAGGAAATGCACAGAATAAAGGCCGTGTTTGCACTTTCTTTGCTGCAAGAGGCTAGCTGGGCACAGCAATAACCTCCTTACTCCAGTCTAAGGCTATCAGTGGGGATTTTGGTAAACAAAACCATGTCTTTGTTTTTATGAACAATTATAGGATAAGGAAGGGAGGGAAAAGTCCCTTCAAAGGAACTCTCTGCCTGATCAGCAGTGCCTGGGCTTCCACTTGTCTACTGCCTAAAATGTGCCCTTCTCTTAAATCGGTTGTTTATGGAGAAAAAAGCATCTCCATAAGATGGGTGAGATGAAATTAAAATTGCACATGAGGCCTTCTGCTGGGCCAGGCCATGCAGCTGAGTCAGGCTCCTGCTCCCAGACTCCTCTCCCATCTCTGTGCACCATCGGAGCAGTTTCCTTTTGGCCATTGCTTTGATCTTGAGAACAAGGACCTTTGCCTCTCTCCTTGAGATTTCTTATCCTCTTTCCTATTTTAACCCCTCAAAATAAAAGCAAAGTTCAGCACTTGTGCTTCTGGGTGAGTCATCTTTGCTGATCAGTGAAGCCCTTCCATCTCCCAGAAGGAAAGTCTCATCTATCACTTCTTAATGATTCTGGCTGAATCCTCCAGGTCACACCATACCAAGAATTGGATTCAAGTCCTGAGACCTCTTCTTCTACCTGCTTAGTTTTACTAAATGCCTCCTAGGGAACATGTTGTAATTAGTTTTTGAGATGGCCAGAACAACAGCTGAATGCCACTGTAAGGGAAGCAGTGGAAGATAGAAACATTAAGCTTCTGTAAAGCAATCTGCAGAGTTTAATACGAGACAGAGCCCTGTGTTTTAAAAGGTGAGCCTTCAGGGACTGTTTTCTACACTGTTATCTTTCTCCTACAAATTCTGCTTATGGCACTTACATCCAGCAAGTCATCTTTGTCCCCCTGTAAGCTTATTATCTTGCTGATAAAAGGCCAGCACAGTATCTCTTTTCACTGGCTGTAGTGGATGGCCCCTTAAGGCTTAGTCCAAGAGTTATCTCCACAGCTAGTTTTCAAATTTTTCTAAACCCTATGCATTTCATTAATGACCCAATTGAAGTAAGAAGTGAATGAAGTGTCTGTCTGTCCACTGTGTGTTACATGGGCTCGGGATGGGCTGGAATTATTTACTTGCTCAAAGCGTTATTCACTGCATCCTTTGGGCTCCTATTAAGAGACTTTTCAGGATGCTAAATGCTTAAGTAGAAATCCTGGCATCACTTGAGCCAGGAGAATTTTGCCATTTAATTAATTACCCTGGGACTTTGCCCTTTGCCTCAATGGATTTCTCATCTCCCCTTTCTATTGACTTCACTACTCTACGAGCAGCATTTTAGCCAGACATGATAGCATTACTTAGGCCTCTGCTTTGCAGCTCGCATAATCAATACTTAATCCAGTCTCCAGAGAAATCAATGTATAATTCCTGTTGTTGTTGCAGAGACAGCACGATCAATATCTCTGCTGATCACTGTGTCTGAGTCCAGGAAAGTACCTTCTCAGTGGGCTTTCTGAAAAAGCTCATCTTTCCAAAGTTCAGTTCTGGGAAAATATCTGAGCAGCAGAACGGCAACTGTGTTACTCAAATTAATGCTTTCTAGTCAGAATTCATTTTAATAAGCATTTGTTGGCCACTGAAGCTGGTCTGTGATGTAGTGTGGTAGGGAATCTGAAAAATCACGGTGTTGCCTTGATGAGGAGTCCCTTTGCTGTGGTCTCAGGCAAAAAGGCTTTTTTCTCACAGTTTACTCGAGTCCTGTTTCCTCATCCTTTACCCACTGTTTATAATACAAATGTTAGTTAACTAAACACTCACTGAGGGCTTCTGTCTCTTGCAGTGGTGCCAAGCTTGCAGGAGAGCCTGTGGAAACAGCATGGAGCCTGCCCTGTCCTGATGATGCTGCCCCAGAATAGGTCCTTGGGTGGTCCTGTGTCCTGTCCTTTGGACTCAGGAAGGGCTGCATTTGCATTTCTCTTTGCTCACACTGGTAGAAGGTCTGGGCTGGAGTCTTTAACTCCACTGGTTGGGCTCATCAGAGCTATTGGAGCTCTGCTTCTCTTTCCCTGTATTTCTGGAGAGGTTGCACTCCCCAGTGCACATGCCTCGTAACTGTTTGTCATGTTTGGTCAGGAAAAGCATTGGGATGCCTTGGTCATTGGGCAAAAGCCTTCTGGCTTCCCTGCATTTGCTGGGATTACTCTGACTTGACCTTCTGGAAAAGGGAAACTCGTTTCCACTAATGGATGTCAACCACACATGTAAACCTGGCTTACATCTGTCTGTGAGGCAGGGCAGGCCCCCCAGCCTGCTCCAGCTCCTCTCGGAGAGCAGCCAGGCCATCCAAAAGGACTCTGCAAACAAAGAGCAGATCTGCTCAGCATTGTCTGGCAACAGGAAGGCTGTACTTTGGCTAATGAATATCCTAATTATAGTTCCTTCCCTGTTTTAGGGGTCTTCTTTTCCCTATCCCCTCTGCATTCCCCTCATCACTCGCATTCGGTTTGTATGGATTATCCAGTGGCCAGGGAAGTTAATTCTAAAAGACTTCCAGGTCCGTTCAGCTTTCCCAGAAACAGCCCCTTCTGCCTGAAAATTTTGCTCACATGGGAAAAAAGGAATCAGCCTTTTCCAGCTGTCTGGAACACTGACTTGCAAAACATCCAGAAATCTGCAGGAGATGGCTTTTGTGTGTTTGCACAGAATGACATTAAAATAGACCTCTGGTGAGTCCAGCCTGTTGCATTCCCAGCACTCAGCCTTGGAGGCATCTGGACAGGAGAGATGAGATGACTCTTTCTGCCCACTGGCTACAGGAAGCCTGGGGAGACTCTGAGTGTCTCAGCTTTTAGATGATTAAAGTGTGATGAGGTGAATTCCATGCTAGTTGTAATGCATAATACATTCAATTACCTTGTGTGGCATACCCACACAAGTTTCTGTGCACAATTTCTCAATAGCTCAGGAGTCCTTTGAAGACCTGACCTCCAGAGCCCTTCCATTCCCCCACTTGCTGCAACTTTGCTGATTGGTTCAGTTTCAGGTTTCTGAAACTAAAAGCATAATGGATCAACCAATGTCTCCCTGAGCTCAGGATTCCTTGTGCTAAACTCAGGAGTAACAGGCAACTCTATGCTTGATCCCAACAAAGAGGAGAATGAAGAGGCACATGGTGAGAATGGAAGTTAATCACACCTTATTTCTCACCTGATTCCCTTGTAATAGGAGATTAGGATTCTGGAAAAACATCTGGAGACTTCAGCATCTGAGTAGCCTCACAAGAATGGGTCAGGCAAATTCAGATGAGGTGCCTGAGGCTGACACCTTTGGCTGGGATGATGCAACTAGAAGAATCAGTAAGCTGGTGCTATTTTAACTTGGAACCAGGAACCATGGCGTTTTAAATTTCACCAAAAATTTTTTCATTTCCTAAAATATTGCTAAATAATTGTAAAAAGTGAGGTTTTTAAAAGGTCTCCTTTTTTTTCCAAATTGATTTAGAAATTATCAGCATATTTAAGTTGTGAATATGTGACACTTCAAGCTACTCATGTTTAATTTTTTTTCTCCAGTAATCCAACAACACTGAAAAAAGTAATTTAACCTGCTTACCAAGTTGTAGCTCATATGCCAATTTATTATTTTTTAACCAAGTCAGACTCTGACCTGAGACAAAAATCAAGCACATAGCAAGTTTATTGTCCTTGCACTGATGTTGTTTGTCCAACAAGCAAAAGTGAGGAAGAGTGGAATATGCCACTGCAAACAGCATGTCATTCCCCACAATAAATGTCTTCCCTTTCAGCTCTTTGCAGATGGCTGTTACCACGTGATTGCTAATGGGCTGTGTGATCCAGGTGATGTGGGAATGCCCCGTTTCCAGCAGTGATTTTGTTTGCCTTCCTGGTGTTTCCAGTCTTTCTGTGAGTGGGCCACTGGTTCCTGCCTGATGTTGGTGTAATTTGTTTCCTAATTCTTTTCAAGACCTTCCCAGACTCTCTTTTGGATTTTCATTTTTTCATTCAGATGTTTCCTTGGGATTTTGACCTGCTAATGGAAAAAGATGAAGGCAAATTTTATAGAATTCCCCCTGCAAGTGATGGCAAAACAGCCCTTGAGTGGGGCTCAGTGTGGATCAGGCTTCAGCTTGCAATGGAAGGGTTACTCCTGTTTCCAGCCTTGTGTCTCAGGAGTGAATTCAGGCAGGGATCTGTTTGTTTTCCTGCAAGAGAGCCATTCAGCAAGGTTGAGGTTGTAAATGAGTGTTTATATGTTTAGGGGTTGTTGTTTTGGTGTGGGTCCTTTTGGTTTTTTTTTAATGGAACAAATGACTTTTGGTTTACCAGAGGAAGCCAAGCTATGACTATTGCAACATAAGGCTGCTTGCTAATGGCTAGGCCATCCATCAGTGCAGGAGGATGTTAAAAGGTAGGAAGGCCCTGATAAGAGGCTGGACACTGGATGTTATCCAAGCCTATTAAGCACACATGACAAGAGGAAAAAAAAACTTCCCTGAGAAGAGAAGCTTTCAAAATTGTCCTGTCATGTTTCCTGCTAGTGATAGTGGGAATACATTGTTCTCCCAAAAAGCTTTATCAAATATCTGAGTGCTTGCAGCACTGCTCTATAGCCATGGCTCTGTTGGGTTGCTAACAAAAGTGGTTCTTTGACACTCCAAAGGATTGTGAGCAGCCTCACTGTGGGGTGGACAGAAAATCCTGGTTGATCCAAACCTTCTCTTTTCCTCAAGCTGCCCTCCTCATCCTGCTGACAGCTACAGGTAAAGGTTGTTTCATCTGTTTCCATCCTTTAATCCCAGTGCAAAATGCATTTAAGACAGAAAAAGGGCAACAAGTAAAACAAAACTTTCCCTTCCCCTGCTTTAAAAGGAAGTTTATTTAAAACAATTTCAGCTGGCTGGTTTATGAGCACCCCTCCAATAAACCTATTGTCTACAGAAAGGAGGAAAAATGTGTTTCTTTGGTGAAGAAACCTCTATGAGCATGTTTCTAAAGAATCATTTTAAAAGTCTGGGTAGGGAAGGAGTAGAGTTAGAAGATCCAGAGAAATATCCTGCCAAGCTCTTCTTGTGAGGCCAAATTTCTCACTAATTGAAGTCAAAAGCATATCTTCTGTGCTGACCAGTTTAGATTCTTAAAATACGCTGTACCGAAAACCCCGTAGCTGGTTGGGATTGTGGTGAGTGTTTCTGTTTAATTGAAGAGTATAAAATCTGCAGCTGATTCACTGGACTTGCAAAAGGAGATGATGAAGCAACTAAATTTTGTCTCATGGGACAATTTGTTATTTCAGAATTACTTTCTATGGGACTTTGGATGTTTGAGCTCTGGCCACTGATATGCGCCAGGAAGAATTTTCTCTTTCTTGAGCCTGGGCAGTCCTTTCCTTTGTTGCTCCGAAACTCCTGTTGTGGTTATGCCCCCAGATTTCTCTGAATCAAATAAGTCAACATTCCAAGGAAACCACACACTTTGGACTGAAAAGCTTTATGTAAGAAACATGTTGACTCACACCATTTGCATGGCAGTTGCTTGTTTCCCACTATCAGGAGCAGAAATGCGGTTTCTAGAAAGGAACAGCTACAAAAATGTCAACTGAGAAGAGGAAAAACAAGGTATAACCAGATAGCAGGCCCTGTTCCTGACTAACAGGAGAGCCAAAAAATCATTCATATATGTCCTATGCACTTGTCAGAAAGGAAACCTCAGAGGCTGCTGTTTTTCCAAGGAAGGGCATGGTTCTAGACTACAGCTTGTATCCCAACACCAAAGAGGAAGGATGTTGGGAACCCAGGGAGGTTTCCTGGTTTGTTTTTTTTTTTTCTGCTGCTGCCCTTGCTGAGGCACAAGAGGTACCCTGAGGAGTCCAGGGCAAGTGAGGGAGCCTGAAGCCACTTCAGATCCACCACAAGAACTGAAGTGGCCCTTTGTGTAGTATTGGTGCAACCCTTCCAGGCTAGAACATGCTCAGCTGCTTTGCTGAGGGCTCTGTTGTCTCCAGTCATTGTATTTTCCTGTGTGTCAACATGTGTTTTGATAGTTCAGTAGTGTATGAGGGAAAACAGATTTGTCATGACTCCAGATCAGCTTGCA
This sequence comes from Aegithalos caudatus, assembly GCA_013389925.1. Classification (NCBI taxonomy): domain Eukaryota; kingdom Metazoa; phylum Chordata; class Aves; order Passeriformes; family Aegithalidae; genus Aegithalos; species Aegithalos caudatus. The sequence continues at coordinate 535,677 of WEIU01003655.1, forward strand.
GCTACAAAACAAACCCCACAGCTGACAGGCACTGCTGATTTGCTTCACTCAGATACAGCAAGCGATCCTGCCCTGGATATTGGGATTGGGCTCAATATTTTCTCTGCCATTGACCCTCTCTGTAATCCTGGATGAGGCATTTCATATCTTTGGCCCCTGCTCCCAGTCCCAGGGCTGGTGTGATTGGTTTGCTTTGGAAGTTCTGGCTCTCATGACGTGTCAGTAGTGCCTGGCACTGTGGGCCCCCATTTTTAGGTGTCATGTCTACACACTGTTGTAATAGATAAATTGCTACTAATAACACAGCTGCCTTCCATGCTCCCCGTCCACCTCGCTGCCAATTCCTACATCTGTCATCTCAAAGCAAATATCCTGGAATTATGAAGCCTTTTGCCTTACTGGTTCGCCTCATACAGACTTGAATAACTGTGGCAGGGAAAAAAAAAAGAAGTAAAAAGAGAATGCAGAAGTTGATTAGTTAAAGTGTTGCAGCTGCTCCTGATGTAGATTTGGCTGTTTACTGCACACACAGCTCAGACTGAACAGATAAGATCAGACACAGGGAAAGGCAAAAGAATGTTCCAGGGTTTCTGTGCGTAACACCAAAAGGCATCAGGAGACTGCGTGTGCTGTGACAGTGCTGGGATCCTTTCCCCCACCAGGAATGCCCAACCTTGATTTCCCAAAACTGCAATACAACCAAGACATTCCATCTCCTCATCCACTGCTCTCCTCTGAATTTCTTAATGGGACTCAGTGATCTTAAAGGTCTTACCCAGCCGAAGGGATTTTGGATTCCCCCTGTCAGCCCCTTCACACTTTCCCTCAGTCAGTCCCTGGCTGCCTGGCTGGAACTTCCCTGGCTGTGGCTTAGGCTGCTGGATGGAGCCAGAATTTCCAGGTTTTTGTGTATGAACTCTTCTTGTCTGATCATGCATCATCTCACACAAAAAGTTCGTTTTAGCCTGTTTCTGTCATAGTTTTGAGGTCTCTACTAGTAGCAAATCTGTGTGGAGATTTTCAAACAGATTATATGTGGAACATTGCTGTCAACATCTGAAAATACACATATCATGAAGACAAATGCTTGGAATCAGAGGCAGCTCAAGGAAAGTTACAGCTTGAACTTTTGTCCATTGACTGAAACGTTTTTAATTGTTTTAAGCCAGTTTGTTGTGGAATGTTTTCATAACCTGAAACATAACATATGCTGCACGTTATTTATTTTACGCAAGTGACTTTTAAAATAACTCATGTTTCAGTATCAGCTGCATGCCTGAAACTTGCCAGGAAAGCAGTGGTGTTTGTGACAGAAGTTTGCATGAGGTCTGTTCAATCTAAAGAGTGGAATCTTTCTGGTTCATATAGTTTCTGTAGTGATGAACAGTTGTGCTTTAAGACACCCTGATGATTCACATCCCCTGGCAGGAGCTGGTATGAAATGAAAGCCTGTACTTCTAGGTTTCTATTCTTTATTCACTAATTGCAAGCAACAATTGGTCTGATTTGAGGAATCTGAGCATCTCTAGCTTTTGTTTCTCTCAGTGCTACTTCTTTGATTTCAGTCACAGGTGATGATCAAATCTTCTGCAAAACACATCTCTTAACCTCCTGTTCACTGTTCTGTAAAATATTGTGAGATTGCCACCTAGCTCATGAAGACTTAATCCTGCAATGAAGCTTTAATATTTTGAGGTTCTTAGATGAAAGTCATTGTGTAAGGATGAAGACTTACCTCTGAACTCTGGACCTGCTGTTTCTTACAAAGTCAGTCTGGCCAAGCTCAACGCTTTCCCTTTTTCTGGTCTGAAGTTCAGGGATCTGCAAGCCATGTCATTTATTTTTTTAGGAGACAGTGATGATTGAGACAAGCCTTTGAAGCAGGATTAATTTGCAAGGAAGATTCTTATTCCTTTACTCAGAGCTACAGGTTTCCTTTGGTGAGCACTCAGTAAACAAACTCCCTTCCTCATCTGTTCTCATGGCCATGCCATGTGCCTGTGCTTTATGAAGCCCAGTGTTTTGCAAAATCATTGGTACAAAGGAGTGGGAAAGGGCTCAAGAGCCTCTTGCATTGAACAGAGATCAAATACACTTAGATGATCAACAGATGTCTGAGTGCCCTTGGAGGTCTTTCAGACAATATTCATAGGCCTGTTCTTCTACTTCCCTGTGTGAAAAATTAGAATAAAAAGCCTTCATATCCAATTAAGTGGATTTCTTCACATCATTCCCCCAGAGCAGAGCAGAATATGCAGAATAATTGATCCCTGCCCTTTTTATTAAAAACATTTCTATATTAAAATACCTTTATCAAGTTTCACCCTTGCTTTTCCAGACTAAACAGATCTAGTTCCTCAATGCTTTCCTCTGGGCTTTTTTTCCCAAGCATGTTTCCCAACACTCCAGGCACTTGGTGCTCTCATCAGCTCTCTGTAGGTTTCTCAAATGGTGACCCCAGCTGGATATTTCTTTAGCTGGAGCCTCAGCTCATCCCTCTCAGTCCACTTTGTCCTTTGGGCAGATTTCCCATGGGAACAGCAGCATTACACACAATGACCCAGCTCTGCCCAGGCAGGTTTGTGTTGTGTGTGCATCTGCTTTGGGCTCTGGGAATAACTGGGGACACCTGTTTCTCACCCCAGTTCCAGAAGTGTGAACCCCTGCTGCTGGGCTTCCAAGAAAATGCCTCTGTTCCTTGAAAGTGCCAAATTCTGCTTGCTGGCTGCCTGCTTTCACTCCCACAGCCTTGGAGGCAGCACCTGTAGCATTCCACATCTTGACCGAAGTCCTGCAGAGTAAACCTTTGGAAGTAACATGAAAAGGTAGAACAAATAACACATCTTCATGGAAAAGTAAAAGAGAAGGTCTTCTGAATGCCTCCCTTGGTACTGCCAGCACTTCAGCATGTTTGATAAAGAATTTGATTTCCTGATAGGTGAACAAAAGGGAGGATGTCCCCCACACAGGTGCAGGGGAAACACTGAGATATGTTATGAGTCCCATGGCAAACACAGAGAGAAGACTTTAGGAGAAAGTTTTTTTTGATGGCTGTTCTCTTCAGTGAACTCAGCAAAGACTGGGTCTTGGAGGTCTGAGTGAAACAGCCTGTAGCAAAACTTACAGAGCTGTCAGAAAAGGAGAGGCCACATTTTAAAGAGTAGCGATGCAACATGACATTCAAAATAACAGATAATGGGGAGTCACAGAGCCTGGAAGCTTTCATCTGATCTGAACCAGACTTTGCTATTCCTCAGTACTTCAGAGGGCTGCCAGGCCATGGGCAGCACCAGACACTGCTGCTGGACAGGACTCTGCTGGCATCCAGACTTTTTGTGGACATGAACACAACTAACCCTGAGCAACTGTGAGATATATCAGCTGTTCTCATGCCATTTATGGAAAGGGAAGAGCATCTGAGAGGAAGAGTTTTGTCTTATAAAGACAGAAAAAAAATGAAATTTAGAAGTGGAGACTTTTCTCAGGGTAGGCTAATGGCACTCAGAAGTAACTGAATATCCATTTCTTGTTTCTCAAATAACCACTGACACAATTCCTAGTTGCATTCTTTTCTTAAAAATTAAATGGGAGAGTATCATAAAACTGAGCTATTGCTGTGCCAGCAAAATATTTGTACAGAGGTTTTCAGTTTCTGGCCATAAAAGAGAAGGTACAGGAGGTAGGAGATTTTGGTTAAAACATGCTAAAAGTAATGTGGACTTTTGGACTATTATTAAAATGTCTGATTAATAAGGATAATGTGATGAGAGAATTTTTTTTTGTAGGATCAACTTAAGCACCTCTTGTGCTGCCATGGATCTGATTTCAGTTCCATCAGCTTTACCCTAGTGTTAATCAGTTGATTTGACTGGCATAATTTCTGATTACATTATTGTAAGTGAGATCAAGAATCTCTTTCTTTGCCTTCAGGAAACAGAATAGCCATTGGGGGACATATGGAACTAGACTTGTTATAACTCCCCAGTGTTTTGTTTTGAATGCAAGAAGGTGTAACTGGTTTCTGCAGGTGTTTCTGAGGAGTTAGAATATTTTTTGTCACAAGCTCAGATGTAATGGTCTTAATCACAGTGTATGGCTCTCCTAGCTTCCACAGGACATTTAATATGTTGGGAAAGGTGTCTCTGTTCCCTTGTAAAAGCCAAATTTGCTTTTACAGCCATTGCCCATAATGCAGCAGGAGAATGGTGTTAATAACCATTTCACTGTGGCTGCAGAAGTCTTCTGCTCCCCTCCAGGGAAGAAGCAACTTTTTCATCTGTAAATGGCCAAAGTGTTACCTTTGGAAGCTCTCACTCTTGGGATCCAAATTCTTCCTTGCGTGCACAACCTGTGCTACCTAATGGTTCTCCAGGGGAGCAAAAGTAGGTTGGTGGGTTGGGTTTTGGTTTGTAATTGTTTTTGGCTTTGTTTGAACTCCTGAAGGCTGTGGGTATGCACAGCATTCACAGAGGGGAAATGGCAGCCATGGCTGTTTAGTGGGAGCAGTGGAACTCTGAAGTCTCAAGGAGGTTCTCAGGGAGGATCATACAAAGGCTCCAAGGAACTGCAGAGTTGGAAAGGGTTGGGTATGTTCCTCCCAGGAATGTGGTGCCCTGAACTCTGTGAAGGGCTGTAGAACGACACAAAATGTTTTGCTGGGTCTACAGAAGCTTTGGAAATGATCAGCCTTTGGTAAAAATACAGCTCTATTCCTCGTTATGGAAAATGGTTACGGAAAGTGGTTTAGGGAAGTGTTTGCCCTGCACTCTAAGGCTTTAGTCCATGCACAGGATTTCAGTGTCTTTGCCTACCTTGGTATTGTTACCTTGCTCCCAGTTTGTGCAGAGGGAGAAAAGACTCAGAGGCCAGCAATGACTGGTTTTGAAAAACCAAGTGGTGACTGTATCTCCCACAAACTTGGAGAGAGGGATCACAGTTTGTGTCATTTTTGAATACTTCCCACATTGTCTTACTTACTATTTCGTTGGCTCATTCTTCCCGCCTTTCACTACAAGAATTTAATTTCCTCTTTATGAATAAGAGTTAGCTGATGATTATAATTTATTTTTAAAAATGTTCTTTGATCTCAGACAAAGTTTGATGGAGTTAGTACTCTAGTAATGTGTCATGGGCATGATCTTGAACACTAACCTCAAGGCAGTTTACCTTCCATTGGGAAATGAATTCCCAATGGGAGATGAAGTTGCCTGGCATGAGTAAGAATCAGGTCACTTGGTCTAAATGACTAATTATGCAGTTTAGTACTTAGCTTTTGGATTCCAGTTTTGACCTCTAAATGCAGAACAAGTTCCAGATGTAGTCAGTAGTGACTTCAATTAGAGGCCCCGGTATGGATTTTACTGAAGTGCTCCATTCACATCAAAAGACACTCCTGATCCACAGCAGTCCCAAAACTGTGGGGTACAGGAGTGTTTCTGTTCCCTGTAAATCCGAGAGATGATCATCTTGAACCAGGGCTTGAACCACTGGATTCACACAGACACCTGCCAACTTTGAGCTACCAATGAGTGTGTGTGTCCAAGTGTATATCCACTGAGTACATAAATTGTACATTAAAGGTATTCAAACATCTGATTTCTAGCCAAAAACAGCTGAAATACTGCTAATCATTAGGCTTTTGTTCACATCTGAATATTGCTTTAAAAGCCTTTGCTTTAATCTGCTTCCCTTTCTTTTCCCCCAGTAGTTTCAGTGCTGTAGGACTGGAAAACAGGACTCCTGAGGTTTTTTTGTAGTTCTTTCATTGCTTCCCTCTTGCCTCTGCCTACTCTCTTAAACTAAAACTGGGACTTAGATTTCGTTGTGGGCATGTGTAGTTACCTCAGTGGTCAGTCAAGCTGAGAAAATCTGGCTTTGTCTCAGTCTCTTATCTTTTAGCTGATAACATGAGGGGCTGACCTACCTCTCAAGAAACCATGAGACTTCTTAATTATTAATAATATGCTCTGTCTGTGATTAAAAGTGGGTGTTCCCTAGATATCTTTTGCTGAGGAAATGGAGGAATATATTGAAGAAAAGGAGGAATATATGGAGGAAATGAGGAAATATTTCAGCGAGGTCAGAGGTGTCCCCAGCACGTTCTGCAGATTGTCTGTCAAGGCTGAGCAGTGAGAGTGCATTGCACAGCATGCACAGACAGTTCTGTAAACCATGTTCCTATTTAAAAACGTTCAAGTAGAACAAACTTACTTTTTCATGTCACAACCAGGATCATATTCACATTTCAGCAGCGGGAAGGAAAAGATAAAAGACTTAATTCAGCTTTCAGTGTGCTGGAGATTTTCTGTGGCTCCACCTCTGCCCCTTCCTCTGTCCTCATTCCCAGTGTTTTTGAACTCTGCCTGCAATGCATTTCAGTGCTTGCCAAGATTTCTCTAACTAGGGGTGAGTTAATGAGAACATCTGGCCAGGAATGAGGGATGATGCTCTGTGACCCACCCACTCAGCACATCTGGTGGTGGTGGGCATGGATGGTGGACCTTAATGAGCATTAAGGCTCCTGCAAGGAAAGAGGATTTTATCATCTGTGGCTGGGTTTATTGAAAATACCCAAAATCCAATTGGTTATATAAAGGGACTTTCATGTACGTGGGAGAAATGCCTGTAAATAGGTGCATGCACACACAAATATACACTTTGTAATATAATTACAGTATACAGTCAATGTGTAAGAATGTGGACTGCCTAAAAAACTGTCTTTTTAGATAATTGCTCCCAAAAGTCCTAAACTGGTTAACCATCAAGGCATATTGCAGGAGACCTGTCTTTGGTAAGGGCTTTTTGCAGGGTTGAATATATATTCTCTCCAAAGGGAGGAGAGGATGAAAAGAGTTTATGTGGTTGGTTGGCAAAGTTCCTTTTTGAAATTATTATTTTAAAGCTGCTGAATTATTTTTGTCTTTCTAAGGATGAACTAAGGTGTCCAGATACTTTTGTGAACACCTTTTTTATGTATAGATATATGTAGCTCTATATCAGTAAGTACCAATGCTCTGCTCTTGTTTTTCTTTGCTGGTTAAAAAAAAAAAAAAGATGGATTTTTCAGACAGCACAATGAATCACCCATGAAGTGAAAACACTGGGCAAATTCTCTTTTGTTTAATAGAATGGCCTGTACACAGTTCAGGCCAGCACATTTTTCATGGGATGCAAGGGAGCAGTTCAAAGAACTGGCAAGGAGTAGGTCCTGCATATTCATGAGGCTGGGCAAGGAGGTGAAGGTACAGGAGAAGGCAGAAAAGCAATGTGAGGATAGAGTGGAATGTGGAGCGAGTTGCCACGGTATCCTATTTTACTGCTCTTTGACGTAAAGCTCCTTTGCTTTTACACAACCGCTGGAATTGAATGGAAGCGGCTCAGGGGCATAAATAATGAATGTGCCTCTCACACGGTGGTAAGAGAGGAGAATCTGCACCTCTAACCTGCCTCTCTCTTCTCTCCCCAGTCTCCAGCCTATGTTCCCGAAGTCAGTCAAGAACTTATCCAACAGACAGAGGAGAAACTGGAAAACAGCCCCTGCAAAGAGCTGTTCTCTCCCTGTACAAAGTAAGTATAACACGACACCCCAGGATCACAGGGCTGCAGCCAGCGCCTTGTCAGGAACGTGTCAGGTGGAGACACATTTCAGTCTGAACCTGAGGCAGGTATCTTTGCTCACAGTCCTAAAGGCAGAGCTGACAAGCAGTGAAGTCACTTCATCTGAACAGAATATAATAAATATTTCCATGCCATTATATACACTACACACAGGCACTCAGTGTTTCAGGTATTTGACAGAGTGTTCTAGCCAAGTAAACCAGCCGTGGATTTCATGCTGTGTGAAAAGGGCTACAATGATAATGCATCCAAAGAAAACATCTCTGTTTCAAAGTGAATAAAAATTAAGTGGCTATACAGTCCATTTAGACAGAGGAATGTGCAAACTTGCTCTGCATGGCTTTTCCAGAAAATCTTCACCAGGAGAACAGGGCTTTTTTTAATGCTTTCTGTCTGTCTGTGGCGTTCAAACGAACGGGCGTTATTTCACCCTTTGTCTGGGAAAAGGCTTATCAGTTTCTGCAGCGATTTGTGCCATTATGTGCTAAAGCTCCAGGTATGCAATCTGCCTTTGCAAACCCTGCCCCGAGCCCGTCCACGCCAGTAGATCATAAACCAATAAAAATATGAAAAGGAGGGATCATCGCACGCGGGCCCGTGCGGTTTCTGGCTGAGCGCGGTTTGTTTTCCCTGGGTGATGTAATGGAGATTTGTAAAATTTGCTCCGCTGTCATTCATTGTTTTGACTCATTTCATTGACCTTTTCTGGTTCCAGTTATTCTCTGCGTTGGTAGGAGCTGTGGGTTATTTCTGGCCTTCTCTTAGAGCACAGGCAGTTTCCTTGCTTTGGCCTGGTGTCCTGTAGAGATGCTCTGTAACTCGCACCAGTTGTGGGTGCCAGTCCCCGTGACAAAGGCAGAGCTGTGCTCCACACAAACCCCCCTGGTGCCTGTTCCCAGTTCTCAAATCGGTTTGAAAGCTGACAGCTCCCTCTAAAATGCACTTTGTTGTTGCCAAAGAGGGGAACTAAAAAGCAAACAACTGCTGAAAGGCAGCTATTGTTCTTTTAAAATATGTGCAGCTTTTAATTAACTGAATGGAAAGGGCGAGCATTGGACACCACTTAATGCAGGCTCCTTCCTTCATCCCAGCTGAAACTCAGGAATGAGCCAGGTTTGGGACCTTGTTAATAAATATGCTGATCATTTCACACGGACTAAAATGAGGTCAAAAGGAAGTTTTAAGAACTTGCTGTTGGTATTTACTGGTACTGCATGATGTTAATTTTGGAAGGGTTCACAGTCAGACCAGAAAAGGGAGGCAGACATACAAATATGAAGCCTGCTGTTCTGTAGGAGCAGGGGTGGGATGAGTTTCATTCACATCTTCATAGATAAAAATCAGTCTGCAAGAAAAATATGTGTATAACTTAACTTCTGCTTTTACCTTTAATATTTTTACTGTCTGCTTCTGCCCTCCTCCAGCTTCACCTAAAAGTCTGGTGTTGAATTTGGACATTTGTTAAAGCAACTAAGACTTACTTTTTATTTTATTTTGTAAGTTTTAATCCATCAGGGGAAACTGTCATGATCTGTGTCCAGTCAAAGCTAGCGAAGACAGCAACAATTTGACTTGTGCATACTGAACATGTGCAATTACCTGCCTTCTCCAAACTGATGGTGCAAGAATTACAAAAAAAACCAAAAACTAGTAATGAAACAGCTGAGAAATTCCAAAAATACTATCTCATGAGCAGGGAGGAACTAAACTGAGGAGACACATTACTCATGGTGACTTGTTTGCTCAGAGAACTGCCCCAGGGTAAGACATCCATCCCCAGACTAGAGCAGTCATTCAGAGAGGATTTCCTCCTTCCAGCAAGATCTGGAAATGTGTCTGTATGCCCTTAGACACGGACACAAACGTGTCTGTATACAGCCAGACAGAAATGCTCATTTCCTTGGGCACTTTCCACCCAAACCCAGCTTCTGTCCTGCCAGTGCTGCCAGCAGAGGTGGATGCAGGAGCTCCAGTGAGCAAAGCAAGAACCAACCCCAGCAGTTGTTAAACAACATGGACCACCTTCATTTTAGACAGCTCCCAGCTCAGCCCATGTTTTCTTAGTTCCAAACCTTTGGCCTTTCTGCTGGGATGCCTGATGCTCTCTGGCTGTTTGCTGCCTGTCACAAGCAGCAGACTTTCTTCTCACATTTGCAGACTGACCTTTTTATTCCTTTATTCCTACCACTATGCAAAAGACTGCATCCATTGTGTGAGCCTCAGAATTCTTTTCTTGATCCAGAAGCAAATCCACATCCCTGTTCAGACTTTTCCTTCCTCTGTTTTACCTTACAAAATACATAGCTGTTAGGAAATCCCCTTTGACTTTAGTCACAGGTACTAATTCTTCTATATAGCAGGAATTGAAACTGATCTTTTTGCTCAAAATGATGCCTCTGATGGTCTCTCTTTGACAGAAATGGGCTTCAGCCAGAAATTTTCTATCCTGATGTAAACATCAAAGTTAAGGAGCTCAGTTCCTGAGGGTCTTGTTTCAGTTTACTAACAGAAGCAAAGACATTCACTGTCTGGTGGCTAACAACCTCTGTAAAAGTCCATTAAAACCAGTGGGAGTTGCCCTGATAATTTTCAGCAAGCATCACCAGTATTCAGCTTGTATGAGGCCTCCTGTTATGAAGTACATCAAGCACATCATTTCATTTCTATATTGAAACAGTGAGAAAAATAAAGTACAAAATAAAGTAGAAATAATATAATCCTACCATAAAGGAAGTCTGGATTTTTTTCCTCTTGTTTTGTTTCTCTTTTGTTCAAAGTTCAGGATTATAAAATGCTTATATATCCTTTTCATCTGAGATAGATCTGTCCTTGACCACCTCAGTGGGGAACCATTCCAAGAGTACCTAAACAGCATGTACTTCGACAGGTTTCTCCAGTGGAAGTGGTTGGAAAGGTAAGTGTCACAAGATTTTCTTTCCTTTTTTTTAAAATAAAAATAAATAAAAATATTTCTTTTTACTTTCCATGCAAAGTCTCTAGAACGTGCTCAAAATCTGACAGCTGAGATAATGTTTGCTTCTACAGCTCAAGTGTTCAACCATTTAATGGTCTTAGGTACATTAAACATATTAGGTATGATTAATGTACATTCAGCAACTTCAGCTGTCTTTCTGTTTAGCTACCCTCTGAATGTGGTGACTTTTTGTCTGGACCAGTTGTCACTGTTATTAAATCACTCTAAAGAGAGAAAAAAATGCAGTGTATTGGCCCTCTCAGTGTATTTAATGGCTGGACATCCTTGTGCACATTTAATAACCAGGCAGCCTTAGTGGGCATTAATTTGCAAGGAAAGGGGCTTGTGCCTTTCCCTTGTCAGGGAGTGCTGTAGCAGACATTCACTGCTGGGTGACAGTGACCTTGAGCTGAGAGAAGCCCCATTTTCCACAAATGGAATTAATTAGGGTGGATGAGTTGGGGCCGGATCCGTGAGCCGTGTGTGTCAGCAGGACGCCTCCAGATCAAAGGAGCTGTGCCAGTTCCTCTCCCTGGAAAGCTGCAAAGCTGCTGCTCCAGAGGGGTGGGCAGAGGGAAGAGCCATTCCATGCCAAGACATGCTCCACATGCCATCTTTACTGAGCCCGGCATTTACTCTTCCATTTCAATTAAAAAATCGTTGGGTGATTCATCTCTAGCCAGGCTATTTCCTATCTATTTTCACATTAGGGATAAGGAATTTTCTGCAATGCTTTGAGGATTTTTTTTTTCCATTCCCCCAACAAGTGTGACAAGCTCTTGGATATGCCTGGCTTGAGGAGCTGGGAGAATTGTTTTTAGGATTAGCAAAGGGATGTTAGTAGCATGGAATGATCAACAGCTTCTTCTGACAGCCTGCTGGCTCCAAAGGAGCAGTCACAGAGTCCATTTATTCCAGGGACATTGCTGAACAAGTAGTTATCACTACTAATTGTTGCTTTTAACCCCAAAAGCATTTGCAGCAGCCTCATGGAATACTGAAAATAACATATTTTCCTCCTCTAATTTTAACTGTCTGCATACCATTCTTCCCCTACTTTGGAAAACAATAATGGGCATTAATGAAAGGATTCACTTCAGCATTTATTCTTGATTGTCATCAACCTCATCATCCCTGTGGTGGGAACAGCCACGTTACTGTGCTCCCTCTGCAGGCTGGCTGCCTGCCAGAGGGGAGCAAGGATTGCAAGAATATCCACATCCACTGCTGGCATCCTTGTAGAACCTCCGTGGTGGTTGTAAGATGGGATCTTGCTGAACCTAGAATTCTTCTTCTGTCATGTTATAAAACTTCTGGTAGCAAAGTAAAAGTTGGATGTAGAGCTGGAGCGATTCTGGTGGAGCAGATTTTGTGGGAAGCCTGGGAGATTGTATAGGGATTGTGTCAAGTGACAGGGAGCACTCTGCCCTCAGGGACAGACATATTTAACCTTAATTTAGATTTTGCTCCCTTTTTGCCTGTGATGCTCCCCCAGGAATCAGGTAGCCCAGAGGGAATGGACTGGGTTGGATCCTGTCTTCCTGCTCTCCCAGCCTGCAAATGTCACATAAATTCACCTCTCATGCTCTCAGGATTGTTTCTGCCTTTGATTCATGCAAGTTTCATGTTTTGTTTAACACAACAGAAGTATTTCCTGGTGTTCTGAATTTTGGATCTCTTTTTCTCATCTTGCTGGCCAAGTAAAGCAATATGTTAGCCCGTCCTATATGTCATGGAAGTTAATATCTTACTGGAAGGTCTCAGGCTTCCTCTTTGCTTAACAAAGGCCAAAGCTGTTTAATGGAGATTCAGAACCCTCCTTGGTCCTAAGATGCTAGCAGAAATTATACTGATGACTCACTAATGTGTTGTATTTTATTACAGCTTAATATGTTGGAATTGAAAAGTTCAAGCCATACATAGTATTGAAGTAATGTAATTACATAATTATATATTATATTATATTATATGATTACCTCGAAATAATGAGATTATATAATATTTATCTATTTTGCTTTTCAAAAGTATGCTCTGAAATAAATAAATCACAGAGAGTGCATGAAACATTGCGTGGTGGGGGGTTTATTTATTTATTTCCTTTTCTTCCAGGCAACCAGTAACAAAAAACACGTTTCGGCAGTACAGGGTACTGGGGAAAGGCGGCTTTGGGGAGGTGAGTAATTCTGAAACACTCTTTTAAGAGTGTTTTTGACTTTCTTAGAAACTGCAGGTACAGGAGCCTGATGCGACAGAGGCTGATTTTCATTAATTGCTGACAGTTCTATTTAACAGTAACCTCAAAAGGACACTTTGGAGGGTTATTTTGTGTTCGGCTGTTGCATTCCCGGTGGGTCACACCCTCATTTGTATTTTCCCTGTGTCTGGAGGTGGCAGCAGAGGCAGGGGAGGTGCGGACTGAGAGATTACAATCCGCGCAGACAAAAGGAGCTGGGAGAGGAAGCGGGCGGAGGAAAGTGAAATAATTAAACCAATATCCCACAGCAGGTTTGGAAACAGTAGTCAGTCCCGCAGCTGCCCCCGCCTCGCTAAGCCGCCGTCTCTGGCCTTAAAAGGACTAAATCAGAGGGGATGGTGAGGAGCAGAGCGCAGCCCAGACACGGCGTTTGCTTCGAATTACCCGGCAATTGTTCTGCTCGGTTCGCAGGTCTGCGCCTGCCAAGTGCGAGCCACGGGGAAGATGTACGCCTGCAAGAGATTAGAGAAGAAGAGGATAAAGAAGAGGAAAGGAGAATCCATGGCACTCAATGAGAAGCAGATTTTAGAAAAAGTCAATAGTCAGTTTGTAGTGAGTATTGAACTCCATGGTTCCCCCCCCGCTCACCTGCTGAGCGCTGTTCTGGTTGAATCCAGTGCCTCCTACATCTCCTGCTCCTGGAAAGGTGCCAGATGCTGAATCCCTCTGCTTTGCACCTTAGCCCTGCTCCATGGACCTTTGCCGAGTCTCGTGTCAGTCTCTGGTCCATGAGGAATGCAGCAGTCAAGGGGCCTGTGCCTGCCATGGGAACGTGATGTGTTTTACAGCCTTGGCTGCATCACTGCTGCATCAGCATGAGCTGTTCCTATCCAGCGGGATTACCTGAATTCCCAGGGGCTGGGAGAGAGGTGCTTGCAGGAGACTGAAGGAGATTCACCCCAAACAGATCAGATGAGCTTGGCTTGCAGAAGTATCTAAGCAGTGAGGTGGAGCAGGTCAGCCTGATGCAGGGCTCTCCTGAGTCACACCAGCTCTTGTGCCTCTAAAACTTGCCTTACATTTTTTTAAAAAAAGGTGTTATCTCAGCATCTGTCATGTTCTTTATACTTATTTCAGGAAACACTGTGTATACAACAGATGCAAGGTGTTTGCTTACGTGTTTACTTGCTTCTGCCAGAGGATGGCACATATTTAAAAGTGATGGGTAGATTTTGGCTGTTCTGATTTTTACTTGGGCACCCACCAAAGCTTCTCAGGGATGATGCTGACCTTCATGTCTCTGTGATGGTCCATTTGATCACCCCAGGACTGGGATATCTGGGCCTTCCAGGGAACTCACTGAGATGCAAAATGGTGCAGCAGGAGGTGTAGATTCCCTTGATTAATAAGATTTCTCACAGATGGGAAAACAGGCCTGGAATCAGTATGTTTGTCCAGCCTCCGAAGCCATCTGAGCCTTGAGGGTTTCTGATGATAAATAAGCTGGATTCAACAAATTAATCTGTAAAATCCTAACATCTGATTTTTCTGAACTTTTAAAATATGTTTGCCATTTTAAGAAAGCCCATACCAAACTCAATGTCTTTTTTTTTTCCGTTTTCTGGAGAAAATCTTTACTGAAAAGCTATCACTTCCTTCTTAGCAGCCATCTGAACTGTCACAACTGTGCTGCAAATGTTTTTCTAGGTCAATTTAGCCTATGCCTATGAAACAAAGGATGCACTGTGTTTAGTTCTGACCATAATGAACGGAGGTGACCTGAAGTTTCATATCTACAACATGGGAAACCCAGGCTTCGAGGAGGAGAGAGCTTTGTTTTATGCAGCAGAGATTCTTTGTGGCTTGGAAGACCTACACAGAGAAAATACTGTGTACAGGTAAGCACTCTCTAGAGCCTCAGGATGTCTCTTCTGGGTAGGAAAGAATTGTCTGCTTCCTCCCTTCTTATTGTGGTGCTGTACAGCTGAGATGCCTGAGTGCTTTGGCTGAAATTTCGCAGTGCCTTGTATAAATACAGCATGATACAGTAATCATGGAAGGAAGCAGTTGCTTCCCTAAATACATCCTGTCTAAATTACACAGAACTAGCACAAAGCTCCCCCAAACCCTACCTCAGCATGCACTGGGCGACTTAAGAAAATGATGGAAGTTCTTTTAAAGGGATTTCATTAAGGAATAGAGTTCCTAGCCGGGATGAAATGGAGATCATTCCATCCATTCCATCCTCTATTGTAATTAGTTAGGTTATATTGCACGAGGGGCTGCAGCACGTCAGATGTGGCAAAACTTCTATTGCAGAGGGCGTGCAATCCCAAGAGGGTGTCTGAGACAGAGGGCAGGGATCTCCACTGGTGTGAGTGTGATTAGCTAGATGGGATCATGGTGATCCTGGCATGCCAGCCATGGAAGGGGGCCCATTCCCAGCCACACAACAGAGGCATCCTGCTGGCAGCATCCCACCATCCACGGGTGCAGCCAGCGGGCACAGCGCTGCCCGGCGCCGCCGCTGCCGCTTCCAGGAGGGCACATCCCAAGTTCTCAGCTTCCACTTTGGCTTGCAGCTCTACACAAGCACTTTTCCAGGACAGGCTGGATAAGCAAGCAGATTGCAGACAGAATTCTTGTGACTCCACGAGGATTTATTTTTTTTAATCAACAGCCACTGTAGTTGTAAACAACGGGTAATGTTTGTCTTCATCATCCCCGCTTGTGAAATCATCGTTGCTGGCACTCACAGCAGAAGAGGGCCTGCAAATTGATGAAAGAACTTCCAAGGACAATGATTAATAGACAATAAGATGCTATTTTTAAAAGCCAAGCCACACTTTAAATCATTTGATATGCCTGTGTGTAATACATATGATGCATGTGCTTGTATGCATAGAAATTGCAACACCGTTGTTCCTTGGAGATCTCTAACAAACTGACACTTGGTTGCCTTGCATCTTGATAGCTGGCACACAGAGGGCAGACAGATATCATGCTGATTTAGTTGGTGCTCACCCAAGAAGGAGGTTTTTTCTTTTCCCCAAGGAACAAAATGGTACTAAGTGTTTAATGTCAATTGAAAAATCAGATTGTAAGTGAAGTGTCTGGCTTCCTTTTCCCTTAGAAAAACTCCTACCGCATTTTCAAACATTTTAGGAGGTAGTATAGTGTTTCACAATCAAATTTTATTGAAAAAAAAAGACTGGTGCATTCATAACAGGGCTTGTAAAATGCCATACTAATGCCATTTTCTAATAGAACAAATCAGATCTGGCCACCTAAAATAGTGCATGCCTCTGAGAGAAATAGCACCTACTTCCTTAAGCAGGAGTTTTCATGCTACTCTTAAAAGAGCTGCTACTTTACACCTCAGATGGCACATTCATTCTGGTGATGAATGATACTACATCCTTGTAGGTGACATTTTCTAGCAGCATTTCAGGAGCATCTGCAGAGACCCCTCATTTGTAAGAGCACAGCGTGTTTGTGGGACCCGTGCTAAGCGCTATATAGGTCAATAAAATATAGCAGCTAAATGCTACTGCCTTCTCAAGGCGAATAATTCATCACAAAACACTTATTCTTCAGACCTAATTTCATTTTCTATAAACAAAATGCTCCTGAAGTAAATCACAGCAGTGGAAGATGCATCCCCATCTCCTGGGCTGCTGCTGACGCACGCTGCAGACGTGACCCGGGAGAACAACCAGGCTCAGAGTCAGATTTATCTCATTCAGAATTCCCTTGTCAAACATGGCACTTGTGTTACATTTCTCAGCTGCATCATGTTAGTAAAGGTCAACGAGTTTGGTTGTTCATGGAAAGCAAATGTAAAAACTGCTGGTTCTCCTCAGATTATTTTTGGATATATATATATATATATGGTTTATTTATAGTATATTATTTATATTATGTATTTATATGTTTATTTTATATATGTTTATTTTTTTATATATAACAATTTTTTTTGTTTTATAAAAATATTTTTATGTATGTAATTTTTTTTAATTTATGCTATAGCCATGTCTGGAAGCTCCAATCAGAATCAAGTTCTCATTGTCCCAGGCATTGCAGAAATACATGGGAAAGCCTTGTCCACAGTGATTAATTGAGTTGTTTAGGCTGTCCTGCACAGCCAAACAATTGCCTTTTGAGCATGGGCACAGTGCCAGCAGTTTATGTTTCAGTATGTTTGGGCAAGGCTACTTTACAAATGGGAAGCTGAGCCTTTGGGAAGCAGCTTTACGTGTCAGTGTGTCCACCAGGGAGCTTTATCCCTCCTGGATATTTCACTCCTGAACCCTTGGAAATGCTGGCCATGCAAAGGAAGCCAGCCTTGATCCTGAGGAACCAAAAGTCTGAAAACAGGAATGACAGCTGATGTTTGGGAGGGGAGGAAAGCTTCCTCTAACTGCCCTGAATCACAGTTCAGTAAGAACTGAACTGCTGTTCTGAGAGTCCTTGTGGAATCTCTCATTTTCTCATTCAGAGACAATATTTCCCAAATTGCACGTAAGATTCTTATCATTGACCCCCAGTTACAGTTTTAAGTGGGACTAATAACTGCTGAGAAGAAGATGAAGTAACTGATGAAGGCTGAGTTCTTCAAGGAAATGATTCTTACAGGGTTTAGAACATATTTTCAAAAATAAATAGATGATGCCCCTGACCGTGCTGCTCCAGCATTGGAAACCTTTCTGCTGATAGGCAGGGAAAGCCCACAGTGGTATGTTAAATAAAATCACAGCTTCTCCTCAGTATTCAGCTGCCCTTCACGTATTTCAGCATTGTTTATTTGAAAAGTAGGCTTGGTACCACTGGGCACAGGGTGAGGTTTATCTTGGAGGTCAGGAAGGTCTGAGGCAGGCAAGAAGAGGAGATTACTCACAGCCCTCTGTGTTCTTGCTTGCAATCATAAATAAAAACAAGGCAAGTTTCAAAATTCCAATCTTGGCATTGTCAAAACTATAAAATATCCCTCTCCATATAGAGGAAAGCTCATGGTACTGGAGTGGTGCAGCTTGAGGGGTGGGGTGGGCTCCTGCACAGGGTCTGTGCTCTGCCCTTACAAAAAGAAGAGGCCAAGCAGTGCTTGGATTTGCACCAGGCTAAGCACTGTCTTTAGATAAAAGCCAGGGCATGATGTGGTGAATTGAAGCAATGCTGTTTTCCGTGCCTCACCCAGCTGCTGGTGCCTCCTTCAGGCTGCTGAGCCAGCACAGCCCAGTCCTGGGGCTCTTCTGGGACACTCCCTGCCCAGCATGTCCATCTCTCCCCCTGACACCTCTGGTCCCATCTCCCAGGCTTCATTCCCACTCTGCACAAGCAGGATGGGAAGGAGCCTGCTTGGCTCCCACCTCAACAGCAGCCCAAGAATGGCAGCAGAGTTGTGCTGGGCTTGGAAAGGTTTGGAAAACAGCCTTGGTCAAGGAGGGGACAGCATGGCTGGGCTGGGAGGCATCTCAAAGGAGCAGCTGGTGGAGCAGGTTTTGTGCAGACAAACCTTTCAGAACAATGATCTGCAAAGGTTCTGCTAAATATATGAAAACTGAGATTATTTACTTCAGGATTTAATACTTTGTCCAGATTTGGGGATATTTTTTTTCTTTTTTTCAGGAACAGTAAAAGGTACATCTTTGACATCAGCTTGACCACCTTGCCAATTTTCATGGCATTGCTCCAAACCACACAGGCACTAGAGTTTCACAAATGTTTGTAAGAAGAACCTTAATCTGGGCACAGCATTCCCCCCTCTGCCCTGCATTTTCCAAACTCAACAAAATTATTGCACATGTGTGCAAGTGCATGGACACACATATTTAGTCTGAGTCAGATGCCAAACATAGAAAATTTGAGCCCAACAAATTGCTGTTTCCATTTTCACATGTAAATAAAGTATTATAAAACCTAAAATATATATATTTTAATGTAAGATTTTATAACAGAAAATGTTACAGGAATTTAACAACACACAGGACTGTAGGGGTTCATTTACAGGGTTTACAGGACTAGATGGATGAGTCCATTATAGGGTAGATTAGGAAGTAAAAGCTTGGCTTAGTGAAAAATCATAACTTCAGTTTAGAAAAAGACATATGGTTTCAGTCTGTGAAGTGAGTTGTAAAAGGTTGTATTGGTTTCAGGAGTTCCTTGCTGTCTGAATTGACACTCAGCTGGTTTATTACGAGTAATAAATGCACTCACTCAGTTGTATGGTTACGTTATCAAAACCAGCTTCATGTCCATAACTGCTATCTTTCATTTCCAGAGATCTGAAGCCAGAAAATATCCTGCTGGATGATTATGGTAAGTCTTGAAGGTTTACAGAGATGCTTTCACAGTAAAGTAGATTAAGTTAGTTTTAGGATATATATTGTACAAAGACAAATAATGCTCTGAAGTGATTAAGAGGCTCAGCATACACTAATATTCCTGTCCTGGGGTGGGTGAGCTGCTGGAGCTCTGTGCACAGATGGAAGGAAGCAGCCGTGCCCTCAGCAGGGGCTGTTCTCAAGAGCTCAGCACTGCTGGGGCTCTCTGCCTTTTGCTGTTGTTTTTCCATCCTCCTTGCAAGGCTGATGCAACACAAAGGGAGTTCTAATTTCTAACTCAGTGCTTCCCTCTCCGTTTTTGAAAGTACTTTCATCCTCTGCTGAGCCAAGTCTGGCTTTTTGCAAAGCCAGGTACCCATTCATTGCTGAAGGCAGTGATAATCAAATCTCGTGCTGACTTGCAGATGTAGCCACTTCAGCCATCACAGAGTTACAGAATTGTGTCAGCCCATCCATCCTCTGTGATCAGTTCAAGATACTTCCCCACAGCATGCTTCTTTCTGCCCATTTTCTTTGGTTTTAAAATACCTAATGCAATCCACTGCAGTCCACAGCCTTACTGTTAACATTTATTTCACTGTATTGTAGTGCCCTTAATAATTCCTCTTTTCCATATCAATGAAACTGCTCCAATTCAGTGATTTAGAACACTCTTTTCTTAAAATGTCTTCGCAGTAGATTGCAGGAGTATTTTAGAAATGACCACAGCTGTGGGTTTTGAACTAATTTGTGTCAGGTTCTTAAATGTGCTTTGTGTTGTTTTTTTTTCTTTTTTCCTTCCAGGCCATATTAGAATATCTGATTTGGGTCTAGCTGTTAAAATCCCTGAGGGTGAATCAATCCGTGGAAGAGTAGGAACAGTAGGGTATATGGGTAAGTCTTCCACAGCTCATCTTTTTAAAAATTTGCTGAGATTACTTGAGTTTTAGAGATATTTCTACCAAGTAAGCTTAAGAAAAAATAATAAAAAATATTCACATTCAGCTGGGATCCAGTTCCATGCAGCAACTCCCACAGAAATCCTGATAGTGAAAATCAGAAGAGGGTGAAAGGATGGACCTCTACAGCTTTCATGAGACTGGTCTATAACCTTAAATCAGCAAAGAAAATTGAGAGGAGAGACAGCAACTGGGATTCTAGTGATTTTAGTGTGGATTTATCTTAGGAGGGTTATGTGCCAAAATAAAGCTTTCTTTCTAGTTGCTGCTTTGTATAGGGATTACAGTGTATTTGTGTGGTTGTGATAAAATGGGTAAGTCCACACCTATGGTCATCTTGACCAGGGTCACCTTGAGTTTTTCTCTGTGTGCAGGGGAGGCTGCACAAGACATGAGTAGAAATTTGTACATTGGTTAAAAAAAAAAAACAAAACTACACTCCCTTATTTAATTACATCTGTTTTCTAAACTCAATGTAATTCTTTTCATGCATTCTCTGGGTGGGCATATTTCTTGGAGTAAAAATTGCTTATGCTTATTTGACTGAATAGAAACTAGCTGATGTGAGCCACTGTTACACCCTATGGAGACTTTAATGAAAGCAAGCAAATCAGTTGTCATGTCTAAATTTTGTTATCTCAGTGTAAGTTTGCGTGCACACTAAGGCTCTGTGCTCGTGAGCACGTGCGGATGTGTGGATTTGTGGATGGATTTGTACCCATGCATGGAGGTGAGGGTGCCTGCAAGACAGTGACTCTCTGCCCAAAAGCATTGTCTGTGGTTGCAACACAAAATTAATGGATTTGGGTTACTTCAAAGGGGAAAAAGAAAAGCTATGAGTTGACCAAAGAGACAGAATTTGCTTTTGAAGAAATGTCACGGCTGTTTACAGGATGTGTGTTTGCATTTCATTTCTTCCCTAAATGGAGAAATCTGAAGGAACTCTTAAAATTACATCTCTGCTTAATATTTAGATCCAACTTTTTCTGTGATTTTTTTAAAATTGGACTGAGTTGATAGAGAAGTCAGAAGACAGCATGCACAAGGCATGTAGCATGTAGAGAGAACACCATGGCATGTAGCATGCTGCATTTCCTGTAATGCCCTCAACTGAAATCAAGGAGGTATTTCTGTATTTTACCCACCATTCTCTGTGCATGTGTATTCAGTCACCAGAATGAAACTTCTAGGCATTTAAGTGCTTTGCCTGTATAAATACCCAGCATTTCCACAAGGCATCTCCCTCTCCTCCACAGCTCCAGAGGTGTTGAACAACCAGAGGTACACACTCAGCCCTGACTACTGGGGGTTAGGCTGTCTCATTTATGAAATGATTGCTGGGCAATCACCATTCCGTGGAAGGAAGGAGAAGGTGAAGAGGGAAGAAGTGGACAGAAGAGTGCTGGAGACAGAGGAGGTGTACTCCCATAAGTTCTCTGAGGAGGCCAAGTCCATCTGTAAAATGGTAAGGGGCTGGAAGGCCTGGTGGGGCAGCTTCATTAATGAGCTGTGTCTGGCATGGTCTGAGCGGTAACAGCGTGCCATAGAGGGGCTGCAGAAACAAGGACTAACCCAGCTCATCTGTGGATGGGATGGCTGCATTCTCTATTCATTCAACTCTGTTTATTTGGGCTTTTTTCTCCATGAGATTCATCACGGTCATCCTGAGCCCTCTCCAAAGTTTTATGGCCAAGGGAGCGGTATCTGTTCTCATGAGACTTTGAATGTTAGTTTGCAGTCAAGAATGCATTTCTGTCTTTTATAACCTTGTAGAAAAAAATAAAAAGGGCTTGATGATGCAAGAACCTGATTGTCTCCTGCAAGGAACTGCAAACCCCACGCTTCCATTGTTTTTGGTGAGAGCTGGGGGTAAGCAGGACAAAGATTATGCAATGAAATTATTGTGACACGCAAATGTTGTCCCAGCCCATCTCACTAACTTTGTTAGCAGCTTTTCCCCCAGGGTGCCAGGGTATCCAGCTTTTCTTAATACTGTTGAGCTGTTCTTCAAAATGTTTTCTCACTCCTTCAGCTGGGAGTCATTTTCATAGCACAATAGCCATGTCTGACAATGGAAATCCTCAATCCCTCTGAGAAATCTCAAAGCTGCGTGTGAATTCATCAATGTCTTGTTGACATCCATCTTTAGAAGGCTGAATTGTAATTTGGAAAAGGATGTGGCCTTTTTCTGGGTGTTGTTTGCTAATGAGTGAAGTCTCCTTTGGAGACAATGACCTATCTGTGTTTGCTGGTAGAGGGAGAACTAAGGGGAGGAAAGGTCAACAAATAGGTAGGGAGGGTTTCACCAATGTCTTGTGCAACAGGCAAGCAAAGAGCAGATCCACAACACTCTGGTTGGCTGGCTGCATGAAGAGACACTGAAGTCTCCTTGCAAAATAATAATGGTAGCACTGCCAAGTATCGTGCCTGGAAGTCATTAACTCACAGTGCACCAAGTCATTCCTGAATCCTCGGGGTGGTAATTAACTGACATCACTCTTGATAGATGCTCTGGGCCATTCACTGCCCTTAATTGGTGATGCAGAGCCCCCAGTGAAGCTGACACAGGAGGATCTGGGGCAGCCATGGGCTCTCACAGACCATTCCATGTGTCCCAGCAGGCTGCCTTCTCTCCTCAGCTAGCATCTCAACTCTCACCAGGTGAGGAGCAGTGTGTGCTGGAATGGCAGAGAGTTTGTGCATGTCCTGCTGTTCACCTGAGATGGAGATGTGAGGCAGAAATTGTGCTTTGCTGCTTGAGGCACAGAATCAGAATGGTTTGGGTTGAAAGGGACCTTTAAAGATCCCATAGTCCAACCCCTCTCTTCTGGCTGACATACCTGTAGAAGCCCTTCTTGTTACTCTTTACGTCCCTTGCATAACAGAATGAAAATATACTTTGAAAATAACCATGAGAACTTAAAGCTGAGAAGAATTAAATGTAGCCTTGATGGGATAGTGCTGTAGATGGCCTACCACACTCCCAGGACTTCAGACAGTCATCACACTGTAGTGGTCATTTTCATCTTCCAGCCATGGAGACTCTGGTTTCAGGGAGTCAGGACCTAAGGAGACCATTTAGTTCTTTCTCTTGCCTCAGGGAAGCTTGGACTATATACAAATAATTCCTGAAAACTTGATCATTACTGTTTCCCTGTCCAATCATGTGGCATGTTTATTGAGGTGGTTTGTGCAAACTATTAATGGATCCAAAGATAACCTTTCCCTTTCTGAGCATTAATATCTTGAGGCAGGAAGAGTCTGAGTCCTGATTCTGAGTGTGATGGCATTTGTGGTTTCCCATCCAAAAGGAATTTATTTTACCAAGTGATTTTTTTAATCCATTATTCAAACGTATTTTCTCAATTCTTTTTGCTTTTTATATTGAAAGCCAGAACTTTGTTGCTTTGCATCAGCATCTTAAGAAAGAAACAAAAGAGTAAAAAAGCACCCATCATATCTGCAAAATGAAAGAAATGTTGCAATACATAAATGAAACTTGAACCTTCTCCAAGATCCAGCACAAAAGGCTTTCTTGTAGTGGACTCTTCAGGGCAGGAGTGAGGAAATGTTTCCCACCATGTTGCCCAAACTTCTCTTCAGAGCTTACTTTATGAGCTAATAGCATCACCACCAGGAAATACATTGTCTTTATTCATTTACTCATAGGAAAACCCTCTAGTGTCACCCCACGTCAACCGTCCCCTCCTGGATGTTTGTGCCCTTTTGCATTTTTGCAGGCACATATCATAGCTCCCATTAATCATCATGCATCCCATATTTCCATGTTTCATTTTGTAAGTAATTTCCCATAAATCAGACCTCATTTTGGACTGAAACAGAGATGAATAACAAATAATTAGTAACAGGGGCAGCTGGCTTTCTGGGAAGCTCCCCAACCCATAGTTCCCATATAACATAGCTCCTGGTGTGTTTTTTCTGTGAAAAAAACCCAGTCTTTCTAGGAAATGCTCCGTGTTTGTTGTTGTTATGCCTCATACTTCATTGATGTACATGCATGTTTTCCCTGACAAGTGCAGTCATGCATCCAAAGATGTGACTTGAAGTGCATTCAAGTCAGCAGTGTTGGATGGGCCCACATTGCTGTGCTCCTCTGTCACTGTTTGTCTGCATTTCCCACAGACTTGTCTTCCCTGGTGCCTTTTATCCCTGCAGCTCCCATTTTATCCTACCCAAGGGATCTCTGATGGGAGGGTGAAAAGGAGACAGAGCCAAACTCTTGGTTTGGTGTCCTGTAACAGGACAGGAAGCAAGGACATAAAACCGAGACACAGGAGCAGTTCAGTTCTGTCTGAACATTAGGGAACATTTTTCCATGGTGAGGGTAGCCAAACAGTGGGACAGGTTTTCCAGGGAGGCTGTGTAGTCTCCACACTTGGAAATGCCCAAAGCCAAATTGGATAAGTCTAGGACCTGCTCTATGAAACTCTGCCTTGAGCAGAGGGATTGAACTAGACCGTGTGGCTTCCAGTCTCAGCTGTGCCATGTTTCCGATCTCCATCCCCTTTCAAAGTGCCCCCACAACCAACTAAAAGATAATGGGTTCTGTTTTCCTCAAAAGCAATTTTTTCCCTGTTCCTCACTTACCATCAAGAGCTCTGTCATCATACAGCTACTCCTGCCTGCTGCCATCCCTCCTTTCTGCTTTCATCCCATGAAAATCAACATTATGACACCTTAAAGTTTATCAGTTTATCAGTGCCCAAGGTTAACTGCTCTTTCGTCTCCTCTCATTTAATAATAGACCATAGTACTGTTTTTCTATTCTCTAAAAATTGCTTAAAATAATGTTTACTTCAGTGTCAGGGCTGAACTTTAGCTAGGTGGTTCCTTAAAATGCTTGATCAGCTGGGTCAATGGAAATACTTCTAGCATTTGCCTTGTCTCCTTTAATGATAGGCAATTTTTTGTTTTCCTTACTCCTATAATTTTAGGACTAACATCTTAGAACTTGGAATTATTTATTACATGGTATGATCTGGATATGAACTGACTGATCACATGAAGATAAAACAGTGCTTTGGGGACTTTTTGCTTTTTTTAGCAATGCTCACAACAGTTGTTTCTTTTTGTAAAGGAAGCAAAACAAAGTCATGGAAAAATGTCTCAGACACTGCTGAGTTTGAATCCCCAGTGGGGATCAAAAGAGTGACATGAAAGTATCAGAGAGCTCTTTATATCAAGATCTTGATGGAACTTCACTGCTGCTACTCAAGACTCTCTTTGAAAGTCCTGTTCTAGTCATCCTCTCCCCATGAACTCTGTAGACTGAACCCTATATGTCCAGTGTCAACTGGAGCCTTTTTTACCAGAACACACAGCTCTGCTGTTTGGCATTAACTTCATGCATGGTTGGGTGGCCCAGGCCATATCCAGATTTGAAATTCTGTGAATATCTGCAGGCTCTACTGTAGAATTACATTTAAATTGTGTTCAATGGGGTCCCTTGCACTGCTGTCCCAGGAGGGCTTGTCATCAGCCTCATGGAGTTGCTTTTGTTCTGCTCTCTATTCATATTAAATAAACCCTTTGAAGCTGAATTAAGCAAAAGTGTAGACATGACTTATACTGTTCTTATCTCCACTTTCTTTTCCATGTCAGATTGCCAAATGGGATGCATCTTTCAGGCTCTTGCACAGGTTTACTATTGCAGAAAGCTTCTGGGGCTGCAGGGAATGGTAAAAGACTCATTATTCCTTGGTGAAAGGAAGAATTCTCCCTTCTGGAAAATATTCCAGTCCATGCTATGTCTTGATATCCACAACATAAGCCAGGAAGAGTGTCTGGTTTCACCTGTTGCCATCTCTAGAGCCGGCTGCATCTACAGCTTTTCAAGTTCCATTTATTTCTTACATTTTTCTCCATTGTGACTCTCCTGGGACTCTCAAGAGACTGGCAGCTGCTCCCCTGCAGCAGGGTTTTGCAGGAATATCCTCTCCTTTCTGTGTTCTTTCAGTCCCAGCCTATTCCCAGTGGCCCATTCCCTTTTGTGTCTTTCAGCCAGCAGTGGCCAGCCACCCACAACCAACTGCATTCATGCTCCAGAAACTTCCTTCTTGCATCTGAAGTTACTGAATACTCCCTTGTTTGTCATGGAGGAACCCAGGAATCCCCAGGCAGCCTTTTTCTGTCCTCAGCTACCCTTTTCTCTGACCGCACACTCCAAACATCTTACAGCCTGACAAGGGCAAATTCACAGATCAGCTTGGTCTCCCCACTTAGTCCAGAATCCAGACTGCAGAGATGGGAAATAACCCCCTTTTCATCCCTTCAGAGCTGACTTGAGAACAGACTGCAGAGGTCTCCTTTATCATCTCCAGGCAAGTCCAAATCTATCCCTTCCTACCACCACTTGCTCCTCAGCTGTTCCTGAAAGGTCCAAGGTACATTTCCAAAAGTGTATCAGAGCCATGAGTACTAAAAATGGTCATTCTGCTTTCAGATTCTTCTTTCCAACTGTCAGGAAAGTCCTATTGAAATGAGAATAAAAGATTAAAAGAACTTTTGATTTCTTTGCCCAGCCAGAATAGAACAAGCCCGATTCTGACTGGAAATTCCAGTGACCATCTTCAAATAGGCTAGAGCATAAAACTGTTGGGATTAAAAAACAAAGAAACAAATACACCACCAAAAAGCCCTCACAACAAAAGTCCTAGTCTCATGAGAACTCAAAGTCTAATGCAATTATTTGAAAGCAAAGCATCCCTCTTTCCCTCTAGCAGGGAAAGCAAAGTCCAGAGAAGTGCTCTGAGACAGATCTGTTGCAGTGAGCCAGATGGATGTGGTACAGTATCATGTGAATCTCTCTGCTCAGGGAATGGCAAGGCATACAGATGTTTCTTCAAGTCTTTTGACATGTATGGATCAGCCCCTTGTGATCTGTCAGCCCAGATGTCACACCTACACAGCATCAGAGGCAGAGGAAGAGAGGGATGTTGCTATTTGGAAGCTGAAAGTTGCTACTGTGGCCAGCAGCAGTGGCTTTAAACCCATTCCTCTGGCCATTCAGTCTCCTGCTATTGCTGCTGCTGCTGAGGCAGACAGACCTGAACAGAAAGAAAACTATTATGTCTACAAACCCCTTCACCAGCATTTCTGGCTTGGCTGCTGCCACTGCAGCTTGCTCAGGCCTGGCTGGAGGGTGGCCTCTGTACCTGTGGGGCACACGGATTGCCAAAGCCATTTGCCATCTCAGGCTGGAAATGATTCCCCCAGCAACACAGAGGCAGGGCTGAGGTGGCTGTTGGAAGTCAGATAAGAAAACCACCAATGCCCAAAAGGTAGAAATGCCCGGTGGTGCAGAGCGTTCAGAGAAGTCTAAAGAGCTGTGACACTGGAAATCCCTGATAAGGACAAGAAACCCCCACTCTAGCCAGGCACCAGAGGAAAGAGCACAACATGACATTAACAACAAGACATTAACAACATGACATTAACAACAGAGAATTTCCAAGTTCCCCATTGGTGAGATGAGGTACCTGAGCTGGGCTGCTGCCTTGGTGGCTGGGACAGCAGCCCAGGCAGAACGTGCTGGGGCACACAAGCCCTGAGCTGAGCTCACAAGCCCTGAGTTGAGCCCACAAAGCCTGAGCTGAGCTCACAAGCCCATTCCTCCTCTGCCCATTCCTCCTCTGCCCATTCCTCCTCTGCCCATTCCTCCTCTGCCCATTCCTCCTCTGCCCATTCCCTCTCTGCCCATTCCTCTGCTGCCCATTCCTCCTCTTCCCATTCCTCCTCTGCTCATTCCTCCTCTGCCCTTTCCTCCTCTGCCCTTTCCTCTGCTGCCTCCCGGCGGCACCACCCGGGCGACTCAGGATCACTGATGGAATCGCAGGAATGTTTGTGTTGAAGGGATCTTTAACACTGTCCTGTCTGACCCTGCACCCTGGGCAGGGACACCTTCCACTGGACCAGGCTGCTCCAAGCCCTGTTCGACCTGGAGCTGGGCACCTCCAGGGATGGGGCAGCCACAGCTTCTGCAAGCTCCTCACAGCTCCTGACTGGAAATTCCAAAGGGACCATCTTCAAATAGGCTAGAGCATAAAACTGTTGGGATTAAAAAAACAAAGAAAGAAACACACCACCAAAAACCCCTCACAACAAAAATCCTAGTCTGAGGGCCATGAGAACTCAAAGTCTTCTTCTCACAGCTTCACAGCAACCTGTGCCAGTTCCTCATCACCCTCAGGGAAGAATTTCTTCCTGATATCCCATCTAACCCTCCCTCCTTTCAGTTTAAAGCCATTCCTCCTTGTTTGTTTGTGACATGCCCTTATCCAAGGTCCCTCTCCAGCTCTCTTGCCATGGAAGGTGCTGTAGAGTTTCCCCTGTAAATATCACAGTTCATGGACTTGTTCATGTGACAGACCAAAGATGCTGGGTTCAGTTGGTGGGCATTGCTCTGTTATGGGTACCCAGGAAACAGGCAGGACTTGCTGTGGCAGGTAGAGGTTGTGTACTGCCCTTCTCTGAAAACAGTCAAGGCAGAACTGAGCATCATTACTGGGCTCCGTGGATGGAAGTCCCCTTGAGCTCAGCAGAGATAAGCCCCTGACAGTAAAGGTTTGGTTCAATGTGTCATGCACTGGAATATAGTGCAATGGGTGAGGGAAATACAGTTTGGTATTTTTGGTTTATTCCTAAGCACCTTGTCTTCCGAGGAAAAATTCTTACAAAGGAAAAAAACCCAAAAGAACTGAGACAAAGCACATGGAACTTATGAATGTGCATCTTTATATGTTGGTAGGATATGTCAGACCTCCTCTTGAAAGTGTTCACTGAAAGCTGGCAAAAGAAATGGTCTCTATTTTTACTGTAAATATGTTACAGCAGGTAACAGGATTTCTGAGGATTTCACCAGCATGTAGAACAGTGCAGTCCTAATCCATTTAACTTTGGCTTTTAAGTAACAGCAGTTGCAACTCCCCTTTGTACTTCCCTATGGGCACATTCAAAAACAAGTGGAGATAAAAATATCTTATGTGGAGCTCTTGCTTTTCTGACACCCTCACCATTCCTGTTGGCACATTTCAGCTCCTCACCAAAGACGTGAAGCAGCGGCTGGGATGTCAAGGGGAAGGTGCAGCAGAAGTGAAAAGGCACCCCTTTTTCAAGAGCATGAATTTCAAGCGGTTAGAAGCAGGAATGTTGGATCCTCCCTTTGTGCCTGATGTAAGTATGATAGCAAGAACCCCCAGTGGCCTCTTCTGAGAGGTTTGATTCTAAAATAGCTTCTCTCAGGGCTGTCATCACTCTCTGCATGGGTTGCTACCCCAGGAAGGTGTGACAAGTGGTAGGGCTGGAGTGGGGAGGCTGGGAGGAAGAGGAGAGAGGGCTCTCTGGGCACATGGATACAGGCTGGTAATCTGGGCTTGATCCATTCCCACTCCTTTTACCACAGCCTTCCTATATGACAGTGGAGGCACTGGGAACCTTTGCATTCCCTTATCCATGGAATTACTGTGAAAATTAAAGTGCTCGGAACTTGGTGCTGCTTGGGAAAATCAGCAGTGAAAGCCACATGTGTTCATACAGGTTTATGGAGGTGAAACCAGAAATACAAAGTCCAGAGTTCTGTGGAGCTGGATCATCATGAGAACAGTAGTTTGCTACAATGAGTCTGAGCCAGGCTCAGCTATCAAGTGTCACCTCAAGCAGAGAAGGTGACTTGGACCTATGAGAACATTTGGAGCTTTCTGGTGTTCATGGGGCATGGAACCCAACCCTGAGCCCTTACTCAGATTTACACACCAGGCTCACATATTGAAAGTCTTTGTTGCATTGGCAATAACAAAACTTTTTCCACCCTTTTGTGGTGTCGGTTTCTAGCCCAGTGCACAGAGTTATCTGATTATTTCCCTCCTGCAGGGCTCTCTTTCTGGCTGGAGCTTCTATCCTTAAAGTCCCCATATGGTTCTAAGTAAACACTGCCATTTTAACATATTAAGGAAAGTAACATCTTGGCAGCTCCCATTCCCTTTGGTTGCTGCAAGCTCAACCAAACCAAAGTGGTTTGAATGCTACAAAAGTTTACTTTAGTTGCTCTGGTTTTGCTTTACATTTTACTATGTGGCCTAGTTATTCCTGCCAATTAGCCCGTGGTGTTATGACCTGCTTTAGTGGGAAGAAATAAGAGACAAGCTACTATTTCTTTCTGATGTAGAAAATAATAAAATTCTGGGCTCAAATTTGGGATCTGCCAGAGTGCATAAAAACTGTAGCACGTAAGGCCTAGAAGGCACCTCTTAGAGACGTATTTGCAAAAGCAAAGGCACATAAATTTTTATGGCTATTTATTGGGAGCTCAAGAGCTGCCCCTAATTTAATTTATTTGGCACTTCATGCATAGATCTCCCAGTCTTTACTGAAGTCAGCTGAATCACCCAAAGCTATATAGCCAATGGCAGAGGTTGTTATCCAAACCATGTCTCTCCATCCTCTTCTACATTACACCATCTCCACAAAAATGTTGTGGACTGCAGCTGTCAGGAATGCAGAGGGATACAGCCTTCAGCAAATAGGACTTCTGTCAGGAATTAGGCCAGTTTGTTGGGTGACAGTGCTCAGAACTAGATAAATAAGGTACTGCCCAGCTGGACCCCTGAGCTGTGAAACCCTGGTACCATGGACAGACAGCAGAACTCCACATGTGCTGGGGTTCAGCAGGTCAGGCTGGTTCCACAAGGCACCCCTCAGTTATCCCTGCACACCAAAGGGTGGCTGTGCTGCTGGTGGGAAATCTCTGGGCACCCACACTGCCTGGGATAGGTAGCCACTGATAACTCTCTCTGCTCCCTGGGGCTGACTGCTGGAATACGAGCTGAAAGTTGCATCACTGCAAAGAGTTTTGTCTCTGCCATCCCAGAAAATTAAGTAGTTCAAAAAGGCAAAGCCATTTGACTCTTTCTTTGAAGAAATGCAGCCAAGTTAAAAGAGTTAATAGAGGTAGTTCTGGGCAGTTTCCAGCAGCTGAGCTATTAATAAAAACAATGGAAAAATGCCAAACCTCCTCTGTTTTCCTTAGCAATTAGGATACATTCCTTTAAATTTTTAAGCTGCAAACAGCTATCTGGGCAGGAGGGCACTTCCATCTGAGACCTCTTTTCAGAGCTCTCTCCAGTGTGCCACTTGTAAACATTCTGGTTTTCTGTTGTTCCTTCTCTAAATGAAAAGACTACTGAAGGGTTCCATTTCTCTTCTCTGGCTCTTTCTTGTCCTTTTCCTCTCACCTCTTAACCAGGTGGTACATGGATGACTAAAATCCACTTTGACTGATGCTTTGAGGACTTCAGAATAGGAAGCTTAATGTGCTTAAAGTGAAGTCAGCCTTTGATGATAAACATGCGGGCAGAGCAAGTCTGGAGAAGGAGGATGCAGACACACACTTGTTAGACATTCTCACTTGACTGAATCTGTGAATGAAAGCACATGGTCCAACTCAGAAATATTTTTCCTCTTGTTGTTTCTCCTTTTTTTTTCTGCTGACATAGCCCAGAGCAGTGTACTGCAAGGATGTGTTAGACATTGAGCAATTCTCCACAGTGAAAGGAGTTAACCTGGACCAAACAGATGATGATTTCTATTCCAAGTTTTCCACAGGATCAGTGTCTATTCCATGGCAAAATGAGGTAAGGATGTTTCATAGCAAAATCACTGCAATAAACCCCATAACACAGATGGTTTAAGAGGAGCTCTATGTTTCCAGTAATATATAGCTACTGGATAACTTGCCAGACTCTAATGCTTTCATGAGTTACAAATGGCCTCTTTCAAGATCTGTAATGTACCACAGATGTCGGGTTCAGGTGACTGTATCTGTTGGCTCTCTGTGTTTGTGTAAATTGGCAGGGATCCTACTGTACTTCCTCCTCCTGGATTTCTACAGAGGTGTTTCAACAGCTCTTAGCACCTTCTGTGGCACAGTTGGAAATCCTTAAGAGAAGGGTCCTCCACTGGTGACCCTGCTCTCACCCATTGTCTGCACAGTCCCAGCTGCAGCAGTTAACTCTGGACCCTGAACTCCTCCAGCATTTCCATGTCTGGGTCTTTGTTTCTGTTTGATATCAAAACAGAATCAGATATCAGAGCCAACAGTGGATTTCAGAATCCAGCTCTGCATCAAACAGCAGATCCACTTGGGCAGAGGGGTGCTCATAACTGGGATTTTTTAAGAGTGCCTGCCTTTGCCTGATATTCTCTACAATGCTAAAGGAAAGAACAAAGTCTTGTGGGGCAGCTTCTGACAAGTCTGATGTGCAAACACACAGAGCAGACTCAGCCTCTGCTTTTCATACACTCTATTTTCCCTCTACAGACACCAGCAGGAATCCAACTGTTAACTCCCCTCACACACTGCTGACTTTGAAGAACCTAGCACTATTGGAATTTATTTAGTGCAGATGAATAATTCCTTTTTTTGTCTCTCTCACTGTATTCCTCTAGATGATAGAAACAGAGTGCTTCAAGGAGCTGAATGTATTTGGACCAAATGGTACTATTTCACCAGACCTAAACAAAAGCTACCCCCCAGAGCCACCCAAGAAAGGATTGCTACAGAGAATATTTAAGCGACAGGTGAGATCTTTTATGACTAAGACCAGGAAACTCCTGTAGAATCTTGGTTTCACAGCCTTGTTCTGGTGATATTTCTGCTAGGAGAAAAGGCAGTGCATCTTAGAGAGGGCTGGCTCCCACATTTACCTCCATATCTAAGTTATTCATCTACCTTGTGTGATTTATTTTTTTTTGCCACCAGCAGTTCCAGTGTTGCTCATGAGTTTTGTTTCCAGCAGTTGAAAACTTCTTACCCAACCTATTTTTCAGTGGTATCCTGAAATGCCTTTTGAAACTGTTCTATGGATTTAAGAAGTTCCCTGTGAAAATCCTTGATTTATGTATTAAATAAATAAATAAATAAATAAATAAATAAAATTTAAAAAAAAAAAAGGAAAATGCACATTTTGAGGGAGGTAGTGGCAGGAAACCAAGACAATAAAGAAGAGAGCAGCCTGGATAAAATGTGATGTGCAGCTTTCATGATGCACCATGGCACCACTTGCAAATGTCAGTAACATTCTCAGACTGGTCTATTTCTGTAGGGTAAAAGCCATGTCTGAGCACTGGCAGGTATCCTCTGTATTAGTCAGATTTAGCAGATACTGACATTTTGCAGTGAATTGATTTGGCTCCTGGAGCTCGAATGATTCTTCTTTGCTGCATTCCTCAAGAACTGCCATGGTTCTGCTGACCTAGAGAGACCACAGGTAAGAAAGTGAACAATATTTTGCATCCAAAGATCTTCAAACGAGAAACTTGCAGTCCAGTCAGTACCATAAAATGAACAATGTTGGATTAAAAATAAAACCCTATTATAGAAACCTAATTGTCATTTTCTTCCTCTTCCTACAGCATCAGAACAATTCAAAGAGTTCTCCAAATTCAAAGGCCAGTTTAAATCATCACATAAATTCAAATCACGTAAGTTCAAACTCCACTGGAAGCAGCTAGTTCCAGCTCAGTCCTATGAAACAACATGTTGCATCCTTCCACTATAATCTCTGGAGCTTCTGTGGATGAGAGAGCCTCCACCATTGAGTGAAGAAAAGAAAATCTGGATCTCCCAAAATGGAGATTTTCCTATCCATTCCTTCCAGTGGAGCCTCACATTTTAAGAAGAAATTTCCACTCAGGTCTGTTTTTGGAGGTGGCACTCAAGACTGTGTGAATCAAATTTGTCTCTTTAGAACATTGCAATAGAAATTCAATGAACATGACTACTTGCACGTATTTAAATAGCATCATACTAGAACTGAATTT
Organism: Aegithalos caudatus; assembly: GCA_013389925.1. Taxonomy (NCBI): domain Eukaryota; kingdom Metazoa; phylum Chordata; class Aves; order Passeriformes; family Aegithalidae; genus Aegithalos; species Aegithalos caudatus. Next base: position 569,577 of record WEIU01003655.1, read on the forward strand.
TGTCTTTATTATTTTTAAAGAAAAGTTTTGTAAATTTCTCTATTGTCTCAGTTTACATTTTGTACATTTGTATTTAAATGAAAGTCAGACTTTGGAGGTGTATATTTTCCAAGCAGCAGCTGTAAAGCCATGTGTTTTAAGACATTTTTTTAAAAGAAACAAAATGTGACTCAAGACTTCCAGAGCCTCAAACGAGAAATCATTCTTTTTAGCAATTCTAGAAAATTCTTCATAAATCACTTTATCAGACGGGGGTTTATCGACACGCATTTTTATGGAACAGTTTATTCTTAATTATTTTACATCTGTATATTTGGTTTACAGCAACACTGCATACATTTCTCCTCTTCATTAGTTTGTAATGTCTCGCATTAAATGCTAAAAGACAAGATTTTGATGCATTCAAGAATGCTACTTGCTATGCTGAAGGTTTGTGATGTCTTGGGACCAGCACAGCTGAGATTTGCACTTATGATGTTATTCCATCAAAGGCTTTTTAGTTAGAAGGGGAGCCCTGTTTTAAGCCCTTTTCCTCCACTGGTGTTTGTGCTGTGTCTTACAACAGATAGAACAAAGCTGAGGGAGAAGTGACCAGGAAAGCAAATGTCCATTTATTTTTCTAGGACTTCAAACCTGCACCTGCTGAAATGAGAGCAAAACTCAAAGTATTGTCCAAGCTGCAGCCAAAAGCCCACGGTCTTTCCAGAGCTGCCCATATCAAAGAGGCAGCAGAGAGAAGTTCAGCAGTCTGGTTTGTGCCAACCGTGAGATTTGTGACAGCTTTGTAGAGCTGAGCTGTGGAGGTTCAGAGTGGGATCTGAGCTGCTTTTGGGCAGCAGCAGAACCTACAGGCTGTGCCTGCACTTAAAATACTTCCATGTGTCATGCTAACACCCCCTGACACATTCCTTCAATTAGATCTTCAACTGAATAAAATGCCAGTATGAAATAATAGCTCCATCATTCTTTGTCCAGGATCCTCTAACCATTGACAAAAACTCTGTCCACACTAGTTTGAACACGATCAGGCAGGATCAGTAGCATCAGAATCATGCTCTTCTCAAGTCTTTCACTATTATTGTTAAGAACACCAGATCAAAAATATGGTTACTTCCCTTCCACAGGAACTGGAAAACTTTTGTGCCCCCAGCTGCAGGCAGGATCTCTACAGCCCAAAGTGTTTTGCAGAGTGTGTTGGTTCCCCATACTCTTTACAATGACTTTTTTTAAACCTTTGGGTCATCAGGAACATCTGAAAGCCACCCTGGTGTGTCTAAAATCCTGTTTGCCAGTAGTGGAGCTACCCTGGGGTCCAAGGAAGTGATGTCCCAGTGGGAGTCTTAACAGCCAAAATTCATTAGACTGCCATCTGTATTTTCTGTGTGGCCAGTGCTGAGGGGGAAAAGGTTCATAGTGGCAAATCCCTGAGTGCAAAACACACATGAATGACACAGTAAAACAGTTTGAAGTTGTGAGACAGAGAATCAGAACAGGGACATGGGTAGAGCAGCTGACAGAAAAGACAGGGAGATGAGGCTTCAGCCATTCTCCCATGTCAGAGGGTGGCATTGCAGATCTTGTAGAAAATACAGGATTTTAGAGATGTTGTTAATTTGGTGTGTGAAGACTAAAATTCTCATTCTTCACCATCTCCCAGTGTTGAGAAATACCAGCAAATCCCTTTCTGAAAGCTGGTGAACAAACTGCAAATGTTGATTATAGCTGGTCTTACTTTTAAATGCTACCAGCCTTAACTAGTGATGGATGATGTTTTAGGGACAACAGTGAAAAAGACAGCATTTGTGCCTTGTCCTGCTCTCCTTTCAGCCAGGACAGTCCTCACTCAGCAGCTCTGGGACTCCAGCAGTGGGGATTTAGGGACCATGCAAAGTCCTGGAAGGATGAGAGCATTTTCTCCCTGGATACCTGGAGAACACTGTGCTAGGGTTGGATATCCTGAATTCTCGAGGTGGCATGGAAGAAGGATGCTTCTGTGCACCTGAAGGCATCAAACCTGGGATGGAGCCCCTCTGAATGCCAGCTCCTTGGAGCAGTGAGAGAGGAAGGGGAGACACAGAAAACACCACCAGGCAAGGGAGATTTCATGCCACATCCCATGAGTGTCTCTGTCCTGACAAACTACAAGCAGTATTACCATGCTGTGGCAGCAGAAGTTTTCAGCACCCAGCCCTGGAAGGATTAAAATCCATCAGAAGTGCTGATGAGCAGTCCTAGGGATCTTCTTGTCACGGTTTGCCTACAACAACAAAGCCTGCAGGATTTCTTTTTTATTGCTTCTTATTTTTGTTGGGATTTTTTTTTTAAATTTTATTCAGCTTAGCTTGCACTCAAAGCTGGAGCAGGAGCACAGCACTTCCATTGTGTAACCAGGTGAAATTTGGGCCCAGAACTCGGGGCTGAAGCCCTGTCAAGGCAGTGCCCTGCACAGCCAGGCTTCCATGGGCATTTGGCCATTGTCTCTGTGGAGTCAAACTTAAAAACCACTCTAAAAAAAACCTTACAGTTTCTTCATACAACCTTGGAGAGCATTTGCTATGAGATTTTTCAGTATTTTGATTCCAGGTGAATTTTGAGATGGGTTTGCATGTAACAAAGGAGTAGAAAGGAGTAGTTATAGCTTTCCAGACTGATTTATTTTCTTTATCTCCTCTTCAGTTACCATCCAAATCCATTCCAAAAAATGCATATGCTCAGATCTGGTTGCTTGTTTTAAATAGACAGATGAGCAAACTTAGCTCTTTTTAAGAATCAGATCTCTTTTGCTATCTGATCCTGAATTATGCAAGCATGCCTTTTATTTTTAAATCTTTGTTGAGTAGTCTGATGAACACTAATTAGTTGACAGATTTTCATGAGTCAGGTGTTTGCTATTCATTTTCTGCAATGTCTCAAGGTTCACTTGAGTCTTATAGCATTTTTTTCCCACTGTTGGATGAGAGGCTTTTTTTAAACAAAGGAATAACGAGGGGAAAAAATAACAAACTCTTAGATGTGCACTCTTGACCTGGATTATCTAAAAAGAGGTTTTTTCACAAGAATGGCCATGACTCAGATGTTGTTCCTGAACAAAAACCTGCATGTGAAGCTCGGAAAGGTGTGAAGATAATCAAACCAAACAGGTAGTGCAGATCAAACTGAGTGTTAGGGAGCTGCAGAATTCAGTATCACAGCGTTCACCTGGCCCTGCTGATTTGGACTCCTGGTTCCTGCCAGTTCAGAGATTCCTAAGGTCATTCACAACACAGCTTGATACCACCTCAATTTGCAGTCACCCCAGAAACTATGGCTGAGAGTGCCATCAGCAGTGGGAATCAAGCTTGGCTGACCCTGATTTGAAGACACTGATTCCTAAGGTCATTCACCCAAACCAAAGCATCCAGCTCGAATTCTTTGTTCACATTTCAAATCCAGTTGATCTTTTTCAATGGCCATGCCTCAGCTGAAAAAAAAAAACCAACAGGAAACCAACCTGCATTAGTGGTAAAACCATGGGCAGGATGAGGAAGAAACAGAAGCTGTGAGCTCTGGAGGACAGTGTGTAAAGTCCCACAGTGTGTGAATCTTCAGCAGGGGTGCAGTGGCAGCTGGTACCACACTGCTGCACCTTCTTCCTTGGGGTCATCATGTGGTAGTCAGAATTTCTTCAGTGACCTGGGAATTGCACACACAAGGGTCTGACCCATGGTTCAAAGGCAACGTGGTCCCTCTGAGGGTCAGAGGGAGCAGTTGGATGAGGCAAGTAGGGATCACCCAGCCTGCATGGACAACATCACCCAGGTCTCTGTATCCCAGCCCCAGTCAGGAACTCCTGCACAGGCTGTTCTGGAAGAGCAATAAATGCACAACCCCACAGCACAGCTGCTGCTTCTCACCTACGTCCAGGTGGATGCAGGAACTGGCTCCATTGCCAACAAGATGTGGGTGTTTTCACCCCTGCTCCACAATTAGCTGTGATCATTGTTTTGTTCAGTTAGTATTTGTCATGTTCACTTAAGTTGCTCAGTGCAGAGGAGGTCATTCATCAGGCATTTCCCCTACAATCTTTGGGAAGAGTGGATTTTTCTTTGGGAGAACATCCTTTCTGTCTCTTGCCACCTGGACCATCTTCCGTCATGCAGGGAGGTACATTTGGCAGTGAATTTTGGAAGAATCAGTCTGTTCAGTGGTCCATGGAAATCAGGAAAGTACAGTTGTCTATATCAAGCCTTTCACAAATATGACCTTAAAATACTACTAAAGATTTAGATTAATGAGAATAATTACTAACAGCCTCATGCTAAAGTTAAGAGAAATTCTGCATCAGTTTGAAACAACTCTTCTCTTTTGTGTGCTGGGTAGGACACACTTCCTTTTATACTAAATAATATTGGAGTGCTGGCTGGTAATAATTGGCTTTCCTTAAATGCAAAAACCGAAAAGATAAAGAAATTGGTTCAGTGGGTTTTTAAATTGCTTCCTTTAGGGAAAATAAATTTCATCAAAGAAGGTGAAAGCCAACAATATGCTATAGTATTATGGGCTGACCTCCCCCAAATGTCTCTGTGATAATACAAATACAATCTGCTGCAGTTGGATCAGCTAAGCTGGTGTACTGACAAATGGGCTTTTGTGAAAGAAACAATTTTAAACAGATTGCTGCCTATTCATTAACATGAATATTACTGCTGGCACATATGTATTCTCCTTGCTTTATGTATTGGAGCCAGGAGTGATGGTTTGTATTCCTATTCTGTGTTTTTCTTTACTGTCCTGGGCAAACCTCTGTGCAATTTTGTTTTCCCATTCCCAAACATGGAGGGATGCTCTCTGTCTGTCAGTGGAAAGCACTTTGGAGTCTGTGCATAAACCAGATCAGTATCAACTCTTTGTATTATTATTTAAATGACATAGGCTTAGTGTAGCTGCTCTTTATTTACATGACTAGTGAGACAACTCTCCTAAATTAGGACTCTTTTTATTGTTGGTTTGTCTTAGTTCCTTAGAGATACTGAAACAGAACAAACTGCACTTCTGTAGGACATCACCAGCAGACAAAGAGGTGACAGTGCAAATGTTTAAGCATTCATTCCTTGCTGAAGAGCTGGCCAGTAATTATGGCATTCACATGAAAGTATTTCCTCTGTTTTTAGGATGGAGATAAATAGTTATGAGGAAGGGAACAAAATAACATTCATTGGTTCAACTTTTTTTGGCCAAGCCTGCAAAGGATTCCCTAGGTACTCATTGAGTGAGGTGCTGTGTGAAGTCCCAGAGATGGATCTGTGGCAGGCTGGGTCTGGAAACAAAAGAGCCAACATGCCTGGGCTCAGGGGGCTCCAGAGGGGAACTCCAGGTTTTCTGGAGTGGTCCTGCAGAGAAGGCTCCCATCAGAGAAGAAACATCTCAGGTAGTGGCTGGATGGCAAATGTGTTTTCCTTTCTCATCACCCCACATGCAGCTGTTAGATATGTTAATTAGCAAGCTCAAACGAGTTGTTTCATGTGTATTGAATGCGGTCTCCCTTAATTGCATTTCTTTTAAACACTGGACACTCTTCTAAAAGACTGAACATTTTAGCCTTTTGAAGCTGAAAACTGTAAAAACTTTATTTTGTGTTTCTGAGCAATGTAGATAGACCTAAAGATTTCATGAACTATCATGTGGTTGCCCATATCTGACTAATAATAAAATTGTAAAATTGCAGTTTCATATTAGGGTTAGTCTTTTCACCTGCTTTAAAAATTAAAAGTCATATTTGGTATATAAACACACACAGAATATCCTTCTGATTGAATTTCAAGAGCATATCCAAGAGTAAATGTTTTTAAGCACTTCTAATACTGTAGTCTATAAGAGGAGCAGACACTTCTAAAGCAATGTTAAAAGTTGTCTTTCATAACTGAGTCAACAGATCATTTTTGTAATAAACTAAAGCAAGTGTTCTCAATTAGAAGAGCTAGTGGCTGTTGATATTGTACAAAAAAAAAAGTCATTCTAATATCCAAAGGGTTAGGGGTGGGAGGGTCTGTTTGGTTTTGTTTCTCTTTCCAGGGAGATCTTTAACATTGTTTGATGAAGCTAGTTTCATTTTGAGATTGTTACTGAAGATAAAGGCTTCTGTGTTCTATGGCTGCTTGGATTCTTCGTACATAATGTCCTAGTAATGTCACAGTGCTGCTGTATTTAGATCAAACCACTGTTTTGATTGGGTTTTTTGGCTTTTTCTTTTTTTTTTNTTTTTAATAAATTCCTTAATTTAAATACATGAAAACTATATGTTTTGCTTTAATGAGGCAGCTGATCAAACAGAGATTCCTCAGGTCCTTTGGATGCTGAGGATGGTTGCAGTGAGAGTGGGGTGCAGCCCATCTCTTTCTGGATGCCTTTGTGGCTTCACATGGTTTGTGTTCCCTGTCCCACCACGTCTCCACAGAGGTTGAGGGGACCACAAACCAACCTGAGGTTGTGCCTCACTTTGTGCAGCTTCTGGTTCTCCTCAGGTTTTGTTTTCCCTGAGAACTCCTTCCCTCCCCTGCCTCCCACCCTCGCCTCCCCAGCCTCCCCATGCACCATCAGCCAACACAATTTTTGCAGCCTCAGGGGTAAGTTCAGGGGGAGGGTGACAAAATCACAGCAGTTTTCAGAAGACATGAGATCTGCTTTTAAGTGAAGGGAGCACTGCCTGATTTATGAGGCCCCACTTTGCCTAAGCTCCAGTCAGACAGAGAGGATATATTTACAGAAGGAAACAACAACCAACCAAGGATGCTGTTCAGTGTTCCACACAGGTAGATCTCAAACAGAGATAAAGAGTGGCTGCATAAATCACCAGCAGGAAAGTGGTGATGCACTGCTTTTTCTATAAGAGGAGAAAGAAGGATTTTTCAGAGAGGCATAAAGAATATTTTTATGAGACTACTAATGGCAAGCAGTGTCTGCATTAAGTTTCACGGAAGAACATTGAGAAAACAGATTATCTGCATGAAAGAAGCAGCTACATCCAACAGCTAAACTCAGTAAAACCCAAGGTAATAGACTATATAAATTCAGGTCATGCATATTATCACTTTCCAAACAAACCCAAGCCGGTTTTTCACAAGATTTTAAAAGTCTGAGAGGCTGTGAGATGAAATTTTATTTCTTAACAGCTCTTGGTGGTTTATTTTGTTTCGTTTTTTTTTTTCCTCTCTGTAACTTCATGTATTTTCTGTGCAGCAACATCTAGATATGTTCCCTCCTGGGAGATCTAATCTTCTTAGACTTTTCCTCTATCTCTGACATGGGATGCTCAGCTTCTCAGAGGAAAGTCATGACACTATTTTGAAGGAAATCCAATTTGAAAGGCACATCAACTTTTTTTTTTTTTAATTCCTCAGGGTGCTTTACAGATGAAAAATACCATAAATGGGCCTGACTGTGAAATTTCAGGTCTAGGGGGTTCTTCTGGGGGAGGAAACACTACAAGTTTCTGCCAAGTCAGTCTATTTTTTGGGGTTTTGAAATTCTGTTTCACATTTGGTATTCAGTAAAAGTAACAAATAAAATTTAAATATGGCCTGTTAAAAATTGATGCTCTGAATTATCTTGAGTGGAGAAAAGGAACTGCCCAGAGGCTGAGCAGCTTGAATAGCCCATTTACAAATGCTTGGGTAAATCACAGAGCCATAGAATCATTCAGGTTGGAAAAGACTTCCAAGATCATCAAATCAAATGTTTGACCAAAGACCATGGCATTAAACTATGGCATTAAGTCATTTCTGGAATACTTCCAGGGGCTCCACCATCTTCCCTGGGCAACCCATTCCAATGCCTCACCACTCTTTTAGAAAAGAAAATACCTGCTTTTCTAGTTTATTTTAAATTACAGTTTATTGCTGCTAAATTTTTTTTTTTTAAGGAAGTTTTGTTTTCCTTTGCTGTCAGCAAGTGTCAGTCACACCTTAACAGTGCAAGTCTCCACATACCTCTGTTAATTTAAATGGCAGAGGTCTGCAGAGAGGCTCAGGATGCTCCAGACCTGCTAATCTGGGGTTATGGCAGTGTGACAGTCATTAAAATATCAGGAGCAAAAAGGCAGGCAGTTTCCCTTTCCTGAGGAGCTTGTAGATGGGAAATGACTTGCAAAACCCAACTTCAAAAGGACACGTTCAAGTGTGCAAAGCCACATGTTTAAGAAATGAAAGAATTAAGGTTGCCTGTGTCCCATTAATACTGCTCCTTTCCCCTTATGCACTGTTATTATTATGCCCTCACATAATACCATGTTATTATTATGCATTCACTCCTAGAGGAGAAACTAACCTCTGGCAAACTCACAATGAAAACCAGATGCATGCCTTCAATGGCATCTGCTAATACATTATGAGTTTCAGACTTTCATTTAAATCTTAAATAATAAAAATAAAAATATTTTCCTGCAGGGAAAAATCTCACCTAATTGGCTGCTCCCCCCATTTCCAGCAGGAAGACAATTGGGAATTCAGAAAAATTCATTTAGCCTAAATATTTAGTGCTTTCTCATACACATGAAGGACTGAGAGCTCTCAGCATCCCATCTCGGTTCCCTTAGATTATCTTGATCCCAGGATGGGGAAAAGCATGTGGAATGAGTCCTATATGTTTCCCTTCCCTTTTTTGAGGGGGGAAACTCTTGGTTGTTTCCTGAGGGAAGTGGCAGAGGGATGTGAGAAGTTCCTTCATCTGCCCTCCCCATTCCTCATATCTTCACAGTCTGAAAAACACAAATATGAGGCCCAAGAGCTGAGGAGGCAACGCAGAAGAAATATTTCTGCAAATAGGTGTTGGGGAGAAGGAAAATGTGACCTGCAGAAGGGACAAGACACACCTTGGGGCAAGTTCCACCAGGGCTGAAGGAACGGGAAGAACAAGGAGGGAAAAGTGATGGGGAGGAGTCAGCACTGGAAGGGATTAGGTGTAGCCAGGGGCATGGTTTTCTTGTTTAACTCACATTAAAACAAGGCTGAAAGCAGAGAGAAACATCAATTCAAACCACAACTATAATGAGGAATTTATTGCTGATGATACCACAGGCAGTAATAGATCTTTCTGGAAGCTTAAAATCATTGCCTCATTTTGGGTTTGATATTCTCTGTGGAATTAAACATTGACATTTCCCATAGTAAAAAGACTCAGCTGCAGCTGACATTTTATACTTACAAGACCATGATAAACATTAAAATACAATAAACAATTTGAAGTTCAGATTACATCAGGAATTCACTATGTGGTTCTTGTATTTACAGTAGGAAAGAGGGAAGGAGCCTTCTTTCATACTTAATTCCATCATTCTAAGTTAAATGTAGCATTTTTTCCTCCTTGCCCTTGTGGTGGTTTTTGAATCAAGGGGTTTTGAGTCTGCAAATAAAACCATAATGGCTGATCATATTTAGAAGTAGATCTTATGTCTGTGTATGCTCCTTCATGCATCAGACTCTTACAGTGTGGTTACATGTGGCATGTAGTCATGATTACATGTGGCAGTGAGTGAAAATCTGTAATTTCTCATCAACTATTTGCATCGGTGTCAGAAATAAATCACAGTAAGAACATAAATTAGTTGGGCCACAGTGACATGATAAAAGCAAGAGGCTTAAAACAAGCAAAATAACGAGGTAGAATACAACAGTCTTTCTTCAGATTAATTAACACAAACTGCACAGCAGGAAACAAGCTACTCCTCTGACACTAATCACCTTTTTTGAAGGCAACTTAAGTATCCTAGTAATACATGCACGTATTTAGAGCACTGCTATAAGCTGCACCTATGGCTCAATCACGCCGATTCCTTCCAGGAAATAATTGAAAACAAATATATGCAATGTTAATCAAGAACAATCCCAAAACAAGCTCCTTTCTGCTTCAGAGGGGGCTGATACATATGAGCTAAAATCAGAACGCTGCTGAACAAGAAATAACCCTCCCTGGGTGCTAGGACTGCACAAAAATCCACGACCACCTCCGGCATCACTTCTTTTGCACGAACGCTTCTAGAGGAGCAGCGATGTGCAACGTCACAAGGTCCAAGAAGTCACCAGTGTAGAGCTTGAGGACGTTCTGGATTTCCTTCTGAGCCTTGCACTCGGTGCCTCTGCTGCAGTGCTGGCTGGCTGAGCTGCAGGGCTGCTCGCCCTCCTTGCCGTGGCCCATCAGCAGCACGGCGCTGCAGCTGCTCCTGCGCCGGCACCCGCGCAGCGCCAGGCACGGGCCCGGGCTCTTCTCTGCAAAACCCTTGGTTTTCCTGTTGCATCTCTTGCTCTCGTAGTTCCCCAGCTCCATCAGCCTCTCGTTGAAGTATTCCTGCACAGGTTTGTCCTGGAAGCCAGGGTTGGTGGGCTGGTGGCCTTTCAAGCAGCAGCTCCCCAGGCAATGGGCTAAGGAGCCTCTCCTTGGGGAATTACGGAGTTTTGGGGAGGAGTTCTTCCCTCTTTCCAGATCCTGGAAAATTTGGTTGAAGGCAGGATTTCCCAAATAACTTCTTGACAACTGTTTTAGATAGAGGGGGAGGGAGAGGTGGGGGTTGAGGGCAGAAGGAGGAAAGAAATCTGAATTAAAATTTGTTGGCTTACGTAGAAATAAGATCTGAGGTACAAGGTTCCATACAATAAACAGCTGTTAGACAATGTTTGAGATTCGTAATCCAAATTGCCTGAAGACCAAGCAGTGTGGTACCAATCCCTCTCTGGAACCTAAGTCCAGCGGGCTGGGGTTAATGCTGAGCACTTTTACCCCCAGCTGATTGTCACATACTGCCACATTTTGGTGTCAGATTTTGCCTCTGTGAAAATCTTAATCAGTGAAAATTGGTTTTGAAAAAATTTCTCACTTCCCTGTATTAACAGAACTTTAGGTTTATCTTTTTCAAATCCCATTAGCTTGCAGCTGCTCTTTCCCAAGGCAAAACTTGATCTTACTTCTAAGAGATTCATTTTTCCCCCCACCACCCTTTCTTTAATCCCAGGTAACTGCTGAACTCAGTGTATTTTTACAAGAATTGCAATTTTCACATTCATTATAATTCTACATCTTAAAACTATGAAGTTTATTATTATCACCATCATCCTTATGCATCATTTTTCCCCCTCCTTTCCCATTGCAGGACGCCTCTCTCCTTTCTAACCAGCCAAATTAATACTCAAATTATTTAAATAGTAAAGAAAGGCTTGGTCCAGCCCCCATTGATACACTTGGGCATCTTCAGGTTGATTTCAGGGGAGCATCCTTGTGATGAGTCCTTTTATTGACTGGGAGATAAACTTTTGGCAGAAACTCACCATGTAAAAGTTGCCTTTCCACAGTTTAATGTCCTCTGGGATTTCAAACTCCCTGCTCTGCCACTTCCACCTTTCTCACCAGTACTCCAAGACACCCTGGCCTGTCTCAAGCTACCATGAGCAACAGCTGGTTTCTGTACAGCAAGTTAGGCCAGAGCATGGCTTCTCCTCTGAAAACCTTAGCATTTTGTCTTGAGAGAAGAACTGTTTTATATTATATTACTGTTTCCAATCAATAAAAAGAAAGACTATACTGTATGTAGATGACAGCCACAGCGGGGTCGTGGAACATTTTGCAATCATTTATTACGCCTGACAATGCCTTTGGTATAAAAAAAAAGCCATCACTCATGCAGTTTTTGACAAGCTCTAATTAAGTCTAGATCCTTGCTAAGGGTCCAGCCACAAATCTGGTTTGAGAGCCCAGCAATGTCTCAGTAGGGCACTCCATCATCAGCCCCTGGCACGCTGCCTGCTCGTAATGAATGAACAACATTGAGCTCAAATGAGAAATAGTGGGTTGGACATGCCATATAAACTGAAAAGCAATCAAGGTTTTGATCTCCCACTATTCCATCACACTTCATTCTGGAGGGGACCCAGCAAATCTGATGGCCCTGCCTAGAGTGGTTGTACTTTTGGAAGAAGTTAGGTAATTGAACACTTAAACCTGACCAAAGCAGTCTTCCTAACTCAAACTCTTTAAAATGGTTTAAAAAACAAAATCAACCTAAAAATAATAATCAGCTTTTAAAATGTAGCAGAATAAAAGCCTTTCAAGTTAAGTTTTTCTACGCCCAACCACAGCTCAGACTTTATTATCATATCAAACATCAGCTTTCCAGAACATAAGGGAACTATTCATCCTGCAGAAGAATAGGTAGCAGTCACCATATATTGCAAAGAGACTTTTGGCACACAAACCTTGACATCCTGGAAGCCTGGATATTCTGGGATGATGGGCAGGGCACACTTGCTGGCACTGTTTGACCACTCTTGTTTGACAATCCTACGGGAGCAGCTGCAGCTCCTGGGGACAGGGGCCTGCCCCAGCTCAGGTGGATTTCCAGCCATACCGAGTGGTTTGCTCTCTTTTATGTAGCAAGTCCTCAGGCACAGCGTCGAGGCAGGTCCTTCCATTTCAGCAGGATCCAGAGGAGATTGGGAGCAGTGTGTATTTCAGAATCACTCTCCCTCCCAGCTCTCCTCTAATGCATAATCTGGTCCCAGGGTAGGAGCTGGTGGAACAGCACAAGGAGCTCCCAGCAGTGCCACAGGCAGCAGCTGCCTTTGCTGAGGTCTGAGACCCCCAAACCATTAATGCTGCTTTTATCCTCTGAAAGCTCTTCACAGAAGGCCTGCAGATCTGAAGCAAGAACGCAAAAGGTTCAGGTGAGAGGAGAATTTGCAGGGATTACGGAGTCTCCCCCGTCATCTCACACAGCCCGATGTGGCTGCTGACGCGGCAGCAATTACAGGAGATCAGCAGCCACACGCAGGAGTCGTCACAGCCGATTTGGAGCAGGCAGATCACTGCCCTTGTGACTGACCAGGGATCCCTGACACCAAAGCATCCAGGGCTTTAGCTCAGCCAGGCCAAGGGTGAATTAGGTCAACACCATAACAAACAGTTTAGGAACGACACTGTAGGAAGCTGCAGTAAAAAATTTCCTCCCAAGAAATCCTGTGCCTCTTGGCTTCCTTAGTTTGTTTGGAGATGGGCTACAGCCCTGGAGATCTGTGGAGATCCAAACTGCCTCGCAGTTTGTGTCAGGAGAGGGATGCTCTGCCTTCAGACAGCCCAGCACCAGTGCAAGTTTGGCAAGAGAACGTGGAAACAGCAGGGTTCCTTTCAGCCAAGGCTGAGCAAATGTTCCCAGCAAGAAGCCATGGCTGCCCTGAACAGCTTACAGCCCAAGCATGGCAGAGGAAGGGCAGCCAGGGAAGCAGCTCCCCAGTTCTGATTTGGGATAGTTTGGTGGTATCACCTGCTGGAACCAGATCAATGTGTGTAGTTGCAACAGTTTGGCACATCTGGCAGCACAGGGGACACCTCCTGTCACTGGGAGGGCAGCACCTCCATTCACTGCCCCTCTGGGGCCAGAGCTTTGGCACTGAGGGATGAACTGCCTCTTCTCCATCACACAGTGTGGGGTAACTACTGTGCTCACTGGTGCTTGTGGAAGGAATATAGAGGGGATTTGCCATCCCCTGGCCCTCCAAGGCCTCTCGCTTATTCGAGGTATTTATAAATGTTTGCCCACTCTGAATGCATTCACGCCAATATTTGCGTGTGCCCTGGATGAGCTAGAGATCCTTATCAACCCAGGGCATCCATGAACACTTGCATGCACGTATTCAGAGCGCTGGCTGTGAGCTAAAGAGCTTTGGATGTGATCCATGAGACCATCAGCTGGATTCAGGCTGGTGCTTTAGGCTCTCTGGCAGATGGCAGCAGGGCAGGCTCAGGGCAGGACCCCCAACAGCAACACCCCCCTGGCTGGTCAGGAGTGGGACAGGAGCCCATGGAATCACTTCCACCCAGCCCTTCACTGCCCAGCTGCAAAGGTGCAACATT
>WEIU01003655.1:583479-595370 GCA_013389925.1 Aegithalos caudatus
TTGCTTTTTTTTTTTTTTTTTTTAATCTGCCCTGTCATTTTTTTCATTTGAGGGTAAAACAATTCTCAGTCAGAGAACAGAACTCTCCGTGCCAGTGACCATTGCAGCTGCACCCCCTCCAGCTCTCACAGGTCAGCATTTGTGTCCACAGCTCAGTGTGAGCACACACAGACTCAAATACAAGGCTGACAGCAACAATTTGCATGTAGAGATGTCAGGATGCTCACAAAGTAATGGATCTCTGAGTCATCCCTGCTGCAGCCCCGATTATTTGCAATGCCGTTGTATACATAATGGTACCTTCATATAGAAATACAATAGGGCCTTGCTAGGAGTACCTGAGAAAAAAAATTTAAAAGCATAAAAAAGATTTCCTGGCAAGGAATTTTCCCCCAAAAGACTTTCCTTGTTGCAATTGTCAGGAAAAAAAACCCTTTTTTTACTACTCATCCTTCCAAAATTTTTCAGATACTCCCTGAGGCACAGATGTTTTGGGGAGATGTTCCAGGCACACCTGGATCAGTGAGTCCCTGCAGACAAGCGGGAGGTGGGGTTTGCCTGTGAGCCTCCAGACCGGGTCACTGCCTCCAGGTCTGAACGCCTTCAGGCAGAGCAATCTGCGCTGCAGAACGAGCCTTACCCTGCCTGGGGGAGAGCAAACAGCTCCAGCAGGAGCCCAGCTGATGGCCCTGGCCACAGAAATTCTTTTGTTCCACGGGCCGAGGTACCCGCGGTGCTGCCCGTGCTTGGCACCCGGCTCGGACAAACGAGTGTGAAATTGCTGCCTCTGACACGGCTGGCCACACGCAGAGAGTGCCCTCTCTCCGTTTGAACCTGCAGCCTAAAACCTCTCATTAGCAGAGCCCTGTTGTCCTCTGAAAGCCTTTCCCTGGTTCAAGTGAGACACCAGCAGCTTTTCTCTTGTAATTGCGCGTTTTGCTTAATGAATGCGCGGGTGTTACACGCAATGGGTGAGATCCTCGGAGCTGGAAAAAAAACCACGTTCCTGCTTTAATGGGAGGTTCTGATCTTCCTCCCGCAGTCTGAAACTGGGCTTCATGGAGTTCTGTTCTCTTTCATCTTCCTTCTTGTGCTGTGGCATTGCTGCACACACGGGCCCGAGGCAGGTCCCTCTTCAGCAAAACTCTCCATCCTGTTTAATTCACAACTTTGTGTTATCCTGTGAGCCTGCAGTGGAAGGAAACATGATTTTCAGTAAGGTGTGGGCTTCATGAGTTACCCACCTTATCTACCAACCTTTGGATTCTTTTAGAAAGGATTTTTGGATATTTTAGGGAGTCGTCACACCCCTCATGTCAGATAAGGCGCTCAAGATGTGCATCCAAGAGTGCCCTCCTGCAAGCCTGAGTGCATAAGCAAACTACAGCAAACGTTCACAGCAAGAACAAAGTGAATTGCACAGCAAATATCTTCCTCGGTGCTGTTCAAGGGATGCCATTGCTCCAGCACATTGTCCTGTGCTAGAAGCAGTCCAGAGGTCACCAACAACAGTCCTGTTACAGCACCCAGAGCTCAGCAAATCCTCTCAGAGCTGCCTTAGTGCCTTCAGAACCAGCCATCCTGCACCAATTGTGTTGTAAAGCTTTTAAACTGCGAGGAGTTTTTGTGAAACTGGGATAAGTGCTGGCTTGTAACACCTAAGAACAGGGACAGAGAAGTCAGTCCCAAATCCCTGATAAGCCAGAGCCAGGCAGGATTGCAAGGGAGTCAAGCAGAGCTGAAGCTCCTCTGACGTGGCTGTCGTCTGAAGGAGCCCAGGAGTGGGAAAGATGAGAGTGAACACACCAGCCCCATTGCTGCTGACCACAGGAGCCAAGTGTGCCATGAAAAGAGAGGCAGTGAGCTGTTCCTGGCACAGAGCAGGGCCCTGGTCACTGTTCCAGAGGTTGGGGGTGGGAGCAGAAGAAGAATTGCAAAAAGCTGAGTCAAAATTTTGTCTCCTGATGTTCCTCAGTTCCTCATTTAGAAAAGGCCTTGGTCTGGCCCTAAAAAGGAGTCTGGGCTGTGTGATTGTCTGTGCATCCCGAGTTCCCCCAGATCTGGAGGTGTGACTTCATGTCACCTCCAATTATCTCCCCTCCACTTGCCAAGAAGAGCTCTGTGTGTATGTGGGGGGGTGAATCTATCCCACACTCTGCTTTGCAATCAGAACCCCCTGATCTCACTCACACTTTTTTTGACCTCAGACCGAGTTTCACGCAATCTCTTTTCCTTTCTTAGAGAGTTAATACTCTTACAAGGAGAAGCAGATGGCACCCGTTTGCAGATGTCAAACACTTGCCTCACGTGGCACGTTCACTATTGGATTTTCAGCAGAGG
The DNA here is from genome assembly GCA_013389925.1 of Aegithalos caudatus. Taxonomy (NCBI): domain Eukaryota; kingdom Metazoa; phylum Chordata; class Aves; order Passeriformes; family Aegithalidae; genus Aegithalos; species Aegithalos caudatus. The sequence goes on from WEIU01003655.1 coordinate 585,820, forward strand.
CTTGTGGCCCAGATAGCGAGATTTTAGTCATAATCACCAGCTTGAAACGTGAAGCAAACACAGATTAGGTCTGGCCACAGTTACATCTCTCATTGCTTCTGATTCTTTTTAAAGTAATTTGTAGATTGCAGTACAGGAAAGGGATTAAATGCCTGGAGTGCAGGAAGAAGAATATGGGAAGTGGGTGCTAGAGAAGAGATGGAAAAAGGAATCTAAAAGATGTAACTGCTGCACTTGTGGAAGGGAAAGGGAAGAGATGCAGGACAGGACCCACATTTCTCAGTACATGTGAAGCTGACTTGTGAGCGATGCTGCAATGTTTGTGATGAATGCTCTGATTTGCACTGATTTACACTTGGCTATCCTTCCTTGCAAACTTCCCCAGGTGAGCAGGGGAAACTCTTTCCTCCTGGGGAAGGAAGGAATGGGTTTTGTTTGCTTTCTCTGAGAGTTATGAGGGTCCAGCACAGGGGGCCCAGGGAAGCTGTGGCTGTCACATGCCTGGAAGTGTCCAAGGCCAGGCTGGATGGGGTTTGGAGAAGCCTGGGATAGTGGAAGGTGTCCCTAAACCTCAAATAACACACAAAGATCCCTAAACCCTAAGAAAACCCCCACTGAGATCCCCTAAGCCCCAGATAACACACAGGGACCCCTAAACCCCAAATAAAACCCTGAGATCCCCTAAGCCCCAGATAACACACAGGGACCCCTAAACCCCAAATAAAACCCTGAGATCCCCTAAGCCCCAGATAACACACAGGGATCCCTAAACCCCAAATGAAACTCTGAGATGCCCTAAACCCTAAATAAAACACTGAGATCCCCTAAACCCCGAATAACACACAGGGACCCCTAAACCCCAAATAAAACACCGAGATCCCTTAAACCCTAAATAAAACACCGAGATCCCCATAACCCCAGATAACACACAGGGACCCCTAAACCCCAAATAATGCCCCCAAAATCCGCGCGGCCCCAGCGCGCCCTCTGGCGGTGCTTCGGGGCTCTGCACGGGCCGCGGTCCCGGGGCCGCCAGGGGGATCTGGGGGTCCCGGGAATGTCATGGGGGTTTTGGAGTCCCGGGAATGTCATGGGGGTTTTGGGGTCCCGGGAATGTTATGGGGGTTTTGGAGTCCCGGGAATGTCATGGGAGTTTTGGTCTCCTGGGGCTGCCATGGGGATTGGGGGGTCCAGGGGCTGCAGTGGGGATTTTGGGGTCCCACGGCCGCAATGGGGGTTTAGGGTTCCTGGGGCTGCCATGGGGATTTGGGGGTCCCGGGAATGTGATGGGAGATTTGGGGTGCCAGAGCTGCAATGGGGGTTTGGGGTCCCAGGAATGCGATGGGATTTTGGGGGTCCCGGGGCTGCCATGAGGTTTTGGGGTCCCACGGCTTCAATGGGGGTTTGGGGTCCCGGCTCTGCCACGTCCCCGTCTCACAGAGCTCACCGGGAGTGGAGCTTCACCACCCTCTCAGGGAACAATTCCTTCCCAATATCCCACCTCACCCTGCCCCTGGCAGTGGGAAGCCATTCCCTGTGTCCTGTCCCTCCATCCCTTGTCCCAAGTCCCTCCTCAGCTCTCCTGGAGCCCCTTTAGGTGCCAAAAGAGGCTCCAAGGTCTCCCTGGAGTCTCCTCTTCTGGACTAACACCCCCAATCCTCCCAGCCTTTCCTCACACAGGTGGTGCAGCTCCTGACATCTTCACAGCCTCCTGTGCTCCCTGTCCACCCTGTGTGGAGGACACCAGAGTCCATCCTGCAGCAGGGCAAGGAGAACATTTAGGAAATGTTACCCCTGGCTCCAGCTGTAATTTTAGGTTCTGTTTAAGCCTCTGAAAAATCTCAGCATTAATGTGATGGTGGAGGTTGTATATCTGGCTTCTGTCAGTTCAAACAGGCATCTGAGACAGGTCCCCAGAAAGAAAATCTATTCAATGGTGCTAATTCAATGAACCTGCAGCAGATGCAAAAGCTGTCACCTGATTAAATCACGTTTAAATTAGTGCTGTTATCTGTAGGAACAGAAAATGGGGTGACAGCCTTGGTGGAACACGTGTTTGCAGATCCTCCCGAGCCAAAGGAGCCAGGGCAGTACCAACGTGTGGCATCCCCAGGCTCCCAGAAATGATCCACTGCGAGGTACAGCCAGAGGTGCTTCTGCCACATCTCCATCCACATCAGCACAGCTACAGCAAACTGAAACCTTAGCTTCTAGACTCGCTGGTGAAAAAACAAAACCAAAAAATACCCCCAAGCAAAACCCTTCTCTTTATTTTTAAAGCAGAGGTGCTCAGTGTTAGGGAAAAAAATAATCATCAGGTTACATGGAAAATAGTAATGCTCACCACTGTGAGTTTTCCTTTTTTTTCAACTCATTAGCAATTACTTCTCTTTCCTATCACTGTCTTTTTTTCCCCATGTTGAAAATTAGGGGGTTTTGTAAGGTATTTAGGAGGGTTTGTGGTCCAGAGGTACAGCCACTCCTGCCCACTGTATTTGTAAGATTTAAAGAAGAATATGAGGAGGGGGGAAAGAATAATGATCCTGGTGTGGATTATGCCTGTGCAAAATGGAAGGGGGAAGGAGCAGGGTGGAGATCACAGAGACCAAAGAGAGGGTGGGTGTGATGTCTGCACATCCTCTGGGAAGTGGGTGCTTCGTTCTGCTCTAGTCCAGATGCTCATAAATCCCATCCTGGTGAGGCAAGACGTGCCTTGAAGCAAAATGCTGCTTAATAGAAGATTGCTGCCACATAAATAAAATTAAGGTTGTCAGGACATACCCATATCATGATTTTGGAGATCTTAGTTCCCAGCTGCACCCACCCAGAGGCAAATTAAGAAACAACAGTGAGGTAAATAATGGTTTTCAGGGTATAGCTAGAGCTCCCCTGCTCTCCCAGTCTTGGTCCCATCAGTCATTTCACACAAGACAAAAACTGGAACTTGGCTGAATGTAGACTTTGTCACTTTGGCTCTGCCTTTCTCAATTTTATTTAACACACCATGAAGACCTTTTAAAACTTATAAAAAATATAAACTGTCTTTCTTCCTCCTTTTTCTGTGCAGTTTGAGAGCTCTGGTGGGACATCAGTTATGTACACAAGGACAGCTGATCCTTAGCACTGTAACCTTGAAGAAAATCTACCTTTGGCAGTTCCCAGCCCTGCAGCTTTCCCTTTCCATCCACTCCCACCCCTCCGGGGATCTGTTGCATCCTTGGGCATTCCTCTTTGAAAATGCTGAGCCCCGAAGAGGCTCAGCACTTCCCAGTTCTGTTTTCCTAACTTGTAGCCTCTCTTTTTCAAAAATGAAAGAAGAAGAAAAAAAGACTGATTCAGGTTTTGGCAGCTCTGCTCTCACAGAAGAATATTCCACGCTTGCACACGAAAGGGAAATTTTAGCCAACCAGAGAAAAGAGTCAAAATGACAAACACAAACAATTACCAGAAAAAAATTTGCCACACTCAGTAGTTTTTCTGACTGCTGCTACTGGCTCAGTGAGAGGTTGGTTCGCTGCCTAATCTTGAGCTCAGAAAAAGACAGATCATCTTTAAATTTGCAGTGCTGTTGGCCCAACTACAGAGGATAGGATTTCCCTCAAGCCTTTGCCCAAGCCCCAGTGATGACTCCAAAAACAACAACTCGCCTTGAGGTTGGAAATTTTGCTTCAGAGAGATTTTGTTTGCGTTCCGTAAATGATACACAAATACTCATCTGAGTGGATGGAAAATGCTTAAAAGCTGCATAACGTAGTGAATGAGACCAGTCCCGAGATGGAAATAATTTCCTTAATTCCTTGCAGCACTGCTGTCACTTCCAGCCATCTGTTTAGCTGGGAAGTCGCTGATAATCCACGGAGCAGCTTGGGCGATGAAACCTCCTGAAAGCAGAGATCACAAAGAGTTCACTTATTTCTCTAGAGCAGAAAAGGAAGTGGGTGGGGAAAAGGAATGAAAGGATGAAACACGCAGCTCTTACCCTCCTGGCTTCAGGATAAAGGATTTGCTTAAAAAAAAACCCTGGTAATTTCATACTTCCTTAATGAGAAATGGTGTCCAAGATGTGGAGTGAGCAGCAGTCAGAGGAAGAGTTCTGTGAGCCCAATTATCTTCATGATGGGGTTAGATTGCAATTTTGATCCCACAGGTCTTCCCTGGGCCTGGGGATTTTCCAAGGAGTCTGGTCAGGATGTTGAGAACAGCTTTTAACAGTGGCTGGTTGAACACTGCAAGAAAAGCAAGAGATGGGTTTTCCCATTCATTCAGGGAATGACTTGCACCAAAACTCTGAGTTCTCACCACTGGGGTTCTCAGTCTTGGTTACATCTGCAGCAGTGTTGCCTTTTGTCCTTCATGTTTTGGGGTTTCATATTGTTTGGTATCTCTGTACAGACTAAGAGGGGCACAGGCTTCTCCTCTATGATTTTTGCTGTCAGATCCGTCTCTGTGGCACTTCAGGTATGCAAAAAGGATATGTTTACGTTGTGTGTAATGCAGAGGTGTAAAAAATGTCTAAACCTAGTGTTCAAACCATGGAAAAATTATGAAATCAGTAAATACAGAACAGGAACTAAGAAAAATTTATGTTCAGCTGTTCCTCTGGACTGCAGCTTGAAAAAGAACCTGAAAGCTTTCAATTTATGGCCAAGTCAGTGTATTTTTTGGTAACTCTGGGAAAGCTTCAGCTTGGTCAAATATTTCAAGTTCCTACCTCATCTTAGTCATGACATGGAAAAACACTTGAAATCTATCTAATCAGATGGTTCACAGCTGAGATAGGCCTGATGAAAACCACATTTGCTAATGCTGATACAGCTTGAGCTCAGCTGCTGCCAGCTGAAGTGCAGCCTGGCACGTTCCCCTGTCCCAGACCCACTGAGGGCTCTGGCCAGGCAGCACCTGGGATTCCTTGGGGAAAACCTGCACTAAGAGGCTGCCATGCTCCTGTAAGGGGACAAACTGGCAGGTTCTGCTTGAAATTTATATGGCAAAGAAAACAGAAGCCCCGTGTCTGACATCCCCCACGGAGCAGTGGGTCATTCCCAGCCCTGCTCTTCTCTGCCAGCCTTTCCTGCTGGCTTGCAGAGCTCTGTGCAAAGTGAAAAAAGAGCCAGGGTAACCCGGGGGTGCAGGCAGGCAGTGGGCTGGATTTTGGGCACATTGACCTCTGGCAAGGCTGGAGTGTGACAGGAACAAGGGAAAGAGCCCCTGTGCCCCAGCTGCAGAGCTCAGTCACGGCTCCCTGCAGGGAATGTCCTGGTTTGGGTGGCTCAGGTGGGCACAGCACAAGGCAGGAGCAGCTGGGAAGGAAGGGACGGCTGCCAGCGCCTTTCTGCAGTTTTGTGTCACCCAGCACGCTCAGGAGCGTGATCTGCTCCATAACTCCGGCTTCCAAAGCAGTTTTAATCTCATGCACAGGGATTCCCCCAAGTGTTGATGAGAGGGACATCGAGTGCCTTTGGTGACAGAGAGAGTCACCCCAGCACTCAGCTCTAACCGAGCTCTTGCTGACACAGGAACAAGCAGCTGAGACCTTTCCCTACTCGGACTCCCACTCCAAGCCCCAAATCCCCACGAGTTATTCAGCCCAGAGCCAGGAGAGGGTGCTGCTAAATTTGGCACTTATCCCATTCCTCCCGCTGATGCCTGAAGTTTGAGCTTTCATGTTTGAATTTCAGAGTCTGTGCTGCTTAGGTGCGGTTCTGAGCCTCATATTGAGTGTCACTCAGTCCTCTCCACAGAGCAGGGACACAAAACAAATCCTTTTCAGGGACAAATTTCAGCCCAAAAGCACAAACAAGGGTGGCTGAAGGGAGGAACAAGAAGGATGGGACCTCACAACCTGCAGCTGTAATTGGGCAATTAATCCCCAATATGGAAATGGACCAAAACTTATAAAAATGTAAGAGCTTGTGATCGGGCAGCCTTGGGAAGGCTGAAACAGAGACTGGAGAAAGCTAGAGAATAAAGCAGGTATTTATTGAAAGGCCTTCAAGGGTACACCTTGGGCAGGACAGGAGCCTGACCAGGCTACACCTCTAGGAGCCACATGCTGCTTTTCCCTGTTTTTTTCCCCTGCCACCCCAAGCCCCATGGAATGGGGAGCCTTTTCACTCCTGGCTGCCAGGGATTTGCACAGGGATCAGTCAGGATATGAGAGCCCTGATGAGAAGCATCCTTTGGTTAATTGCAGCCAAACCAGAACGATTGGAATTGTGGCTGCAGCTGCTGAGCACTTGTGTGGCAGCACAGCAAAGTGACAGAAATCTTTGGGATGAAGGATGCCCCACAGCTCACTTTGAACTGTGCCTTTGCCAAAAGCTCTGGGACATGAGCTGTGCTGGATGCAAAACAAGAGGAACGGCCTCTGGCACAGGGAAATGATCACTGTCATGTAAACCGTGCTTCTGGTTTGTCAGGGGCAGACATTTGGCAAAAAATGGGTGACTTTGTAAGACTTGCTGCCCTGATTTAGGATGAAAAGAGTTATAAACAATTTATAAAAGGAAGTATATAACACTTTTCAGCTTTGGACCAGTCACAGAATTATCTAGGACCTCTCTGCATCACAGACCTAATTAGTTTTTAACCCACATGCAGAACTTGAGACACTTAAAGAACAGACACTTAAAATGTCTGAATTGTCAGTAAAAACCCAAGCACATTCCAAACTGTTATCCAAACAGGAACATTAGAATCTTTTTCTCTCCCTCCCTCTGATTTTTCAAACCCTCATTCTCTACACCAGTGGCCTGGCAAGTGCAATGAAAGAAATGCAGCAGGAACAAAGGAAATGGGAGGTGGAGCAGGTGCCCTGTGGAAGTGACTGCAATTTGTTCAGACCACAGCCCAGTCAGAAGAGAGGCCCATTGTGCCATTCCCTCTTCCAAGAAAAAACCCACACACTAGGACAGAGTATAAACTGTGTTAGCAAGGACTGAGAGCTGAAAATGGGATAATTATGGGACTTGAAGCCATCTCGACTCAAACTCTGTTCAGAACATAAAAGAACTGTCAGACAGATTTGGTGTATTTGTAGAATATTTTTATTTTTCAGCTGAGAAACACAAAATAGGGTAGAGTTTAAGGCATGCAATCAGGCATGAAACTTCTCTTGCTTGTTTTGTGTGCTCATACCTTCAGTGTAAGTTCTATGAAGAGGAATCTATCTTTAATCTCTACATAAAGCAACTCTGAGCACCCACTTACAGCCTGAGGTTGGATGCAATGTTTACAGTTGTTCCTGGAATGAAGGATTTACTCCTAGGGAAACAGATGTATTTTCTGTCTGTGTGATTTGTTCTGTGTCACGTGGAGCAAGTGTCACCTATTTCCAGAAGCAAGTTTGTAATGATACCAACTTTTCCCATTTTTACACAAATTGCAATTACAGACATCTGCTTGCATGGTTTTAATTTGATTGCCCTTTTACTGAAAAATACAGATAATCTAATGAACAGGAAAAACATCTTTGCTTTCTGCACATTGCAAGTCTACCTGTTGGTGTTGGAGAGGAATCAAACAAACCCAGGCACCACAAAGAGAATGTTGCACTCAACTTTTTACCTCTGAGGTAAAAGAGCAACTCAAAGATTAAGAATTTAGTGGGTTAAGGTACATTAGGTTAGAAACATAATAGGTATTGAAATAAACACCATAGGATTAGAGATGCTGCTAAAACATACATTTCCATTTCAGTAACTTTTGTGGTAGTGTAAAGCACTTTTGTGTCTACTCATGTGGGGCATTTGCTCTGAGCAAGCAAAGGCAGCACCTGATAGGGAGCATATTGCCAAGGAAAGTGTTGCTCATAAGCAGCTACAAACTGATTTTCTCTCTTTAACACCCTACCTTTGTTCATACAGCTCCTGGTTTTACTCTCTATTATTACCATTTTAAAACAGGATAGCCAAAGACTCTTCTCCTTTGCTCATGCATTTTTAAAATCAATATGATTAAAAAATGAATCTGCTGTGCATCCATGTGATGAATGTGGTAAGAGCTCGTTCTGCATTTTACCCATGAATGGCCCCTTGCTGAATTTTTCAATATCACTAAGGCTATTGCAGCAAACAGTGGGAAAATACAAATCCCACATCCTAAACTGGCTAAGCTGCCCACTCCCAAGGGCTTCAATGCTATCAGAATTTCTGTCCTCTGCTGTGGCAGGCATTAAGAGTTTGTTATTACAGTGGATTTTCAAAAGAGGTAATCCTGAGATTACAAATAGTTGGCAAGTCCAGAACTGGATCGTCCCATTTCCTAAACCCCATCAGAGGGGAAAAAAAGAGAAAAGATTCATGCACATGTTTAGTTCATTCTTATTCAGTAAAACATTGAAATACAGCTTAAGCATGAGGTCAAATACCACTGAAAGTGCCTGAAGTAAAATGACTTTACCATTAAATCTTTCGAGAGCATAAAAAGAACATTAACTCAGTGCATAAGAATTACACCTTACAACATGCATATGGAGGCACTGACCTCTTCCTTGGCTTCCTAAAAATGAACAAGGCATGGAGCTCTAGGGGAAGAATCAGAACTTCCCCACTTTTAACCAGGGGAAAGCCCATGGAAATAATTTTCTTTATACAATATCTGCAAGAGTGGCTCAGAGTTTAAAGAAATAATCAAGTCTACCAAGTGAGTTTGCATTCTAAAAATGACAAATAGTTTTTAAATATTGATAGTGACAGCATGTATGAAACATATCTGGCCTTTCTGACNAAAAAGTACAAAATGTTCAAAAGCTAACTGTGCATTTAGATTAGCCAGCACATAAACAAAAGTTCAAGACAAGCAGTGCAAAAAAAATGGAAGAGTAAATAATGAGAGAGTGGGAAACAGCCAGACTACAGCTGCAAAGCTTGTAAATAGAGCAAGTAGCTAATACACTTTCCCAGCTTAAAATGCAATTTAGTAATACTGCAGTGAATTAATCAAAAAAGATATTAAAAACTCTATGCCAAAATGTGCTGTTCAGAGCTGACACATTCCCAGGACAACATGGAGAATGCTCATTGGGAATGTCCTTCTCTACCAACCTTTGATTGCACAGGGCAGAAATAAATTCCCCTTGCTCTCCAGCTGGATGTGAGTGTGGCAGAACCCCAAAACCAACTCCCTGTTCCACTGCAGCATTCCAAAATCACAATTAGGAAACCCTGAAATATTTGAGTGGGGCAAACAAAACTCAGCAGGGTGATTTTAGCAGAAAAAACAAGTTGAGTAAAACAAAACCAGATTTGGGTTGTTGGTCCTTTGCCAAAGCACTGTGGCTGCACAGAGCAGGATTGTTCAGGAGACCTGGGAGAGAGCAGATGCCTCCTGATAGCAGCATCTGATGTCACACTGGTATGAGGGACAAAGCCAAGCTTTGCTGAGATCAGTGTGCCCTGAGAGGGATATTTACTCATTTGCTGTCACATTTCCTAATGGCAGTTAGGAGTTCTTCAGAGATTCTGTCTCTTTTAGAGCCTTTGTTCCCAAGGGAATAGAGGTTATCCCATCCTCTGAAGAAGGTGATTGTCTAATGCAAAAAAAAAAAAAAA
>WEIU01003655.1:595392-613709 GCA_013389925.1 Aegithalos caudatus
AAAAAAAGAGGGGGGGCAAAATTTAGGAGATACAAAAAGGAAAATCATGACTAGGGAAGTGTTTTGATTCAGCAATAAAGGCAAAGCAAAACAGACATCACCCTGAAAGAACAAAATCACACAGGAAGGGATTGGATTCTACTGAGCTTAACACTGAAAGATGCTGTCCCTTTATGATTAAATTTGCTATGAATGACTCACTCACAAACTAATGTGAAATGTACTCCTCAACTGCTTCTCCCAGCAGTTCAGGATGGAAAAGCTAGTCCCAAATAAAAATTACAAGGCAAAAATAAAAACCCAACCACGTTATCTCCCGTTTCTCATCACCAAGACGCCTCACAAAAGAAAATACAAGAATTGAAAGCATTTTAACTTGTGAAATATGAAAGGCAATTCATGCAATGGAGGAATACCTCAGCCTTTTAGCTGGGAAACAGTCCTTCCATGGGTGCTTGGTTAATAGCTATCATGCAAAAACAATTAGTCATTCGAGCAATTAAGAAGGTAAGTATCTCCTAAAAAGGTTTTGAGCTTTCCAAGCCCTAAATGCAACTGCCTATAAACCTAGACTGTTCCTGAGTGTAATTTCCTTATTGTATTGCCTCTCCTGAAGAGATCCATTGTGTCTCATGTGTTGTAAATCCTTGATGCTCTTTTAGCTGCAGTCTGAGCCTCTGGTGAGTTCTCCTCTTGCTCCTCGCTCTTCTGGTGGTTTAGGAATATCTCTGACTTCAGGAAGCGGCTGTAGCTGTCATATTTCATGAGATTGAATATCTGGGAAGAGGGGGGAAAAGGGTACAAAGCAAATGACCTCAGTAAAATGAGATTTTAAATGAGAAGGATGCATTAATTCAAATGTACTTTCCTTCTGTTTTTGGTTGGGGTTTTTTTGGTTTTTTTTTTTTGGTTTTTTTTTTTTTTTTTTTTTTTTTTTTTTTTTTTTTTTTTTTTTTTTTTTTTTTTTTTTGTGTTTTTTTATAAAAANTCTAGGGCATTACTACAGAACAGGACATTTTTAAAACATTCACTTCCAACTCTCCAAGGGGCAGCATGTGGCAAACAGTGTTGTGGGTTCCATGCCTGGAAATAACATCCACATTAGTTTAAAAATCAAATTACAGTTTTCACAATAGCCAGCTTTGCACACCTAACAGAGGAGGTGAGAGGTGCCACGCCTTGGTCAGTGAGGAAGGTGATCAGATTCTCCTGGCAGGTCTGCAAGGCATTCAGAGGGACAAAGCAGAGCTTTGAAGGAAGAGAGGTACCTTTAATGCACCTTTCTGACTCCTGAATGCTTCAGAGTAACTCATGCAGAGCACTGGATAACTAAGGGAAGCCTCTGAATAATTTCTGAAATATAATTTACACAAATACTGACACAACTGGTTTAGCCAATGCTCCTTAAACCTTTGCCAGTCCTCCCATCCTTTTTAGACCAAATGCCAAGGCTGGTCTCAGGCCAGACAAGAAATGTTGCAGGAACCTGCCACAAAGAGCTGACCTGGTACAGATGTATTTTGCCAGTTAAAATGTGGGTTTAAAATGCTGGTGGATTCAATCTGTGTAATTACACTTTTCACCAGGCCAAGAGCTTCTCACAGCCAGTGTGGAAACATGAAATACAGCATTTTTCTCCCAGGGCTTGAGTTCAGGTTCATTCCTCAACATAACTGCTGCTCTTCTATTTATACCCACTGCAGACAAAAAAAAAACCCAAAACCTACAACTCTTTTGGAGTTTTCTGAAAACAAAAGGTTTGGGAGAGGAGCCTGGAATCTGTTCAGGTGTCAAGGTCAGGACTATATTTTGTTTGTTCTTGAAACAAAGGAGAAGGGAAAAAAGTAAATTTCAAAACTATAATTGAGGCAAAACCAAAGTCAGCCTCACCCTCAGTCTATTATTTCACTGGTGGGGCCTCTCTGAGTAATGTTTCAGGACTGCTTTTTTTTTATGAAACTCAGAATAACTGAATTTCCAAGACAAATTCCTGGATTCTGACCTGCAGATGTGGCTACTCCATGTGTGGATAACTCATCTCTACCTTTACAGCCTCACTTCTAGCTGATAGTACAGTCAGGTAACACAACTCTTTTCTAGGAGGAAAAAAACAATCTCAAACTGCTTTTTCATTTCCCATCCTGTATCCTTGGACAGATACAGGCAAACACCTAAAACTTGACTGTTCTTGTCTATGCATTTGCTGAAACAGCTCCCTTACAAGTAAACTACATGGTGGATTTTACTAACCACTATTTGTTTACATATTTAAATATTTAAGTCCATGTCTAAAACTGTGGAAATATCATTCTTTTGTACTGGAATAAAAAAAAAAAAAAAAAAAAAAATCCCAAAACACCCACTCTATGTAGAACCTGATCTTAAGAATCTGAACTCTTCCTGAGTTAAGCAAAGTCAATTTATACCTCCTGGCACTGGCTAACTACAATATGATTAAATTTATCCAACCAGCTCAAGGGGGGAAAAAAAAAAAAAAGAATTAAGGGAGACATTTCCTGTTAAAACATCATGCCTGTGTTAAGAACTTAGAGCCCTCTTGTTCCTGCTATCACTTAAAGCATCTCCCAGAGAGAAAGAGCATTGAAGATCAAGACCTTCTGCAGTCTGGCCAGCCAAATACACAGAGCAGAGTTCATGATCACGTGCCAAAGCAGAACCCTCTTCCCCCTCCCTCCCTCCTCTCACTGCCTTTGAGGAGCAGGAACATTTACCCCACAAATATTCTGAAGCACAGGGATTTCTCTGAACCACTCTGACACCACTTCACTCAGCACAAACAAATGGACACCCATGAGCACCAGCCCACACCCCACCAGTATCCCCAGTTAAAGAAGATCTCTGGAGAACTGAAGCTCTTGTTCCCAGCACTGCTGTACACCAGTGGCCTTCCAGCTCTGCCTTTTCCTACTCCAGACCCACAGAGCCAGCAGTGGTTAACACTGCTCTTCAGAGAACAAATTACACCACTCTTCATAACTTTATAAGGATTGAAAACTGGAGAAGACCATAACTCTTCTGAGCCATTATCTTACAGCAATAAACAGTAGCTTCAAGCACTGGAAACTTGCGATGACCCATAAAAGCTCTGCATTTGTTTTTAAAAGCTCACAGGATTTCTTCCCACACTAGTGGGATTCCTCTGCCACTGATCCAGTATGGTTCCAGTTCAGGTATTACTAATCCTTGGCTCTCCATGTGCATGTCATAAAATAGCAAATATTTTAACTCCAGTACTCTCTCCAGCTTTGCTCTTACAGTCACTCACCCTGAACTGCAGTGCTTAGATCTATCAGAACATTTCCTTCCCTTCCCCCAAGTCAGAACTTTTTCCTTTAAAAACTCTGTTCCTTCACATGGAAATTGTATTTCAGGTATTTCCACTGCTAATGTCTTGGAATCTGCCTGAAAAACAGCAGAGCCTTTGCTCCTCAGACCCCTCCAAATGACCCAGCCAGTGCCCAGCCAATGTATTCAATACCTGATTGAAGTGGGCTGAAAACACTGTTTAAATCACTGTGCTGTTTCTCCACAAAAGGAAAGAGCTAAATGGAAAATACAGGTAGTCCTGAGGATGGTACAGGAATTAAAAATAGTACTGCAAGTGCTGGAAAGCTGCAGATAAGAATGACTCACTTCATAACTTATGCTTTGAAATCAGCTAAGTATCAAGAAAATTTACCACCTAAAGACATGCCTGCAAAATTTCTAATTTCTACCAGACCTCCCAAGTTCTTTAGGGAAAGGCAAAGCAGAGACCAACTCCTCTAAGCCTGGCACGTGGCAGAAGAGGAAGGCTTTCAGAAAATTGTGTTATATTCATATCAAAATAAATACCAAAACAAAATAAAATGAAGAAATTTGAGCCCTGAAGGAAACCAGTGGCAACTACAGAAACAAACATCAGCAATGACTCAGAACAAGTGAATACACAGAAAAACAAAGGCACTGAGTTAGTCAGGGAGATTCTAAAGCTACCCGCACAGGAGCCCAGGAGAAAACTCCATCCAGTTTTCCAGGAAAGTCTTGAGTTGGAATTATAATGAATGCATTGAGTCAATTAATTAATTAATTAGTTGTAGTGAGATGGGGCCAAGAACCTGGGATATCTCAGAGCAGTTGCATTAATATCCCCAACATGGAAGCAACCCAGCTCTGTGCTTACCTGTTCAATGCAAGCCATGGCTTGAAAGCAGAGTTCACTAAAACCAGACAAAAATGAATGAAACTGTGTTATTGAAGGAAATAACTTTACCTGGTCCTGGAGCTTCTGAAACATGAGAGGGTGAGGTGTCTCCAGGATGGTCTCACTCAAACGGGACTGTCCTTCTACATTGACTTGGGAGGAAGCTTTACTGGACAGGAAAGTCATGTAAATCTCTTTAGCTTTTTCCTGCATCTGCAAAAGGACATTCATTTGAAGAATTACTTGCTGTGGGAATGTTCTCTGTATCAGGTTTATCTCATTTGTGTATGCTCATTGTACTGGAAGAGGAACACCCCTGCAGGCCAAAGGCCACACTGGTATCAGTGAATGCTGCCAGAATTCAGCTCTAGGTTACAGCAGGTTGGGATGTTTGAATCTCAGCAGTAAAATTGTTTTTTTGAGCACTCAGGAGATTTGAATCTCAGCAGCATGTGTAAAACAGCTCAGCATCATTATCTACACCTTGTCTTTGCTTTTGAGATAAATGTTTTTCCTAACACATCATCAGCATGGGCAAAAAACCAGAGGAGGAAAAGCTGGGAACTGACTACAAGGGAAAATTCAGTGAAGTTAGGTTATAACCCATGCTACTGCCAGATAACATTGTCACAAACACACACTTTGTCTTAACCATTACCTCAGAGCAGCTCACCTACAACACCCACTCCATGATTAAAAAAAAACACCAACAACTTGGCCAGTTGGCAAAGATCAGACTCTCAACAGCCCCTGAGAGCTCATAAATAAGGGTGTGAGCTGCACAGAGCTGTTTGTTGGTATTTGCCCTTGTTTCAGAGCTCTTCCCTTGTCAAACCACTAACAGCAATAACATCTTGACCCCATCAGCATCTTTAAGCTTCAAAGCAGTGAGTGGCCACAACCCCCTGAAGCTCAATGAAAGGCCCTTTAACCAGATAAGAGGAAGCCAGAGAGGGAGAAGAGAACCAAGGCAGGCAAGAGCCAAGCCCCCTGGTGCAATGTGAATTCTGCATGCTGGAAGCAAACCCAGCAGCAGCTGCTCAGGGCCATCCTGAGCCCTGGGCACTCAGCAGTGTCCCCAGGGTACCTCTGATGAGCAACCCCAGCTCCAGAGCAGCACCAGCTAAAGGGCTGAGCCTTTGATGGAATAGGGCTTGAAGAAGGAAATATTTAAGCCCTGCCCATGAAGGAGTCTCAGAATTACTTCCATGTTGTACAGCTGAGGTACATTTACACTTGGGGGGAACCAGAAGAAAAGCTGCATGTGCTGAGCATTCAGGAGGCCTAAGGAGTTGGGGCTCTCTCACTGCTGAAGGGGACACCCATTCTCTAGGATTCCTTTTTAAAACTCATTATTCATCTGGTGGGTAGAGCATTACGTGTCAAGTGCATTAGGTCACAATGAACTGTTTTTAACAATTTCCAAAGTGTTTCATAGCTCAGGGAAGGCTGGGTCAGCCACTTCTGTTCTAAATTAGCAATTAATCCAAGGGATGAAAGGTGCAACTGCTGTAAGTGGCAAAGTTAATGTCCTAATGCAGGCACAGTAAAGGGGCTATTATTGCATGAGCAATTTATTGCCAGTCCCACCTAAATGATTTTTAAACCCACTGCCCAATTTCAACCACACTTGAGAGAGGAGAAAAGGACTGACAAAAAAAAAAAAAAATTACCCTCCTGCTGAGTCAATGGAAAATCAGCAAGAGAAAAGAAAGGGAGAGGAAAAGCAGCACATGCACCAAGGGAAAAGCTGCAGTATGTGCTCAGAAGTTATCTGCTCTGCTTGAACTGCCAGGATGTTCTTTGCATCATCAAGGCAGATGTAGCTCCCACCAGCACAAGGTGCTGCTTGCCCAAGGACACAGGAGCAAGCTGGGCACTACAGAGAAAGAGCAGAGGGAGGCCTGAGAGGGAACACAAAACTAGAAGTAACTGTGAGGAAGTTTAAAGAGCATCGAGAGGAACAACAGGACTGTGTGGGAGGCTGCTGAAACAGGGAGGCTCTTTGGATTTTGTGAGGGAGAATAACAAAGAAAGGAAGTGAAAGAGCTGTGGTAGGGAGAGGAGGCCATTGCAGAGACACAGAGGACCTGGCTTTATAGCAGTGTGGAAATATGGAAGTGCACAGCTGAACGTTACAGGTTCTGCTGCAAATAGAACTGTTCTGCTATGTCTATGCTTCAGTAGTACAGCTGATTAACTACAGCCTATAATTTGCTTTAAAAAGAAAGAACAGTTAAAGCTGCCAGTGTGCTCATACACCCCCCAAATGTCACTCAGGCAGAGCCAGGTTCAGGTGGAGGAGGCAGAGATTGTCCCTGCTCACTCGGTGGCATTCTCTGCTCTGCATCAGCCTGCAACTAAAGCCTCAGCACAGGGGACTCTGCTCTGGAACTGAAACAGCTCTTAAACTGGGATCTTGTTCACAGGTGGTTGTTAAAGGATTCCTGGCAGTCCCCAGTTCCATCTGTGTGCTCTCCCCAGTGTCTGTGCCAGATTCCCATTTGGAGTACAAAGTGCTGCCTGCAGCAGCCCCCCTCGCTATTTCAAGTGGATGCAATATTCTTTCCCACTTCCTTTCCTAAGGTCAAGCTCAACTCCCAAGCATGTGTGGCTCCCAAATGAGGAGAATGGGAGCCCCAGATGCTCATCAGACCAGGCTCCCAGCCCTCAGCAGCATTACCCAGCCCTGCTAAACCCCTGCTACATCCCACATGGGAAGCAGCACGAGAAACTCCTGAATGCACAGGACTTTGTGCTGGAATCATTCACTACAGAACCTCAGTGTGGATATTCTGGTGGGTTTTAGCAATAACTCAAAATATTCCCTGTTGCTGGAAGCGTTTATTACAATCTGTAATTTATTTTTTGAAGCTCAGCTGCGAGAGGAGAAACATTTAAACCCCGGGAAGCAGCACGACTGACATGTTGTTTATTTCATTAACAGTCACAAATGCAACAACATGTGACTAACTCCAACAAAATATTTAAAGTTAAATTTTATTCCCTTATCCCCACCACTCCCATTTCAGTAATTAAATACATGCCCTAACAAAAGGGCCACATGGGTGGCACAGAGCTCACTGACACGAGTGGACTTGACCCAATTGCTTTCTCAATCTTCACTAAACATTAAATTTGTATTTTAACTTCAGTTCTAAAGGAATATCCTTTCTTTTGTTGTTGCTTTTGAGCTACAGAGATGTGTCTTGAGCTGAGGGGCTGAACCCAGTCCATCTAAAACCTGCCCAGACCAGCAATGCAGCCTGCCTGCTGCCTTGCTCTGCAGCTGCCAGAAATCTCCCCTGCTCCCTGAATCACCCACTCTGATGGAACAGCAGCCTGTACAATACCAGACCCTGCCCAGGCTGGCAGGGAAAGCATGAAAAGAAACAATAAATATCCCTGGCACAATGGATGCTTAACCCACTGCTCGTGTGGTGACCTTCAGGCAAGTTTGAACTGACCAAGCAGAAGCCCATGCCAGCACTCTCATGTCAAGTAATGAGAAGTTTATCTCATCCTTTAGAAAGAGGGGGAAAATCCCATTCATAGAATTGTGGTTTGGGTTTGAAATTATTTTAAAGGTCAGGTACTTCCAATCCCCTGCAGGGACAGGGGACATCTTCAACTAGATGAGATTGCCCAGAGCCCCATCCAGCCTGAATATTTCCAAGGATGGGATGGTCACCTCTCTGGGAAACTGGTTTCCAGTGTGTCACCATCCTCCCAGAAAAGAATTTCTTCCTTATACCTAATCTAAATCTGCCCTGTGTCAGTTTGAAGCCATTCCCCTTGTCCTAAGTCCCTCTCCAGCTCTCTTTGAGCCCCTTTAGGCACTGGAAAGTCTCCCTGGAGCCTTCTCTTCCCCAGGCTGAACACCCCCAGCTCTCCCAGCCTGGCTGCAGAGCAGAGCTGCTTCAGCCCTTGGAGCATCTCCATGGCCTCCTCTGGACTGACTCCAGCCTGGGTTGAGTTGATATCAGCTCCATCTCACCAAGAGCCTCAGTGTCTATCAGCTAATCCGTGTGGGAAACCAGTTGTAAGGAGAAGGCAATTACAAAACAAGTAAAGAACTGTCTTTAGAAGGCTGTGCACACAACAAAGAGATGCAAAGGGATTTCTGCAAGAGTCACTTTCAGAAGATAAATCCACGCTTGATGCTACCATAAACACTGGAAAGATTTCTATTTTTAGTGCTTTTCATTGCTTTGTAAATCATCTAAACAAAGCCACACATAAGCAGTAGCTACAAAAATTTACTGTAAGTCTGTGTCATTCTAGAAGCACATTTATTCAGCCAGTTATAATAATTTGGGCAACACCAGGCTGACCATACCGTGCAATGACTGGTACTGAATAATTAACCTAAATAGAATGTATTTAAGTCTCTGTCCATTCATCTGGCAATTCATTGAAGGATTCACCAAGGTCCCATGCCTATACATCACTTCAACATTTTCTGTACTGGCGTCCTCAATTAGCAATCCTAAATCAGCTAAAAATATGGAAATTGTTTAGCAAGGGAAAATATGATTATTATCTCACTGAAAGCATGGGACTTTACAGAAAAGCCAACTGACTGGTTCTTTCCTCAAGACTTTCTGTATTCATGGGCCTTAATGAGGGAGGGAAGCAGCTGAATACACAAAACTGGAATTACTAAATGTTACAAAGTTCACAGTCAAATAGAACATTTTCCTCTTCTTGCAAAAAATAGTATTGTTGTATTTTTATGGATTTATCAATACCCAAAAAGCACTCACAGCTAAACCCAGCAAATTGTTTCGAGGGGATTTTTTTTTTTTCAGTGCAAAAACCAGGATATTTACAGAAAGTAGTTTCCCCTACCCAAAATACATTGTTTGGAAAGACAGGGAAAATTTTGTTGTTGTTGAAAATCTGCTGGGAAACTCTTTTAGCTGACAATCTCTGACTGACCTTAAGAGAGGAATCCTGCAGTCTGGACACAGCCCTCTTACACCTGCACTTCATAACACCTCTGCTAGCCCAGCTCTCCCATCTGATTCCTATTCCTTGGCATTTCTGATGCTCCTCCAAGCACACACAATCCCACAGCACACTCCTGGAAAAGCTGGCAGCCCATGGCTTGGACAAAAGCACTCTTTGCTGGGTTAGGAACTGGCTGCAGGGCCCAGGGAGAGGTGGTGGAGGTTCTGCATCCAGCTGGGGACAGGCACCAGGGGTGTTCCCCAGGGGTCTGTGCTGGGGCCAGCTCTGCTCAATATTTTTATTGATGACATGGATGAGGGGATTGAGTCCTTCTTTGGTAAATCTGCAGATGACACCAAGCTGGGAGTGTGTGTTATCTGTTGGAAGGGAGAAGGGCTCTGCAGAGACACCTGGAATGGTTGGATGGATGGGGAGAGTCTAGCAAGATGATATTTAATAAGTCCAAGTGCTGAGTCCTGCATTTTGGCCACAATAACCCCCTGCAACTTTACAGGTTGGGGATGGTGTGGCTGGACAGTGCCCAGCAGAAAGGGACCTGGGGGTGCTGTTGACAGCAGCTGGACATGAGCCAGGGTGTGCCCAGGTGGCCAAGAAGGCCACAGGATTCTGGCATGGATCAGGAATGGTGTGGCCAGCAGGAGCAGGGAGGGCATTCCTGCCCTGTACTGGGCACTGGTGAGACCACACCTGAGTGCTGTGTCCAGCTCTGGGATCTCAGTTTAGGAAGGACATCGAGTGCTGTGTCCAGCTCTGGGATCTCAGTTTAGGAAGGACATTGAGTGCTGTGTCCAGCTCTGGGATCTCAGTTTAGGAAGGACATTGAGTGCTGTGTCCAGTTCATGTCCCTCAGTTTAGGACACCAAGACACTTGAGCCCATCCAGAGGAGGCACCGAGGCTGGTGTGGGGCTGGGAACACAAACCCTGTCAGGAATGGCTGAGGGAGCTGGGGTTGTTCAGCCTGGAGAAAAGGAGACTCAGGGGTGCCCTCATCACTCTCTGTAACTCCCTGAGAGGTGGCTGTGGGCAGTGGGGTTGGTCTCTTTCTCCAGGCAGCACTGACAGAAGGAGAGGACACAGCCTCAAGCTGTGCCCAGGGAAATATAGGTTGGATATTAGGAAAAAGGTTTTTACAGAGAGGATGATAAAATACTGGAATGGTCTGCCCAGGGAGGTGGTGGAGTCACCATCCCTGGGTGTGTTTAAAAAAGCCTGGATGTGGCACTGGGTGCCAGGGTTTAGTTGAGCTGTTAGGGCTGGGTTGGACTCTTCCAACCTGGTGATTCTGTGATTCACTTGGAAGAGGTTTAAGAGGCATTTTCCCACTATTCATGGTGCCAAAATGTGCCTTTTGGCAACAAGAACTGCACTCAGGTAAAAAGCATAAAAGTGGGGTTTCCAAAACCCCACTTTTAGGAGTCTGACTCTCAAGGACAGGGATTCTCACTTGGAGTTTTGAAACTATTTAATTTCATACTCACAGAATGAGCTCTTAAAGAGCAGATAAACTTGAAATTTCTCAAGAAAACAACAAAACAAACAAAAAAAAGACACAAAGACTTTTTTGAGAAACAAGCAAACAAAGCATGGTAACGTATTTTAGGCCTGACTCTATGGGCTTCGAAGTCTAAATGTGAAAGTGGATCCTGTGTTCCTGGTGCATCTAAATGTGAACCAAGATCCAAACAGTGGAAAAAAAAAACCTTATTGGAGGTGCCTGGTTGAAAAATTTTCCAATAGAATATTTCCTACTAGAAAGATAGAGCTGTCATCAAAATGAAAATGCTCTGCAGGTATACAGCAATTTGGATAAATATTTAAGCAAAAAAGTTTAAACAGATCCATTTTGTTTTGTAACTTGTAATTTGATAAGGTAAAATGTTTCATTTTGGTGCTGTAAAATATTTCTGTTTGGGCCATTTGTTATTTTTATGTTCCACTAAGATATCACAGTGGTGTAAATTTCTATGTAATAGCTGCTGTGGTTTAGAAAAGTTCTGAATGAAATATCTTTATATTTGCAAACAAGATGATGCAACATCAGTGAATTAATAAAACTTTTGCTACTCCCTAGAAACTACAAAAAGTTCACTTTTCAAGACATGGGAAACTTGACAATTTCAGTACTTTTTTT
Source organism: Aegithalos caudatus (assembly GCA_013389925.1). NCBI lineage: Eukaryota > Metazoa > Chordata > Aves > Passeriformes > Aegithalidae > Aegithalos > Aegithalos caudatus. The sequence continues at coordinate 606,703 of WEIU01003655.1, forward strand.
TTGATTTGAAATAGAACCAGTTTTGTTTCCAAACAATTCCACCAGGATGATTTTAGTGCAATTTCTTCAAATATATTTATTTGCATTCACACAAAGCACATTATGCAACAGACATGTTTTAGCTCCAGCTCTGCTAAGTAAACTTTGTTGACAAGTAGAATTTATTTAGGAAACATACCTGCTTTTTTCCCTGTGTTTTCTTAAATTCTTCACATGCTAACCAGAACAAAACATTTTCTTCACTAAATTCTTTCTTTAAAAATTCCTAGGAAAGGGAAAAACAAACACACAAAAGTTAGGATCCAATTTCTCAGTTGTTTTTCCCTCTTCCTACTACAGGTGCTAGAAGTAGAAGCTGCCTACAATTAACTGTACCATGAGTTTACCCAACCCAACATCACAGAACCACTGCATTTGTGCATCTGCAGAACTGAACACTGATATTCTGCACTTTGAAAGCACATTCCAGGAGCAGGATGGGCCACATCTAATCTCAGGCCATATCAGTAACTAACAGGAATAGTTTCTTCAGTCTCCCTTAAATAACTCGAGCACTTTTACAGCCACTGTTCAAAGGGAAATCCAAAAATATAGGAATTAATTACCAGGTGAGTAAAGTGAACTATTTTAATGAGAGTCACAAAGCACTTGGGATTCTCATGTGGCATCTTTCTGACTTTTGTAATGAGTAAAAATCTCTACAAATGAAAGTGTTTCTAAACATGATCATCAGTGGCAATAAATTCATTTAAACAAACTGAAGCAGAAGATGTAGCTGTTCTCTGTGCTGTTTAAACACAGCACATTCCTCCAAAAGTGAGGCATGTTTAAAAAGGGGAAAAAAAAAAGTACATTAAATTTATTTATGAAATATAATGACTGAAAAACTTTTATAGCTCTGAGATCATCAGTTTTCTGTTTCAAGTGTTAGAAAACATAGACTAAGTACTGCCAGGAATTAAACAGCACCAAGATGACTTTTTTTTTTTTTTTTTTTTTTTTTTTTTTCTCAAGAATTTAAAATCAGCATTTTGTAATTCTTGTTTGCCTCACTTTATCCCAGTGCATTTTATCAGTATGGTGTGGCAAAAGCACTTTGAAGAAGGCAGTTCCTATTCTTACATCTAATATGGCAAGAAGGCCTTGAAACACCAACTCACCACCCTCACCTAATTAAACTTCAAGCCATTTTGAGCTGCACCAGCCCACACTTTGTAGTAAACTGAAAGGGAATATTTTCAGCAGAGCTGCTAAACACAGAGCAAGAGCCACAGAGTCATCAGAGTGCTGCTGGTAACTCATTGCTGAGGACAACCTGGGAGAATGAGAGCCCAGGATCCCAGTGATAAATAATGCTTGGCAGGAGGGATCAGCAGCTCAGGGACTGCACTTTATCCAACAGCAACTTGTTAATCCTTGCAAGACAGGGTAAATCCCATGAGGAAGGTGCAGCCAAAAGCTTTGCCTTTTGAGCACAGGCTGCAGTGGCACCTCAGCAGCTCTGCCAGTGGCACAGCTCTGCTCTGCCCAGGGCACATATCTATCTAAAGGGATGTATCCCTCTGTTCACAGTGCTGGCACAGCTGCACCCTTCATGCTGAGGCTCATTCTGCTTTAAAACCTGGCTTTTGCTTTATGTAAATATCCACATTTATTGTATCGACCCTAAACCGTTTCACTCCTTCGGGGTCCTCGAGGAGGTTCTCCAGGGATGTGGCCCATCTCGAGGTTCCTTTCAAGGTCTGGTGGCTGCTGCTTGGGTGGCCCTCACCATCATTTATCTCTGGGGGGGAAGAAAAACAGGAAAAAACAGCACTTTCTTTAGAAAAGACAAGTATCAGTCACATGTGTGTCTCCCCCATTTCCCCCTGCACTCTTGATGTCAACTGCTCTCTTTAAAGGAAACACCATAAAACTGAGAATAAGCACACACACATACAGACACCTGAATTCTGCTCTGCCTGTAAAGAGGCAAAAATTCCTTACAGCCACATAATTCAGGAGCATGTAAGGAGGCACTGTCTGTTTTATAGGAGTTCAGGCACCTCCTGCCTGGGGAACACAATGACCACTGTCCATATTTTGCTCCGGCACTGTCAACAATGCTGACTTCTCTAAAGGAACTTGGGGTCAGTCACACATGTGAAATTGATTTTTTAGAAAAGAATTGTCACTGGAAGCTGGATGCTCGGTAAAAGCAGAGAGAGAAGGAAAAAGAATGGTTTGATTAGCAGGAGAGCCAGTCCAAGATATTAACCCAGTCCAATGGGAGGAAAGACACCCAGCAGAGGAGCCTCACTCCAGCTGAGTCAACCCGGTTTTGGGCAAGAGGGTGATTTTACTGTTTGTTTCCAAGTCCTGAAATTCTCCTTTTATAAGGTGTACTGGACTGTGCCCACATCTGACCTGCCAGCCAGCCTTCTCACAGACAGCAAAGATGGAATACAATTTCTATTTTCTCTACCCCAGGAACAAGTACATTTCATTTGAGACTGGTGATAGCAAAAAAACCCCCATTCGCTGGCTACCCTTCAGAAAACCTATTAGTTGAAAAAACTCCAGGAATGCTATTGCTCATCTGAAAAACTCTAACACAGACATAAAGTGCTCAGCCTCCTCTCCTCTTAACACACAAAATGCCCTGGGAGCACAGGAGGGAAGTCAGGAGGATAAGAGCTGCACTTCAGGTCACTACGCACTGGAGGGATGCACAAAACTCTTACTGTAATCAGTACAGCTTCTATTTATAACTCCTTCATTTCTCCCTACCAATTTACTGGAAATCTGGATCTGGCTAACTTCTGCTTAAACTCTGATTTTAAAAAATGCTTTCTTTCACCATGAAACTAATCTTCACTAAGTATCTCCAAAAAAAACCCCTCTCTATGCAGAAATTACACACACACACACATACACACACATATATATATATATATATAAATACACACTAGCAGATGCCCTTTCCAGTTGGTGACTGGAAATAATGCTGAGGTTAAAGCCCTACAGAATACTGGCATGACAGCAGAGGCTCCTGAGCTTTGGTTGGTAGGAACCTGTGGAGTCTGTTTGTTTCACCAACTGTTCTAAATGAATGAACATCTCTTCTGCCTTGATAGGAGAGGGGATTTTGTTTTAGAAATGCTCTGCTGGTTTAAAGGTCAGGAGCCAGAACCTAAGGATATTCTCCAAACCACAGCTGCAGCCTTCACATGTGAAAAGAGTGAGTTAACACCACCTCGGTTTGCCCCCCTTCGTGCAAAAGGATGTGGTTCTTGATTAGCACTTGAAAAATTTATTTTAGAAACCTGACTCAAAATATTTGGGCACCTAATCTCAGTAAAATCTGTGAGATTTGAGTGGAGATGGCCAAGTGTGCTGCAGCAGAACACAAAGCCCTCTGAGGAGCTCGAAGGTGTTGTGATGTTCACACACGCCTTGGAGCAGGATGGCAGCTCTGTGTGTGCACAACCAGGCCATTCCCTTGCTGAGCATATGATTTAGCACACAACAGAAGGGGGAACATTGGATTCCCAGTGTTTCTTTTCCAGCCAAATCTGAAGTGGACACTAATGATTACTTTGAAAAGCATGTGTTTCAATGAGCCAGTGCAGACCCAGGCCCTTGAAAACCTAAAAAAAACCCCCCAATTTCTGGTGAGCAAAGGCCAGAATAAGTCCTTCCACAAACCCAGGATACATCAATCTACTCTTCTGCTGCTTTGACTGACCTCCCTTTTCACTGCTGGCCATTCTTTATCCTCTTTGATTATCATTTTTCCCATCTTCCTCTCACTTCCAGCCCACCCAGCACAGCCCAATCCTACCCCTCTGTGTATGTTCTGCCCCCTCTCCTCCTTGTCAGCCTCCAAACCCTGCTCCCTCTACTCCCCCTTTCCCTGCCTTCTCCTCCTACAGCCTTAATACAACAAAATTTGGTTTTGAAGGGAGGACTTACATGACATTCTGCTTTGCCTTGTACAGGACACTGTCACTCAGTTTATTCCTCACTTAACCAGTTCCCCACAACCCAAAAAATACTGTGGTACAGAGACAAGGGTTGTCTGTCCATTGCAACCCTTCCATTTACCCCTTGCCTCATTTATTCAGTTGATTCCCTTTACCCCTTGCCTCATTTATGTCCCCAGAGCAGAGGCTGTGGGATGTCTCAGGTGCTGGGCAGCTCTGGGTGCCAGCAGAGGTGTAATCCCAGCTCATCCCAGCTCCCAGCACTGCCCACCCCAATGCTGGGGACACCAGGCTGGGCACCATTAATCCCCACATCCAGTGCTCCTCTGCAACCACCAGAACACGTCCACGTTCCCCTTCAGTGCAAACATAAACAGGCCTCACACGACAGTAGGAAACACCCTGAAATTTTATGAGGCTATTAAAACAGCTGGGTGTTTTTATTATATCCCATTAAATATGCCATCACTGACATTTGTTCTAATACAAAAGTGACCTGACATCCCCCCAGTCAGGATCGTAACTTCCCGCTCCGTGCGGTGGTTTCACGTAGCAGATTTAATATGTGATTTTTCAGAATTTTTAAAGAGTTTTAAAGACAGGAAAGAGGTTTTCCCCACGAATGACTCCAGAAGCTGATCCCCAAATCCATCTCTATTACTAAATTACCTGAAAAATTATACTTTCACTGAAGTGCAAATCAATGAGTCTGAAACAATTCATTTGAGGAGGTAATACAGCGGTGTAGTTATATGAATGATCCTCCTGACACCTATTTATCTCTGATATTTATAAAAAAATAACTTTCTCCTGTTAAAATCACCTACCAATAAAGTTAAGTAATACAGCCTTGGAAACGACAAGCTTGAAACAATTGTTTAACAACAACCAAAATGTACATACATTTGCATGATCATTTAAATGAGGCAGACATTTGCTGTTACTAAAAACCGGGAGATAATTTTGTGCATCACAAAGGGCATTACAAAATGGCAGTTCTCTCCCCAATATTTCTGCAAGAGCAACACACAGAATATGCATGAGATGATAAACAGGTTAACTACATTTCTTACAGTATGTATATTACATTATGACACGGTAATTAAATTTCAGAGCAGAGCTTGCTGCCTTTTACACGGGTTCGAAAGCAAGAGGCAGAGAAAGGCAGCAAGGCACGCAGAGCAGAGCACAGTTGTAAGAGTTTCTGCTGAAGCAAACTTTCCACTGAGTTGGAAATCTGCTCCAGAGGCACAGCCGCTCGCACGATGTGCAGGGAGCAGCCAGCTGCTCCTACCAACGCAGCAAACGATTAAGTGCTTCTTTTAACAGCACCATTCTTCAGAGCACTCCGTGCTAAGCCAACAAACAGGCAGTTGCATTATCTGGAGCATTATTTTAGAGGGAAAACCTCGCAGGAGCTGCCTCCCCATCACACAATGGCACCGCAGCAGCAGGCTGCGGATAAAGGCTCTTTGTGCGCGGCAGAACGGTAAGTGCAGCGCTATTAACGCCGTAATTATCAGCTGAGGAATGCTATCAAAAATGCCAGATATTTGCATCCTCCAAACAGGAACTTGGACTGAAATCCCAGGGAGTATCACTACCATCAATAGATACAACTTTGCAGGTCAGAACTCACAGTCCTGGCCCTTGTTTTTGACAAGCACGAAGAGAAAAAACCTTCGGGAGCCCATCAAACGGAGTGATTCAGACCCGGCTAATTGCGTTAGACACGCTGATCACTCTGCCTTCCAGGAGCACTACAACGCCTTCCCAAGCTGCTGCCCCTCTCCAGCTGTTGCTACCACGGCCTTTGTGGCACCATATCGAGCAGCACACACTCGCACCCTTCACAGAATCCTGGGCACATCCCTTCCCGGTCGCCTGCTCTGCCCATCTCCTTCCCGCACACGCCTTCTGCACGCTCCTGACAAACAACAGCACACAAACACAATTACAAAGGCACCAGGCAAACAGCACATTCCTTACTCTGTGTTTAAGCATTGATGCACAACAATGAAAAGCCGCTTTCATTTCTTTTGAAGAACTTCTGACCACTCCTCCTCTCATCCACCTGGATCATAAATCTGCAAGCCATGAGCCTTTATTATTACTTGAAAAGCACTCTGAATATCTTGTCTTGTCTTACAGTCACCAGAATGCCTACCCAGCAACAATCACCAGTCTGGAACTAATAAATCCAAGGTATGAAGCACTGGGGAACATCATAAGCAAGCAGCCGAAAAGGGAAAATTCCCTTACTTTCCATGTATCCAAGCATCAGCGGATGAATCCTCGCACAACAATTCTTTCCTAGTAGCAGCTGAATTTCAGACCTTTTTGCTACAGCAGAGCTGTCCTCGGCACACGTGGGGTGTTTAGAGCATGAGCCTCAACATCCTCTTTTGACTGTCTCTAGCAACAGATGGCTACTGGATTCCACTTTTAACTATAAGGAAGGAAACTAAAGGGACGTTCCTCTTTTGTAGCATCTCTGGAAGCGTTCGCCAGACACATAGCCTTTAAAAAACCCCCCNCCCAGAAAACCCAAACAACTCCAGACAAAGATCTCACTTGGCTTTTCTTAGAAAGATTGCAACTTCTTCCTGCAACATCATAAAACACAGTGTTATTTCCTAGGATTTGGAGATTGCAACTGTTGCCCCAAATATCTCAGCAGTGACAGCTATCAGCCATCACTCCCTGGAACCGACAGACTCGCAGCATCGGGGGTACAAAACACACAGCTGCGTTACAGCGCCTGTCTACAGAGGGACCCGTGATGTCTTCCGTTATTACTTGGAAATCTCCATTCCAGCTACACACGCTCCCTCCAAAAGCAAACTCCTCAAAGTCGATTCGGAGTTCGAACAGCCACGCTCTGATGTGCTGTGCTATCGCCTGGCCCCGGGAAGAGCAGCAGTTCCGACCGAAACTCGGCTGCCGAGGCACGAGCCCCGGCAGAACCCAGTTCCCTCTTCCGCGCTCGGCGGGAAGCGCCGCGCTGCTTCCCCGGCGCGCCCGGAGCGCGCATCCCCCGCG